>CM035414.1:179675761-179683261 GCA_020310875.1 Ceratopteris richardii
GAAACATCGAAACATCGGGCGCAAGATTTTCTTTGATTACTCAGAAAAATTACAACTACATTGAAGAGATAACTCAACTAATTTTTCATGTGTCCAATGACACTTTCTACATCTCATTTCTCTCTTCCTATTCTCTATATTATTTGCCCCGACTTTTTCAAAACCATTTATAGGCAAACATGTACAAACTTATGACTAATCAAAAGCATAAGTAACCTATATCTGAACTAATGTACATATGTATACATAGCTTTGAATTTCTGAGTATGTCCTTCCTTCAAACTTCTGAATTTGATCCCTTCTTAATTTCTTGACTTCATTTCTTCATTAAACCTTCAATTGATGATTGATATGCACCAACAGCTCCCCCTCAATCATTAATTGAAGTTTTTCTCTATCTTCTTAATACCTGCTGATGGAGAGTGTTAATCTCCAAAAGAATAAGCTATCCTTGGTATTAGACCACCTCTAGACCAAGAATAACTTTAGACTCCACATAATTTTGGAAATCCACTAACACATTACGAAGAAGTTGACTAACTGTGAAGAAAACACTTCTCTGAAAAGTCTGCTGCAGGTTAATCACTCATTGACTAATCAATCCTGTAAAGTTTTTAATAAAACTTTGCACAATGCTTCTCCTTAAGGTTGCGCATCTTCTCCAACTTAAATCTCTGCAAATGATTCACTATACTCTGAGAAATCATACAAACAATTTACCTATGTGTAAAACACCTTCTCTGTAGCAGCGACTTTGACACCTGTAACTTCTTAGCTATAGTTCTCCCAATGTTGAACCCGTTTGATCAAGATCTTTTAGCCATAGATGGCTTACCTTCCAACTTAGATTTTGAGCCCTCACTTGTGTAAAACTTTACACCATGCACTGAGCAATGTTCATTTCTCTGAACATGAAATCTGCGCCAGTTTTGTCGACTCTCAGAACATCATCACATATGAATGTTCCTATGCAAAATTCTCTTAACCTGATGACAATTAGACTCTCAAATTCTAGCCATAGATTGATTAACTATGGACTTAGATATGTTCAGAAGGATTTCTCAAAAGCTTAACTACAGAAGTAGCAGACAGCAAAACATCGGGTGCAAGATTTTCTTGATTTCTCAGAAAAGTTACAACTACATTGAAGATATAACTTCAACTAACTTTCATGTGTCCAATGACACTTTCTACAAATGATTTATCTCTTCCTATTCTCTATTCTCTTATGCCCCGACTTTTTCAAAACATTTATAGGCAAATATGTACAAGCTTATGACTAATCAAAAGTGTGAGTCAGCTATATCTGAACTAATGTACATATGTGTACATAGCTTTGGATTTCTGAGTATGTCCTTCCTTCAAACTTCTGAATTTGTTCTCTTCTTGATTTCTTGACTTCATTTCTTCATAAACCTTCAATTGATGATTGACATGCACCAACACCTGCCATATCCTTGAATCTCTGTAGCTTTTGTCCATGTAGACTTTTTGTCATCATGTCTGCAAGTTGATCTTTTGTGTTGATGTATGAAACACCACAAGAAATGAATTAAGGTGACACTAGAACACCTCTATGGTCACCATTAACTCATTGCCACTCCAAACTTTGAGAAATGATAGCCTAAAGTGAGAACTTTGCTTCTACAGAAATTCCTAGTCACTGAAATGACATACCTTCAGTATTTTGCTAATTTCTCCTAGCTCAAGTATTATTTCTTGATGAAACTTTATAGGCTGAAACTAGAAGATTAGAGCTTTCCAACAAGCTATCATATGCATCAAACGGAGCTCTAGAACTCAAGTTATGGCCCTCACAAGATGACCCTGTATGACCTTCCAAAACTGGAAATTTTTGCCTGTTTTAGTATTCCTGATGTCCAAAAATAAAAAATTCGATGCCTGGCATCGAATTTCAGTCCAAGTCGATGCCGGGCATCGACTTTGAGCTTTTTTAGGCCCTTTTTCTGCACCAGAAATACTCTCTTTTACACACACATGAAGAAGACCACTTGTATGCTAGAAGTCGATGCCAGGCATCGACTTTATGCTCAAACTCGATGCCAGGCATCGAGTTGCTTCACAAACTTCATATTTTTAAAAGATTCAACAACAGTTAACACACAGAGAATGAAAAAATGACTTTTGAGCCAAGATTCGATGCCAAGCATCGAATTGCTCAGAAAACTTGAACTTTTGAATTCATCACACAGTAGGCAAACATGGAGATGATGGAGAGAGGCTCATACACAGAACTTTACTCAGTTCTTCTCATAACTATAAAAAACTCAAAAGTTTTACAGATGCTTTCTCATTCAGAGAAGCCCGACTATACTCAGTCATACAAAAATGAGTTCTTCTCACTTTCTCATTGTCTTCCTCCTTCTTCTTCTCTCTCTCTCTCTCTCATCGCGTCAGTTGATACAAACTAACTTATATAGATTTTCGTATTGTCGTGATTTTTAAAAAACTTCTAGAACTAAAGTGAACTAACTTTACAAGTATGATACACTTGTGAATTTGTCCCTTCACATAGGCATGGGGTTTTCTTCCTAAGATTTGACCTTCAAATATATGTCTAATTAGTGAGTGTTTCTCCAACAGCTCCCCCTCAATCACTAATTGACATTCCCTGTTTCTTCATATCTTCTTCTTTTCTTTTACTCCTGCCATGCTTTTAAATCTGCTGGTCTTCACACCATCCAAGCTCTTTGTCATTATGTCTGCTAACTGATCTTTAGTGGAAATGTACTCCACTTCAATCTCCTTCTCCATTACCTTTTCTCTGAGAAAATGATACTGTATCTCTATGTGCTTTGTCCTTGCATGAAATACTGGATTTGCTGCAAGATAAAGTGAACTCATATTATCTCCATGTATTGTAGGTGTACCTTGATCAATGCCTAAGCTCTTGAACAATGTCTGCATCCATATGACTTCCTTAGCTGCTTCCACAAGTCCTTTGTACTCTGCTTCAGTTGATGATAATGCTACTGTATGTTGTTTCTTGGAACACCAACTTACAAGCTTATCACCAATGTATATCATGTAACCATGAGTTGATCTTCTGTCATCCTGGTTACCTGCCCAATCTGAATCACTATAGGCTCTCAACTTCAAATCTGATGTAAAAGGATAATATAATCCTTCCTTTATAGTTCCTTTGATATATCTGAGAACTCTTTGACCTGCAATCCAATGTGGGTCCTTTGGACAATGCATGAATTATGACAAAACTCCCACTGCATAACTAAGATCAGGTCTTGTTAGTGTAGCATAAATCAAACTACCCACAAGAGATTGATACTTCCTCATATCTTTGTAGTCTGCACCATCATATTTACTGAGCTTGTGATTAACTTCAAGTGGAGTTGAAGCTTCTCTGCAATTTTCCATATCAAACTTCTTCAACAAGTTCAGAAGATACCTTTCTTGTGACACATATATGCCATGATCTGTATAAGTAACTTCCATTCCAAGAAAGTATGATAACTTTCCTAGGTCACTGATCTTGAATTCTTTTTCAAGTAATCTCTTTACCTCCTTGATTCCTTCATCTGAAGTACCTGTGATTATAATGTCATCTACATAAATACAAATGTAGATTGTACCTTCCTCTGTTCTTTTGATAAGTAGACTTGAATCTGCTTTTGAACTTTGATATCCAAGATCATTGAGATACTTCACCAGTCTATAGTTCCAAGCTCTTGGAGCTTGCTTCAATCCATACAATGCTCTTCTCAACCTGCAAACAAAATTTGGATACCTGAAATCTATAAACCCTTGAGGTTGTTCCATGTATACCTCATCTGATATGTATCCATTCAAGAATGCATTTTTTATATCCAATTGACTTAGAGTCCATCCTTTTGAAGCTGCAATAGCAATGATTGTCCTTATAGTTGACATCTTAGCTACAGGACTGAATGTCTCATCATAATCTATGCCATAGGTCTGGGCATAACCTTTCACCACCAATCTAGCTTTGTATCTGGCTATACTTCCATCTGCAAGCTTCTTCACTTTATAAACCCATTTATTTCCAATTACTTTCTTACCATTTGGTTTAGGAACAAGTTCCCATGTCTTGTTCTCCTCCAGTGCATTGAACTCTTCCTTCATTGCTTCTTCCCATTGCTTTTTACCTTTAGCTTCATCATAGTTCTGAGGTTCTTCATCATCTTTGACCATATATGCATAGTTCTTCTGAGTTATGTAAGAAGTATCATAAGAATACCTTTCTGGTTGTCTCCTTGTCCTGCTTGACCTTCTTGGTTCACATTCTTCATAAGGTTCTGGATACACCTCTTCATCAAATATAGGAGCTTCTTCATTCATTCTTGTTAATCCACTTGTGGATGTACTTGCTTGCATATAGTCTTCATCTCTATTTACCTGCACAATTGATTTTCCTTTCTCACATCTTCTTACCTCTTTTTCAAATTCTTCAGCTGTATGACTTTGATCTGCATACCAACTTTTCTGTTCATCAAATGTAACATCTCTAGAAACAATAAATTGTTTGGTTAGAGGATTCCACAATCTGTAACCCATCTGCTTTTCATCATAACCAATGAACACATATTTTTCTGCCTTTGGTTCAAGTTTATGCCTAAGTTGTGATGGCACATAAGCATATGCAATTGATCCAAACACTCTACAATGATCTAGTGTTGGTTTCTTACCCCACCAAGCTTCATATGGAGTCATTCCATTCAGAGCTGCACATGGTAATCTATTCACAAGATATGTAGCTGTATTTACAGCCTCAGCCCAAAGATAATTTGGACAGTTCTTCTCCTTTAGCATAGCTCTAGCAAACTCAACCAAAGTCCTGTTCCTTCTTTCTGCTACACCATTTTGTTGTGGTGTATACCTGCAAGTTATTTCTCTCTTAATACCTGCATTCCAAAGATAATCATTGAACTCTTGGGAGAAGTATTCTCCCCCTCCATCAGACCTCAGTCTCTTAAGCTTTTGACCTGTGACTCTCTCTGCATATGCATGAAAATGCTTGAAAGCTCCAAACACTTCTGATCTTTCCTTCAAAACATATAATGTTATCCATCTTGTAGCATCATCAATGAAAAGAACATAATACCTTGAGCCACTGATAGATCCTTCTTTTGTTGGTCCCCATACATCTGTATGAATGAGCTCAAGTACTCCATCATGTTTGAATCCTTTCTTTTGAAATGGTAACCTGTGTGCTTTACCCATTTGACATGCTTCACATTTATAAACCATATGTTGACTTTGCACATTTGGTAATCCTAGTACAGACTGATTAGCAACCATAGCTTTAATTCCTCTTTCATTGAAATGACCTAATCTCTTATGCCAGAGATCAAGTTCTGTAATCACTGCTTCACCATGTGTGAGCAAAGCTTGACCAATGTTCCCTTGCACTCTTAAAGTAAAGAGTCTACCTTCTTTCTTACCAGAGACAATCTGATTATATCCATTCTCTGGATCTTCCACAAATACTCCTTCATTTGTAAACCTGACTTGAAAACCTTTTTCAACTATCTGTCCCACACTAATCAAGTTTTTAGGTATTGTAGGAACATACAAAACATTGGTTAGCAAATCTGCTCCACTCTTGCATTTCACTTTTCCAATTGAATGTACACTATGTCTTGTATTATCACCAGTTTGAACTGTGTGACTAGAAATGCCTTTTTCCAATTCTGACATCAATTCTATGTTTCCTGACAAATGATTAGAACATCCAGAGTCAATGTAAAATACCTTTAGATCTTCTTTGTCTGATGTTCTGATTGAATTCATCATCAATGATGTATGACTTTCATTCTGTGTGTCATTTGCATAGTTGTAGTAGGTGGTGTTGTAGGATTGATTCTGTCCCCAACTTCTTCCTCCACCTCTACCATAGCCTCCTCTTTGACTTTGTCTACCTCTTTGAAAATTACTTTGATATCTTCCACCTCGACCTCTGCTATTGTTGTTTTGATTCTGGTTTGATCCTTGTTGGTTGTGCCAACAGTCATGAGCCAAATGATTACTCAGTCCACAGATCCAACAAGCCTTTTTGTTGTTATTTTGATTACCTCTTCCTCTTCCAAAACCTCTTGCTCTTCCTCTGCCAGTGCCTTTACCTCTTGCATAATAAGCTTGAGAATTAGACTCCTCTTCATCCTTTGCTTTACCTTTATCTCCTTTCTTCTTATTCTTCATGTACATTGCAGAACTTTGGCCTTTATCTCCATCTCCCTTCAAGTCTTGCTCATATGTGAGCATCAAACCAAGCAACTGGTTCAAATCTGGAACATAATGATTTAATGAAAGTTCTGTTGATAAGACAAAAGGTTTCCACCTTTCATCCCCTCTCAAGCCTGCAAGTAGTTGAGCAATCAATCTGTGATCTTCAACATCTTCATCTATGGATCCAAGACTATCTGCTAGATCCTTCATCTTAGTGACATAATCACTAATGGTTTGACTTGGCTTCTTCTTGAATGTTGTAAACTCTGACCATAGACTTGCTTTCCGTGCTTTAGTAGTGCTTTGGAAATGATATTCCAATGCATTCCATATATCTTCTGATGATTCCAATCCTCTGATGTGTGGTAGCAAATGATCTGAGATTGTATTGTAGATGTAGGCTTTTGCACTTGCATCCTTCTTCTGCCAATGCTTTAAAGCATCAAGTTCTTCTTTCTTTGGTCGGCTTTCATCTTCAAATACTGGCTTCTCTTCTTCACCTGTTACATATACCATGAGATCCTTACTCATAAGTAAGGCTTCCATTCTCATTACCCATGCGGGGTAATTATCTCTGTCCAGTTTGTCAATGGAGATATGATCTGCCATAGTTCTTTCCTTCTGCTGCAACCTGTGAGCTTAAAGGATAAAGGATAATACCTTTTGAAGTTCTTTGTGTATGAGGATACTTCAAAAGTAATCTTTTGATGCCTTGTGTCTTCAAATGCTTCACCTTTCAAACTTTAATGGAAAACTTTACAAAACTTCTCGTACCTTTGTCGCCTTCTGCTCTCGAGAATCTTTCTGCTCTGATACCACTTGTTGATGTATGAAACACCACAAGAAATGAATTAAGGTGACACTAGAACACCTCTATGGTCACCATTAACTCATTGCCACTCCAAACTTTGAGAAATGATAGCCTAAAGTGAGAACTTTGCTTCTACAGAAATTCCTAGTCACTGAAATGACATACCTTCAGTATTTTGCTAATTTCTCCTAGCTCAAGTATTATTTCTTGATGAAACTTTATAGGCTGAAACTAGAAGAGTAGAGCTTTCCAACAAGCTATCATATGCATCAAACGGAGCTCTAGAACTCAAGTTATGGCCCTCACAAGATGACCCTGTATGACCTTCCAAAACTGGAAATTTTTGCCTGTTTTAGTATTCCTGATGTCCAAAAATAAAAAATTCGATGCTTGGCATCGAATTTCAGTCCAAGTCGATGCCGGGCATCGACTTTGAGCTTTTTTAGGCCCTTTTTCTGCACCAG
>CM035414.1:179693261-179710761 GCA_020310875.1 Ceratopteris richardii
CTATCTAACCATCTCTCTGTCTTTCTTTCTATCTATCTATCTATCTATCTATCTATCTATCTATCTATCTATCTATCTATCTAGCTATCTATCTATCTATCTATCTATCTATCTATCTATCTATCTATCTATCTATCTATCTATCTATCTATCTATCTATCTATCTATCTATCTATCTATCTATCTATCTATCTATCTATCTATCTATCTATCTATCTATCTATCTATCTATCTATCTACCTATCTATCTATCTATCTACCTATCTATCTATCTATCTTGATGGAGAGTGTTAATCTCCAAAAGAACAAGTTGTACTTGAACTTAGAACTCCTCTATATCAAGGACAACTTCAGACTCCACTTAATTTTAGAAAACAATCACCAATTTATCAGAATTTTGACTAATTGTTGAAAACTGAAATTTCCTGGAAAGTCTGCCACAGATTAATTACTGATTGACTAATCAATCCTGTAAAGTTTTTAATAAAACTTTGCACAATGCTTTGCCTTAAGGTTGCGCAACTTCTCCAAGTTAAATTTCTCAAAATGATTGAGTATACTGTGAGAAATGTGTGAAACACTTTACCTATGTCTGAAACACTTTACCTATGTCTGAAACAGCTTCTTTGCAATGGCAACCTTAACACCTGTAATTTCTTAACAGTGGTTCTCCCAAAGTAAATCCCGTTTGATCAAGATCTTTTAGCCATAGATGGCTTACCTTTCAACTTAGATTTTGAGCCCTCACTTGTGTAAAACTTTACACCGTGCACTGAGCAATGTTCGTTTCTCTAAACATGAAATCTGCGCCAGTTTTGACGACTCTCAGAACGTCTTCACATATGAATGTTCCTAAACTGAATTCTCTCAACCTGATTGCAATTAACCTCTCAAATTCTAGTCATAGATAGATTAGCTATGGACTTAGATACGTGCAAAAGGATTTCTCAAAAGATTAAGCACAGAAGGAGAATGGGAGAGAAGATCGACGCGCCATATCTGAAATTTTTACTTATCTGTTTTCTTCATACATCTGATGGATGATCTGTACAATGTACATCAACTAACTCATCTCAACTCTCTTCTCTATATCTCATATATGACTACTAGCATGTACTTATATATAATATATATATACAAGTCCTAACTCGTAACTACTTCAAGTATATTGAAGTATCTTAAAGAATTAATGTACATTTGATTAAAGAACTTTACTATCTGATTCTTTCCTTCGATTCATGACATTTATCTTCAATCTTCTCTTCATGTCTTTACTTCTACCCTTTGTATAATCACAATTTGTTGATTGTCTTGCTCCAACAGCTCCCCCTCAATCATCAATTGTGATTATCTGCATCCTTTTTATTCCTGCCATGTCTTTGAACTTCTGTAACTTTGGTCCATCTAAACTTTTTGTCATCATATCTGCAAGTTGATCTTTTGTAGGAGTATGCACAACTTCAATTTCCTTATCAATGACCTTCTCTCTCAGAAAATGATACTGTATTTCAATATGTTTAGTTCTAGCATGAAACATAGGATTAGCTGCCAAGTATAGAGAACTCATATTGTCTCCACAAATAATAGGAGTACTTTGAATCACATCAAAAACCTTCATAAGTGTCTTTAGCCATATTACCTCCTTTGCAGCTTCCACCATACCTTTATATTCTGCTTCTGTAGATGACAAAGCAACTGTATGTTGCTTCTTAGAACACCATGAAATCAATTTGTCTCCTACATAGCACAAATATCCATGTGTTGATCTTCTATCATCCACATTATCTGCCCAATCTGCATCACTATATATCTTCACTCTTGTATCAGAAGTAAATCCATAGTACAGTCCTTCTCTGAGTGTACCCTTGATGTACCTAAGTACTCTTTGTCCTGCAATCCAATGTTCCTTTCTAGGACAATGCATGAAGTGTGAAAGCACACCAACTGCATATGACAAATCAGGCCTTGTTAATGTAGCATAAATCAAGCTACCAACCAAACTTTGATAGAGCTTCATGTCTCTGAATTCTTCTCCTCCAAATCTAGACAATTTATGGTTCACTTCCAATGGTGTACGTGCAACCCTGCAATCTTCCATTTTAAATTTGGTTAGCAAATTTTTAAGATACCTTTCTTGGGTCACATATACTCCATGTTGAGTATATAAAATCTCCATTCCCAAGAAGAATGACAAGTTCCCCAAATCATTGATTTTGAACTCTTTCTCCATCTGCTTCTTGATCATTTGTATTCCTTTATCATCTGTTCCTGTAAGTATTATGTCATCAACATAAATGAATCCATCTTCACTTGCTTTGACTAGCAAGCTACTATCTGCCTTTGATGCTTGAAATCCAAGTTCCTTCAAGAACTTTACAAGCCTATAATTCCATGCCCTTGGGGCTTGCTTTAATCCATACAAAGCTCTCTTGAGCTTACACACATAATTTGGACTCACTTGATCTTTGAACCCATCTGGTTGCTCCATGTAAACTTCATCTAAAATGTAACCATTCAAGAAAGCATTTTTAACATCTAATTGAGATAACTTCCAACCTTTGCAAGCAGCAATTGCTATGAGAGTTCTGATGGTTGTCATTTTTGCCACAGGACTATAGGTCTCATCATAGTCCACTCCATATGTCTGTGCATACCCTTTCACAACAAGTCTGGCTTTGTACCTAGACACACTTCCATCTGCAAATCTTTTTGTTTTGTAAACCCACTTACATCCAATAATTTTCTGGCTATTAGGTTTAGGAACCAGATCCCAAGTCTGATTCTCTATCAATGCATATACTCCTCTTGCATGGCTTCTTCCCAATTTCTCTTGCCTTTGGCTTCATCATATGTAGATGGATCTTCATCTGCTTTTACAAAATAAGCATAATCTTTAGTAGTCAAGAATGAGGTGTCATAGCTATACCTTGTGGGTTGCCATTTGTGCCTAGATGACCTCCTAACTTCTGCACTTTTTGAAGTCTCTGGTTCATCACATTCTGGATCAAACCTTGGCCTCTCTTCAACTTCAACCTGTACTTCATTATTCTGATTTTCATCAAGTAATTGAATCTTTGCTTTACCTTTCCTTTGATCCACTACTTCTTCAACATCTCCATGTATATTATATTTACCTGCATACCAAGTACCTTGCTCATCAAATGTAACATCCTTGGATACAAGGAATTGCTTTGTGGATGGACTCCACAACCTGTATCCCATTTGCTTATCATCATAACCAATGAATACATACTTTTCTGCCTTAGGCTCCAACTTATGCCTCAATTGAGATGGCACATATGCATATGCCAAGCATCCAAATATTCTGCAATGATCCAAGGTAGGTCTCTTACCCCACCAAGCTTCATATGGTGTCATACCTTGCAAAGCTTTACAAGGCAATCTATTAACCAAATATGTAGCTGTATTAACAGCTTCAGCCCACAAATAATTTGGACAATTCTTCTCTTTCATCATGGACCTTGCAAATTCAACAAGTGTCCTGTTTCTTCTTTCTGCTACCCCATTTTGTTGAGGAGAGTACCTGCAAGTAACTTCTCTCTTTATACCTACATTCCATAAGTAATCATTGAACTCATTTGAAAAATACTCTCCCCCTCCATCTGACCTTAGTCTCGTCAATTTTTGACCTGTAATCC
Organism: Ceratopteris richardii; assembly: GCA_020310875.1. Lineage (NCBI taxonomy): Eukaryota > Viridiplantae > Streptophyta > Polypodiopsida > Polypodiales > Pteridaceae > Ceratopteris > Ceratopteris richardii. The sequence continues at coordinate 179,696,921 of CM035414.1, forward strand.
TTTCTGCATATGCATGATAGTGTTTAAATGTATTAAACACTTCTGACTTTTCTTTAATCACATAAATTGTGATCCGTTTGGTAGCATCATCAACATATATGACATAATATCTTGAACCATTTATACTAAAGTCCTTTGAAGGACCCCACACATCTGTATGCACCAACCCAAGTCTTTCTGAATACATAAACCCATGCTTGGAATAAGGTTGCTTATGGGCCTTACCTAATTGACATGCCTCACATCTGTATATCATGTGTTGACCTGCAATGTTAGGCAACCCAAGCACTGAATCATTGTTAATCATTTCTTTAATACCTCTCTCATCGAAATGTCCAAGTCTTTTATGCCAAAGATCCAATTCAGATACCTTCTGCTCTCCATATGTGAACATAGCATGTCCAACATTTCCTTGTACCTTCAATGTGAAAAGCCTCTCTTCCTTCTTTCCTGTAACAACCTGTTTATACCCTTGACTAGGGTCTTCAACATAAACTCCATCATTGGTGAACCTTACCTCATATCCTTTTTCCACAATTTGACCTACACTGATCCAATTCTTTGGAATTGTGGGAACATAAAGAACCTTACTCAGAAGAGTGCTCCCATCTTTAGCTTTGACTGAACCAATTGACTTTACCTTATGCTTTGTATTATCACCTGTCTGAACTGTATGGTTAATTGCATTATGATCTAGATCAGTCATCAAAGCAATATTTCCACTTAAATGATTACTACATCCTGAATCAATATAGAACACTCTCATGTCCTCATGTGAGGTTTCACATGTTGCATTCATAATGAGAGTCGAATCCTCCTTCTGATCTGATGCATAGTTGTAGTAGGTGTTATTATAGGATTGAGTTTGGAAGCTTCTTCCTCCACCTCTTCCAAAAGAATTCCTACCACCTCTACCTCTGAAGTTTCCTCTCTGAAATCTACCACCTCTTGCTCTTTGATTAAAGTTCTGATAATTACCATTGTTCTGATTATTGTGCCAACAATCATGAGATAGATGATTGGTCTTACCACATATCCAACAAGCTCTTGCATTATCTTTGTTGTTTCTGCCTCTTCCTCTACTTCTGCCATTTCCTCTTCCTCTTATGAAATTTGCTTGGTTTGAAGTACCTTCTTCTTCACCGGATTGTTGCTTTCCTTTGTTAGCTTTCTTCTTGTCTTTAGAGTACATTGCATGACCTGCACTCTTATCAACATCTCTTTTGATATCATTTTCAAAAGTTAGCATATGACCTAACAATTGTTGGAACAAGCCAATCACAAATTGGTGATTATACAGATCTTAAAGAAGGATTATGGTCAGAATGAAGTGAAGGAAGGTACTTGAGAAAGTGAAGGAGATTTCAGAATGATGTCTTGTACACATATGCACATATAAGTGGAGATTCTTGTAAACTGAGTAGAGCTAAATCCTTAGGATGATAATGAGCAGTGTCATAGACGCGGGATGAGCCTAAAGTCATGTATATATAAGTTAATGATGATAAGAAATGTATGTGAGAGTCATTTGTAGATGACAGATGTTTTAGAGATGTGTAGAGAGTTTTTTCCCAGAAAATAGCGACGGGTTTTTCTCTGAGTGCTCTCTGTCTGATCATGTGGATCAGAATTCCTTTTGTACACATCTAATTGAGAAGCTAATTAAGCTATGTCCAGAGTTTCAGAATCTAATTCCTCTCCTACTGTGAGAATGATCAATAGGAACATTCATATGTAGAATATGGAAAATGAAGTCTGAGAGTAGCGCACTTTTCCGTCTCAGTGTTTTGCTTAGATCTGAGTGTATAATGTAAAGTTTTTGATGAGTGAGCACTTAAAATCTAAGTTAGGAGATAGGGAAGCTATGGCTAAAAGCATTTAGCAAAACGGGTTCTGTGTTGAGAGAAATCAACTTAAGAAGTTGACCATGTCGAAGGCGCTACCTCTGAAAGACAGTTTTGACATACCTTTGATCTTAAGGATCAAATTAAACTTTTGGTGATTAGTTTTGAGAACTAATGATTAGTATGATTGCGCAAAGACTTTCTGAAGTAGACACTTCCTCACTCAGAGAAGTGTTGATGAAAGTTTTGGTAAAGAAGAACAATATTTGTGTAAAGTTTGGTTTATAACTGACATAGAAGTGTTCTTAAGTCAGTGTAGATCAAACCTTTGGAGATTAAGAAGTCTCCAACAGTGGTATCAGAGCTGAAGGTGTAATACAAGAGAAGAAAAGACAATTGAAGTTTGGATTGGTGCAAGATATTGGAGTTCTTCCAAATCAAAGGAGGACAAGGACAAATTATTGAAGATAACCTGCAGAAGTTCAAAACACTAGTTCGAAAAGAATCAAGAAGGACAAAGCTCATATCAAAGGTATACTTTATCCTCATAAATCATAGTAATTGCAGATACAGAAGGTCAAGGATGGGAGAAAGCTTGCAGATTGATAAGCTAGATAGGGAGAACTATCCAGCTTGGTCCATGAGGATGGAGGCACACCTCATGAGTAAAGATTTGATGGCATTCATTAGAGGAGATGAAGAAAAGCCTAAATTTGCAGATCCTAGTATTCCAACTAGGGAAGAGCTTGCAAATTTGAAGACTTGGATGAGAAAGGATGCTCAAGCAAGGAGTATTATTTACATGGCTGTAAATGATTATCTGCTACCTCACATTAGAGGTTTGGAAAGTGCAACAGATGTTTGGAATGCCTTGGAAGAGCATTTCCAAAATACAACCAAGTCAAGGAAGTCCTCACTATGGGCTGAGTTCACAACTTTCAAGAAGAAGAGTTCTCAATCAATTTCTGATTATGTGGCAAGGATGAAGGATATTGCAGATAGCTTGGGAGCATTGGATGAAGACATCGAAGAGGAAAAGTTGGTAAGACAAATACTTACAGGTCTGAGAGGAGATGAGAAGTGGAAGCCTTTCATATTGTCCATAGAGTTGTCACTTGATCACTTTACTCCTGATCTTAATCAATTGCTAGGACACATGCTAACTTTTGAGCAGGACATTAAAGGAGACAATGATAGACGTGCAAGTCAAGCTATGTACTCCAAGGACAAGAAAAAGAATGGCAAAGGAAAGCAATCGACTGATGATGAAGGGAATTCAAATCAAGCTAACTTCACAAAAGAAAAGATGAATTTTAGAGGTAAAGGAAGAGGAGGTAAGAACAAAGATAATGCTAAAGCTTGTTGGATTTGTGACAGAACAAATCATTTGGCAAATGATTGTTGGTATAACAATCAAAATGGTGGAAGCAATAATCAGAATTTCAATCAAAGAGGTAGAGGAGGCAGAAACCAAAGAGGCAACTTCAGAGGAAGAGGTGGTAGGACATCATATGGTAGAGGAGGTGGAAGAAACTTCCAATCTCAGTCCTACAACAACAATTATTATAATTATGCATCAGATCAGAAGGATGATATGACTCTTATCTTGAATGCAACTCATGAATCAATGGGAGAAGATCAAAGAGTGTTTTATATTGACTCAAGATGTAGTAACCATCTGAGTGGGAATTTATCCTTGATGACTGATATGGAAGCAAAGGTGAATGGACATACAGTTCAAACAGGTGACAATACCAAACATAAAGTGGAGAGCATTGGATCAGTGAAGACAAAGAGTGGAAGTACACTTCTGAGCAAGGTACTTTATGTTCCTACTATTCCTAAAAATTTGATAAGTGTAGGGCAAATTGTGGAGAAAGGATATGAGGTGAGATTCACCAATGATGGTGTTTATGTGCAAGATCCAAATCAAGGATATAGAAACATAATTGCAGGGAAAAAGGAAGGAAGATTGTTCACTCTCAAAGTCCAAGGTAATGTGGGACATGCATTGTTTACTTATGGAAGTCAAAAGGTATCTGAATTAGACCTATGGCATAAAAGGCTAGGTCATTTCAATGAGAGAGCTATAAAGGAAATGTCAAAGAATCAGGTAGTGCTTGGATTGCCGAATGTTGAAGGGCAACATATGGTGTACAAGTGTGAAGCTTGTCAATTAGGTAAAGCACATAAAGGTTCTTACAACAAATCAGGGTACAAGTATTCGAATATGCTTGAATTGGTTCATACAGATGTATGGGTTCCCTCAAGGGACTATAGCATAAATGGATCCAGATATTATGTGTTGTTTGTTGATGATGCAACCAGATGGATTACTTTGTATGTAATCAAGGATAAATCAGAAGTTTTCAAGACATTCAAACATTTTCATGCCTATGCAGAAAGGATCACAGGGCAAAAGCTTAAGAGGTTAAGATCAGATGGAGGGGGAGAGTATTTCTCTAAAGAGTTTGATGATTATTTGTGGAATGCAGGTATCAGAAGAGAAGTAGCTTGCAGGTACTCCCCTCAACAGAATGGAGTAGTAGAAAGGAGAAATAGGACTCTTGTAGAATTTGCAAGAGCCATGATGAAGGAAAAGAATTGTCCAAATTACTTATGGGCAGAGGCCATTAATACTGCAACATACCTTGTGAATAGGTTACCTTGTAAAGCTTTGGATGGAGGAACCCCTTATGAAGCATGGTGGGGTAAGAAACTACTCTTGATCATTGTAAAGTATTTGGATGTGTTGCATATGCTTATGTTCCTTCACAATTAAGACATAAGCTAGAACCAAAGGCAGAAAAGTATGTGTTCATTGGATATGATGATAGACAGATGGGTTACAGGTTGTGGAGTCCATCCACAAAGCAATTTCTTGTTACCAAAGATGTGACATTTGATGAACAAAATACATGGTATACAGGATCAACAAATGATTATGCAGGTGTTGAAGAGATACAAAGGAAAGGAAAGGCAAAAGTAAAAGTGTATGAAGAAAGTGTTGATGATGTTGACTCTAGAAGTAGATTGCAGGAGCATGTAGAAGAAGGGCCAAGATTTGATCCAGAATCAAATGAGGCTGAAACTTCGAGAAGTGCAGAAATCAGAAGATCTACAAGGGAAAGGAAAGAACCTATAAGGTATAGTTATGATACATCTTTTCTAACAACAAAAGATTATGCTTACATTGTGAAAACAGAAGAAGATCCAACCACTTATGAAGAAGCCAAAGGTAAACAGAATTGGGAGAAGGCAATGCAGGAAGAGTATGATGCTCTACTTGAAAATGAAACTTGGGAATTAGTACCAAGACCAAAGAATCAAGAAGTCATTGGATGTAAGTGGGTATATAAAACAAAGAGGTTTGCAGATGGTAAGGTGTCTAGATACAAGGCTAGACTTGTGGTCAAAGGTTATGCCAAAACTTATGGGGTAGATTATGATGAAACCTTTAGTCCTGTTGCTAAAATGTCTACAATTAGAACATTGATTGCTATTGCTGCTTGTAAGGGATGGAAATTATCACAATTGGATGTGAAAAATGCATTTCTAAATGGATACATTGCAGATGAAGTATACATGGAGCAACCAGAAGGTTTTATGGGTTCAATTGGATCAGATTATGTGTGTAAGCTCAAGAGAGCTTTGTATGGGTTGAAGCAGGCTCCAAGAGCTTGGAATTACAGGCTTGTCAAGTTCTTGAATGAATGTGGATTTCAAGCATCAAAGGCAGATAGTAGCTTGCTAGTGAAGGCAAGTGAAAATGGATACATTTACATGTGCATTTATGTTGATGATATTATTGTCACAAGAACAGATGCTCAAGGAATCAATAAACTCAAAAGGCAAATAGAGAAGGAGTTTAAGATAAGTGACTTGGGAAACTTATCTTATTTTCTAGGAATGCAGATTATGTATACTCAACATGGAGTATATGTTTCACAAGAGAGGTATTTGAAAAATCTTCTAATCAAGTTTAATATGGAAGATTGCAAGACTTCAACTACACCATTGGAGGTAAATCATAAATTAAGCAGGTATGGAGGTGAAGAATTCAATGATATGAAGAAATATCAGAGTTTGGTAGGTAGTTTAATCTATGCTACCTTGACAAGGCCAGACTTGTCATATGCAGTAGGTGTGTTGTCACAATTTATGCATTGTCCAAAGAAGACTCATTGGATTGCAGCCCAAAGGGTACTCAGATATATCAAAGGAACCCTAAGTGAAGGTTTGTACTATGGTTTCACTTCTGACACAAGAATCAAAGTGTTTAGTGATGCAGATTGGGCAGGTGACTCAGATGATAGAAGGTCTACTCATGGGTATCTCTGTTATATTGGAGATAAGCTAGTTTCTTGGTGTTCAAAGAAGCAACATACAGTTGCTTTATCATCCACAGAAGCTGAGTATAAAGGAATGGTAGAAGCTGCAAAAGAAGTGATATGGTTGAAGACCTTGATGAAGAGTTTTGAGACTGATCATAGTACTCCAATTATTTTTGGAGATAATATGAGTTCTTTGTATTTGGCAGCTAACCCTATTTTTCATGCCAGGACTAAGCACATAGAGATTCAGTATCATTTCTTGAGGGAAAAGGTACTTGATAAAGAGATTGAAGTGATGTACACTCCAACAAAAGAACAAGTGGCAGATATGATGACAAAGAGCTTGGATGGACCTAAGCTACAGAGATTCAAAGAGATGGCAGGAGTGAAGAAGATTGGAATAATCACAATTAGTGATTGAGGGGGAGCTGTTGGAACAAGCCAATCACAAATTGGTGATTATACAGATCTTGAAGAAGGATTATGGTCAGAATGAAGTGAAGGAAGGTACTTGAGAAAGTGAAGGAGATTTCAGAATGATGTCTTATACACATGCACATATAAGTGGAGATTCTTGTAAACTGAGTAGAGCTAAATCCTTAGGATGATAATGAGCAGTGTCATAGACGCGGGATGAGCCTAAAGTCATGTATATATAAGTTAATGATGATAAGAAATGTATGTGAGAGTCATTTGTAGATGACAGATGTTTTAGAGATGTGTAGAGAGCTTTTTCCCAGAAAATAGTGACGGGTTTTTCTCTGAGTGCTCTCTGTCTGATCATGTGGATCAATAGGAACATTCATATGTAGAATATGGAAAATGAAGTCTGAGAGTAGCACACTTTTCCGTCTCAGTGTTTTGCTTAGATCTGAGTGTATACTGTAAAGTTTTTGATGAGTGAGCACTTAAAATCTAAGTTAGGAGATAGGGAAGCTATGGCTAAAAGCATTTAGCAAAACGGGTTCTGTGTTGAGAGAAATCAACTTAAGAAGTTGACCATGTCGAAGGCGCTACCTCTGAAAGACAGTTTTGACATACCTTTGATCTTAAGGATCAAATTAAACTTTTGGTGATTAGTTTTGAGAACTAATGATTAGTATGATTGCGCAAAGACTTTCTGAAGTAGACACTTCCTCACTCAGAGAAGTGTTGATGAAAGTTTTGGTAAAGAAGAACAATATTTGTGTAAAGTTTGGTTTATAACTGACATAGAAGTGTTCTTAAGTCAGTATAGATCAAACCTTTGGAGATTAAGAAGTCTCCAACAACAATTGATTCAAATCAGGAGTGAAGTGATCTAATGAAAGTTCTGTAGACAAAATAAAAGGCTTCCACTTCTCATCTCCTCTTAGCCCTGTGAGAATTTGTCTTACCAATTTATCTTCTTCAATATCTTCATCCACTGCACCTAAAGAATCTGCAATGTCCTTCATCTTTGTCACATAATCAGAGATTGATTGTGCAGCCTTCTTCTTGAAAGTAGTAAATTCTGCCCATAGTGAAGCCTTCCTTGATTTGGTTGTGTTTTGGAAATGCTCTTCCAAAGCATTCCAAATGTCACATGCACTTTCATGTCCTCTAATGTGAGGAAGCAAATAGTCATTGACTGCCATGTAGATTATGCTCCTTGCTTGAGCATCCTTCTTCATCCAATTCTTCATGTCTACAAGCTCCTCTCTAGTTGGAACACTAGAGTCTCTAAATTCTGGCTTTTCTTCCTCTCCTGTGATGTATCCCATCAGATCTTTGCTCATAAGATGAGCTTCCATCCTCATTGACCATGCAGGATAGTTCTCTCTATCCAACTTCTCAATTTGGAGACTATCTCCCATTGTTTCTTTACCTGTATTGCCAATTCTTTAATCTTTATGAGAAATAAATGTACCTTGACTTCGAATCTTACTCCTGATCCTTTTGATAACTTCAATGTGTCTACCTTCAAGTTTTCTTCAACCTTTATCCTTTTGCACCTTCGAGATGTAAAGATTTGTATTTCTGTAGTAGTCGGAGTCTTCTTCACTTCAATTTTGACACATCCTGCTCTGATACCCCATTCATCCATCCATCTATCTATCTATCTACCTATCTATCTATCTATCTATCTATCTATCTATTTATCTATCTATCTTTCTTTCTATCTATCTATCTATCTATCTATCTATCTATCTATCTATCTATCTATCTATCTATCTATCTATCTATCTATCTATCTATCTATCTATCTATCTATCTATCTATCTATCTATCTATCTATCTATCTATCTATCTATTTATCTATTTATCTATATATCTATCTATCTATCTGTCTATTGATGGAGAGTGTTAATCTCCAAAAGAACAACCTACTCTTGAATTTAGAACACCTCTATATCAAGAGTAAGGCAAAACCTTCACCAATTTAAGAGATCAATGACCAAATATCAATTTCTTGACTAAACTGTGAAGGAGGAAATTACTCAGAAAGTCTGTTGCATAAATCTTGTTCATTTACTGAGTAAACGTGTAAAGTTTTTGATGAAACTTTGCACAAGGTGTCATCTAAAGATTGCACATCTTCTCCAAGTCAAATCACTCCAAAAGATTCAGTAGATCTTGAGAAATCTACTTACCAAGTTACCTATGTCTAAATCTGCACTTCTGAGAAGTCGATTTGGACACTCCTAACTTCTTAACTTTAATTCTCTCAATATAGAACCCGTTTAAGCAAATGCTTTTAGCCACGAGTAGCTTACCTTCCAACTTAAAGATTAAGTGCTTACTTGCACAAAACTTTAAACTGTGGAGTGAGAAATGATTAAATCATTAAGATCAAAATTTGCGCCTGTTTTAGGAACCAGTGAGTACTTTCTCACATGTAAATGTTCCTACACACAATTCTCTTAGCCTGATCACAATTAGACTCTCAAACTCTAGCCATAGATTGATTAACTATGGACTTAGATGTCTCCAAAAGGAATGCACAGAAGATTTACTACACAAGGAGAAAACTCAGAAACTTCGGGCGCAAAAATTATGTCATTTCTGAAGATGACTACAACTGAATGAGAGAGAGACTTCAACTCACTTCTCATGTGTCTAATGACACTTACAACTTCTCATTTCTCTATTCCTATGCTCATACATAGTCTCTCCTTGTCTTCTCTCTATTGCCCCGACATTTTTCCAAAGTATTTATAGGCAAATATGTACAGACTTATGTCAAATCATAAGTATAAGTAACCTCTGTCTTAACTAATGTACATATGTGTACATATATTTCACTCTGTGAATGTATCCATCTTCTATGCTTCAAGAATTGTTCTTATCTCCATTCTTTGTCTTTCAAATCTTCAATTGGTGATTGGTCTGCGCCAACAGCTCCCCCTCAATCATCAATCGAGGTTTCTCTTATCTTCTTTATACCTGCCATGTCTTTAAACTTCTGTAGCTTTGGTCCATCCAAGCTCTTTGTAAGCATATCAGCTATCTGATCTTTTGTTGAAGTATGTATGACTTCAATCTCCTTATCCATCACCTTCTCTCTTAGAAAGTGATACTGTATCTCAATGTGTTTGGTCCTGGCATGAAAAACAGGATTAGCAGCTAGATATAATGACTCATGTTATCACCATAAATGATAGGTATGCTCTGTATAGTGTCAAAACTCTTCATGAGAGTCTTAAGCCAAATCACTTCTTTTGCAGCTTCAACCATGCCTTTGTACTCTGCTTCTATAGATGACAAAGCAACTGTATGTTGCTTCTTTGAGCACCAAGAGATTAACTTATCTCCCACATAACACATGTATCCATAGGTTGACCTTCTATCATCTGGATTACCTGCCCAATCTGCATCACTATAGATCTTGATATTTGTATCTGATGTAAAACCATAATACAAACCTTCTTTGAGTGTACCCTTAATGTACCTCAACACTCTTTGACCTGCAATCCAATGTTCTTTCCTAGGACAATGCATGAATTGAGACAAAACCCCAACTGCATATGATAAATCAGGTCTAGTTAATGTAGCATAAATAAGACTACCAACCAAACTCTGATATTGCTTCATGTCCTTGAACTCTTCACCTCCAAATCTGCTTAATTTGTGATTCACCTCCATTGGAGTAGGTGCTACCCTGCAATCATCCATTTTAAACTTGATTAACAAGTTCCTCAAATACCTTTCTTGAGTCACATACACTCCATGTTGAGTGTATGAAATCTCCATGCCCAAGAAGTATGACAAGTCTCCCAAATCACTGATTTTGAACTCTTTCTTCATTTGCTTCTTTAGACCTTGTATGCCTTTCTCATCTGTACCTGTAAGTATGATATCATCAACATATATGCACATGTAAATAAACCCATCATCACTTGCTTTGACAAGCAAGCTACTATCAGCTTTTGATACTTGAAATCCAAGTTCTTTTAGGAACTTTACAAGTCTATAGTTCCATGCCCTTGGGGCCTGCTTCAAGCCATATAAAGCTCTCTTGAGCTTACACACATAATCTGGATATCTTCCATCTCTGAATCCTTGAGGTTGCTCCATGAAAACTTCATCTGAAATGTAACCATTCAAAAAAGCATTCTTCACATCTAACTGACACAATTTCCAACCTTTGCATGCAGCAATTGCTATAAGTGTCCTGATGGTTGTCATCTTTGCCACAGGACTATAAGTCTCATCATAGTCAACACCATATGTCTGAGCAAACCCTTTGACAACAAGTCTAGCTTTGTACCTAGACACACTTCCATCTGCAAATCTTTTTGTCTTATAAACCCACTTACATCCAATGATCTTCTGACTATTTGGCTTTGGAACCAAATCCCATGTTTGATTCTCCATCAATGCATCATATTCTTCCTGCATAGCTTTTTCCCAATTTTCTTTACCTTTTGCCTCTTCATATGTAGAAGGGTCTTCATCTGCTTTAATCATGTAAGCATAATCTTTGGTAGCCAAAAATGAAGTATCATAGCTATACCTTGTAGGTTGCCATTTGTTCCTTATAGACCTCCTAAGTTCTCCACTTCTTGAGGTTTCTGGTTCTTCATATTCAGGATCAAATCTTGGTGTTTCTTCCACTTCAACCTGCACTTCATTATTCTCTTGCTCATCAAATATCTGAACCTTTGATTTACCTTTCCTTTGGCTCACAATTTCTTCATCATCTGTATTAATATTGTTAGTACCTGCATACCAAGTACCTTGATCATCAAATGTAACATCTTTTGATACAAGAAAATGTTTTGTGGATGGATTCCACAACCTGTATCCCATCTGCTTATCATCATAACCGATAAACACATATTTTTCAGCTTTAGGTTCCAATTTGTGCCTTAATTGTGATGGCACATATGCATAGGCCAAACATCCAAATACTTTGCAATGGTCTAGTGTAGGTCTCTTACCCCACCATGCCTCATAAGGTGTCATTCCCTGCAAAGCTTTACAAGGTAGCCTATTGACCAAATAAGTAGCTGTATTTATAGCCTCAGCCCACAAATAATTTGGGCAATTTTTCTCCTTCATCATGGACCTTGCAAACTCAACAAGAGTCCTATTCCTCCTTTCTGCTACACCATTTTGTTGAGGAGAGTACCTGCAAGTAACCTCTCTTTTTATACCTGCATTCCACAAGTAATCACTGAACTCATTAGAGAAATACTCTCCCCCTCCATCTGACCTTAGTCTCTTCAACTTATGTCCTGTAATTCTCTCTACATACATATGATAATGTTTGAAAGTATTGAATACTTCTGACTTATCTTTGATCACATAGATAGTGATCCATCTGGTAGCATCATCAACATAAATCACATAATACCTTGAGCCATTGATGGTCCCCACACATCTGTGTGTACCAACTCAAGTTTCTCTGAATACATAAACCCATGCTTGGAGTAGGGTTGCTTATGAGCCTTACCTAATTGACATGCCTCACATCTGTATGTCATATGTTGACCTGCAACATTAGGAAATCCAAGCACTGAACCATTATTAATCATGTCTTTAATACCTCTTTCATTGAAATGTCCAAGTCTCTTGTGCCAAAGATCTAACTCAGAGATCTTATGTCCTCCATAGGTGAACAAGGCATGACCAACATTACCTTGAATCTTCAATGTGAACAATCTTCCTTCTTTCTTCCCTGAAACAATTTGTTTATACCCATTGTAGGGTCTTCCACAAACACTCCTTCATTAGTGAACCTTACTTCATAACCTTTTTCCACAATTTGTCCTACACTTATCAAATTCTTAGGAATTGTAGGAACATACAAGACCTTACTCAATAAGGTGCTACCATCCTTGGCCTTCACTGATCCAATTGACTTCACATTGTGCTTTGTGTTGTCACCTGTTTGAACAACCTGATTAGATACCTTATTCTCCAAATCAGTCATCAAGGCTATATTACCACTCAGGTGATTGCTACACCCTGAGTCAATGTAGAAGACTCTTTGATCTTCACTCTGCCTTTCACAAGTTGCATTCATTATCAATGTTGAATCTTCCTTTTGATCTGAAGCATAATTGTAGTAGGTGTTGTTATAGGATTGAGTTTGGAAGCTTCTTCCTCCACCTCTTCCAAAAGAATTCCTACCACCTCTACCTCTGAAGTTTCCTCTCTGAAATCTACCACCTCTTGCTCTTTGATTAAAGTTCTGATAATTACCATTGTTCTGATTATTGTGCCAACAATCATGAGATAGATGATTGGTCTTACCACATATCCAACAAGCTCTTGCATTATCTTTGTTGTTTCTGCCTCTTCCTCTACTTCTGCCATTTCGTCTTCCTCTTATGAAATTTGCTTGGTTTGAAGTACCTTCTTCTTCACCTGATTGTTGCTTTCCTTTGTTAGCTTTCTTCTTGTCTTTAGAGTACATTGCATGACCTGCACTCTTATCAACATCTCCTTTGATATCATTTTCAAAAGTTAGCATATGACCTAACAATTGATTCAAATCAGGAGTGAAATGATCAAGTGATAATTCTGTAGACAAAATGAATGGCTTCCATTTGTCATCACCTCTCAAACCTGTAAGGATTTGCCTTACCAATTTATCCTTTTCAATATCTTCATCAACAGCTCCTAATGCATCTGCAATGTCTTTCATCCTTGTTATATAGTCTGAAATGGATTGAGAGGCCTTCTTCTTGAAAGTTGTAAATTCTGCCCATAAAGATGCCTTCCTTGACTTTGTGGTGTTTTGGAAATGCTCTTCCAAGGCATTCCATATATCACTTGCACTTTCAAGACCTCTAATGTGAGGTAGCAAGTAATCATTGACTTCCATATAGATAATGCTCCTAGCTTGAGCATCTTTCTTCATCCAAATCTTCACATCTGACAATTCCTCCCTAGTTGGAACACTAGGATCTCTGAATTGAGGCTTTTCTTCTTCTCCTGTAATGTAAGCTATCAAATCTTTGCTCATTAGATGAGCTTCCATCCTCATTGACCATGCAGGATAGTTTTCTCTATCCAACTTCTCTATTTGAAGAGAATCTCCCATCCTTCCTTCACCTGTATATTGATATCTTTAACCTTTATAAAGTATAAGGTTACCTTTACTTCGAATGATACTCCTTTTGACTTCCTTGATGTCGTATGATCTCCTTCTCAAGCTTTCCTTGCAAGCTTTCACCCTTTGAATCTTCAGATG
>CM035414.1:179715761-179730761 GCA_020310875.1 Ceratopteris richardii
CTATCCTCCAAAGAGAAGACATAGTCAACTCTGCAAAATCAGTGACCATCTTCCGAATCTGAGGGTGTTTGAAGGGTTCATCATCATTAACTGATCCTAACATCCTAAATCCATAGGGTATGTCCGCTATGAGAAGGGAGAAATGTTTTCTAGGCACAACAGAACAAATATTATTTACATCACTACAGAACACATTGTAATATACATGCCTAAGGGGGTCTAGGGGATTGGAGAAACATTTAAGATCGGGTTCATCATCAAAATCCATCTCCTTCGCTTTCAGTCTAGATTTCTCATGCCTTGCTCTTTGAATGTGAGCAAGGAATGCAGGGGGGCAATCATCTAGTACCTCTGTAGACTTACTTTTCCTTGGTTTCTGCAGAACAAATTGGAAAAACAATTAGAAGAGCTCTTCAGTACAGCAAACAGAACATAAAGAACGGATGTATGGCATCGATTTCTTGTTGGGGTAGATGCTAGGCATCGACCTTCTACTAAAAATCGATGCTTGGCATCGACCTAGGGACCTAAGTCGATGCCTGGCATCGACTTTTGCCACGAGGTCGATGCCAGGCATCGACTTTTGTTGCAGGTCGATGCCAGGCATCGACTTATGCTGCAAGTCGATGCCAGGCATCGACTTATGCCCCCAAGTCGATGCCAGGCATCGACTTATGCTGCAAGTCGATGCCAGGCATCGACTTATGCCCCCAAGTCGATGCCAGGCATCGACTTATGCCCCCATGTTGATGCCATGCAATGCATCAAATTGTTTAGTATGAAATATTCTGATAAGAGAATCTACCCAATCACGAAACAGGATGAAATATTCTGATAAGGCTTTGTAGGATGATGTGGTTGGATAGTCTGCTTGGACCTCTGTCCAAGAAAAGCAACCCAGCCTCTTCATCATCACCTCCTGAATCTTCATGTACACTTTATGACTACAGACACATAAATATAAAAGAGACTAGGTTAGACAAGAAGCATGGGAGGAGGGAAAAAGGATCTGAGAATAACATACATACTTATTGAGCTCAGTCACCATCTCCTCGAGGCTCAACTCCTTCGAGATTACCCTTGACAAAGTTGATATGATCAATGTATCATCCTTGATTCCTTGAAGGGCCCTCCATGGGGTCAGCTTCATGTCCTCAGGAGCCTCTTCAATTGAAAGGTCAACTTTCCTTCCCTTTCCCCTCAGATCAATTTGTGGGTCTGGCCTCGACTTTCGTTGCTTCTGGCCCTTGACCTCCTTGTGCTCCCACATTGTGAAGATTCTATCCTGAAGATCCCAGATCTCACCTGATCTGAATGCCAGTTGAAACCATGGATCATATTTCCTCAAAGCATCTGACTTTCTATTCTCATCCAATGCAATTCCAACCTCAATAAGGCATTGCTTTCGTAGATTGGGATGTATTCTCCCAGCTTCCTTCACAAGACAATCTTCGTATTCATGGTGGAAGAACCGAATTCTCTCTATGGAGGACATTTTCTGCCTGTAGTCATTGTCGTTGTTGTGATCCCTGATGGAGAGTGTTAATCTCCAAAAGAACAAGTTAACCTTGAATTTAGATCACCTCTATATCAAGATTAACCTTAGACTCCACCAAACTTAGAGATCATTCACCAATTTATCAGAAAATTGATTATTCTGAAAAATTCAACTTCTTCAGAAAAGTCTACTGCAGATTAATTGTAAGACAATAGTTACGCAATATAACACAGGAGCAATAGCAGAGAAGATAACAGATATAGGAGAATCTCAACAATTTTCTACTAGCAGCAAGTACAAAGATGATGGCGTTGTCCACCCGTGCGCTCTCAAGGTAGAGCTTAAATGGTGATCTAGACAACTCTAGATAGGGAGATACAAGGTAGAGGTATGCTGGCTCAACTCGATGTCTTAGGTAGTGCAGAAGTCATGTATATATAGGATCATGGGTGGCCTGCCATGGACGGCTATACATGGGCGGTAGAGCGTGGGCGGCCACCGCCCGCGTAATTGCCATACACGGCTTAGACTGGTTGAACCGACCTAACAAATATAAATGATTTCTGACTCCCTGGTAACTCCCTTTCCTTATAATATCTTACATGGTCCAATATGACCTTCATCCAACATTCAAGTTGGGATTCCCATGAATTGGGTAATGCACGCTTGGCTTCTCCTCATAAAGGGGGCCTTACAAAATGTGCATACAATCATGAGGGGTAGACATTGATCATACTCTAACATTAATCACTCATTGACTAATCAATTCTGTAAAGTTTTTGACAAAACTTTGCACAACACTTCGCCTTGAGATTGCGCAACTTTACCAAGTTAAATTTCTCAAAATGATTGAGTACACACTGAGAAATGTGTGAAACACTTTACCTATGTCTGAAAGAGCTTCTCTGCAATGGCGACTTTGACACCTGCAACTTCTTAGCACTGGTTCTCACAATGTCGAACCCGTTTGATCAAGATCTTTTAGCCATAGATGGCTTACCTTCCAACTTAGATTTTAAGCCCTCACTTGTGTAAAACTTTACACTGTGGAGTGAGAACTGTCCATTTCTTTGAACACGAAATATGCGCCTGTTTCAGAAGACACTTGGAGCTTTCCACATACAAATGTTCCTATCTAAAATTCTCTCTGTCTGTTTGCAATTAGACTCTTAAATTCTAGCCATAGATAGATTAGCTATGGACTTAGATACGTGCAAAAGGATTCCTCAAAAGATTAAGCACAGAAGGAGAATGGGAGAGAAGATCGACGCGCAAAATTCTACAACATTTTCTTCTTCATTACTTTTCATACATATGGTTGATGATACATACAATGTTCATCACCTCTTCACCTATTGTCTTCTCTATCTGATCTATATCACTCTCCCTTTCTACGAATACATATCTGTAGATATATATACGAGTCTAACTCGTCATCTTTTTCAAATACATTGAACTATTTACAAGAGTAATATACAAAAGAAACATTTCTGATTCTATTCTTTTTTCTTTGAAAGTAATCTTCATCCTTCCACATATCTTTTCACTTTTGGACTTCATGTAATCACTTATTGATGATTGCTCTGCTCCAACAGCTCCCCCTCAATCTTCAATTGTGATTACCTGTATCTTCTTTATTCCTGCCATATCTTTAAACCTCTGCAACTTAGGTCCATCCAAACTTTTAGTCATCATATCTGCAAGTTGATCTTTTGTAGGGGTGTGTATGACTTCAATTTCCTTCTCAATGACCTTCTCTCTCAGGAAATGATACTGTATTTCAATATGCTTAGTTCTTTATATTCTGCCTCTGTAGATGACAAAGCAACTGTATGTTGCTTCTTAGAACACCATGAAATCAATTTGTCTCCTACATAACACAAGTATCCATGTGTTGATCTTCTATCATCCACATTACCTGCCCAATCTGCATCACTATATATCTTCACTCTTGTATCAGAAGTAAATCCATAGTACAACCCTTCTCTGAGTGTACCCTTGATGTACCTAAGTACTCTTTGTCCTGCAATCCAATGTTCCTTTCTAGGACAATGCATAAATTGTGAAAGCACACCAACTGCATATGACAAATCAGGCCTTGTTAATGTAGCATAAATCAAGCTACCAACCAAACTTTGATAGAGTTTCATATCTCTGAACTCTTCTCCTCCAAACCTAGACAATTTATGGTTCACTTCCAAAGGTGTAGGTGCAACCCTGCAATCTTCCATTTTAAATTTGGTTAGCAAATTTTTAAGATACCTTTCTTGGGTCACATATACTCCATGTTGAGTATAAGAAATCTCCATTCCCAAGAAGAATGATAGGTTCCCCAAATCACTGATTTTGAACTCTTTCTCCATCTGCTTCTTGATCATTTGTATTCCTTTATCATCTGTTCCTGTAAGTATTATGTCATCAACATAAATACACACATAAATGAATCCATCTTCACTTGCTTTGACTAGCAAGCTACTATCTGCCTTTGATGCTTGAAATCCAAGATCATTCAAGAATTTTACAAGCCTATAATTCCATGCCATTGGGGCCTGCTTCAACCCATACAAAGCTCTCTTGAGCTTACACACATAATTTGGACTCACTTGATCTTTGAACCCATCTGGTTGCTCCATGTAGACTTCATATGAAATGTAACCATTCAAGAAAGCATTTTTTACATCTAATTGAGATAACTTCCAACCTTTGCAAGCAGCAATTGCTATGAGTGTCCTGATGGTTGTCATCTTTGCCACAGGACTATAAGTCTCATCATAATCCACTCCATATGTCTGTGCATACCCTTTCACAACAAGTCTAGCTTTGTACCTAGACACACTTCCATCTGCAAATCTTTTAGTCTTGTAAACCCACTTACAACCAATGATTTTCTGACTATTAGGTTTAGGAACCAAATCCCAAGTCTGATTCTCTATCAATGCATCATACTCCTCTTGCATAGCATTTTCCCAATTCTTCTTCCCTTTAGCTTCATCATATGTTGATGGATCTTCATCTGCTTTTACCAAATAAGCATAATCTTTAGTAGTCAAGAATGAAGTGTCATAGCTATACCTTGTAGGTTGCCATTTGTGCCTAGATGACCTCCTCACTTCTGCACTTCTTGAGGTCTCTGGTTCATCACATTCTGGATCAAACCTTGGCCTCTCTTCTACTTCAACCTGTACTTCATTGTTCTCACTTTCATCAAGTAATTGAATCTTTGCTTTACCTTTCCTTTGATCCACTACTTCTTCATCATCTGCATGTACATTATATTTACCTGCATACCAAGTACCTTGCTCATCAAATGTAACATCCTTGGATACAATAAATTGCTTTGTGGATGGACTCCACAACCTGTATCCCATTTGCTTATCATCATAACCAATGAATACATACTTTTCTGCCTTAGGCTCCAACTTATGCCTCAATTGAGATGGCACATATGCATATGCCAAACATCCAAATATTCTGCAATGATCCAAGGTAGGTTTCTTACCCCACCAAGCTTCATATGGTGTCATACCTTGCAAAGCTTTACAAGGCAATCTATTGACCAAATAAGTAGCTGTGTTTACAGCCTCTGCCCACAAATAATTTGGACAATTCTTCTCTTTCATCATGGACCTTGCAAACTCAACAAGAGTCCTATTTCTTCTTTCTGCTACCCCATTTTGTTGAGGAGAATACCTGCAAGTAACTTCTCTCTTTATACCTGCATTCCACAAATAATCATTGAACTCATTTGAAAAATACTCTCCCCCTCCATCTGACCTTAGTCTCTTCAATTTTTGACCTGTAATCCTTTCTGCATATGCATGATAGTGTTTAAATGTATTAAACACTTCTGACTTTTCTTTAATCACATAAATTGTAATCCACCTGGTAGCATCATCAACATATATAACATAATATCTTGAACCATTTATACTAAAGTCCTTTGAAGGACCCCACACATCTGTATGCACCAATTCAAGTCTTTCTGAATACATAAACCCATGCTTGGAATAGGATTGCTTATGAGCCTTACCTAATTGACATGCCTCACATCTGTATGTCATGTGTTGACCTGCAATGTTAGGCAATCCAAGCACTAAATCATTGTTAATCATTTCTTTAATACCTCTTTCATTAAAGTGTCCAAGTCTTTTGTGCCAAAGATCCAATTCTGACACCTTCTGCTCTCCATATGTGAGCATAGCATGTCCAACATTTCCTTGTACCTTCAATGTGAAAAGCCTTCCTTCTTTCTTTCCTGTAACAACCTGTTTATACCCTTGACTAGGGTCTTCAACATAAACTCCATCATTTGTGAACCTTACCTCATATCCTTTTTCCACAATTTGACCTACACTGATCAAATTCTTTGGAATTGTGGGAACATAAAGTACCTTACTCAGAAGAGTGCTCCCATCCTTAGCTTTGACTGAACCAATTGACTTTACCTTATGCTTTGTATTATCACCTGTCTGAACTGTATGATTAATTGCATTATGATCTAGGTCAGTCATCAAAGCAATATTTCCACTTAAATGATTACTACATCCTGAATCAATATAGAACACTCTCATGTCCTCATGTGAGGTTTCACATGTATTCATAATGAGAGTCGAATCCTCCTTCTGATCTGATGTATAGTTGTAGTAGGTGTTATTATAGGATTGATTTTGGAAGCTTCTTCCTCCACCTCTTCCAAAAGAATTCCTACCACCTCTACCTCTGAAGTTTCCTCTTTGAAATCTACCACCTCTTGCTCTTTGATTAAAGTTCTGATAATTACCATTGTTTTGATTATTGTGCCAACAATCATGAGATAGATGATTGGTCTTACCACATATCCAACAAGCTCTTGCATTATCTTTGTTGTTTCTTCCTCTTCCTCTACTTCTGCCACTTCCTTTTCCTCTTATGAAATTTGCTTGGTTTGAAGTACCTTCTTCTTCACCTGATTGTTGCTTCCCTTTGTTGGCTTTCTTCTTGTCTTTAGAGTACATTGCATGACCTGCACTCTTATCAACATCTCCTTTGACATCATTCTCAAAAGTTAGCATATGAACTAACAATTGATTCAAATCAGGAGTAAAGTGATCTAATGAAAGTTCTGTAGATAAAATGAAAGGCTTCCATTTCTCATCTCCTCTTAGCCCTGTGAGTATTTGTCTTACCAATTTGTCTTCTTCAATGTCTTCATCCACTGCACCTAGAGAATCTGCAATGTCCTTCATCTTTGTCACATAATCAGAGATTGATTGTGAGGCCTTCTTCTTGAAAGTAGTAAATTCTGCCCATAGTGAAGCCTTCCTTGATTTGGTTGTGTTTTGGAAATGCTCCTCCAAAGCATTCCAAATGTCACATGCACTTTCAAGTCCTCTAATGTGAGGAAGCAAATAGTCATTGACTGCCATGTAGATTATGCTCCTTGCTTGAGCATCCTTCTTCATCCAATTCTTCAAATCTGCAAGCTCCTCCCTAGTTGGAACACTAGGATCTTTGAATTCTGTCTTTTCTTCATCTCCTGTGATGTATCCTATCAGATCTTTGCTCATAAGATGAGCTTCCATCCTCATAGACCATGCAGGATAGTTCTCTCTATCCAGCTTCTCAATTTGGAGACTATCACCCATCTTTGCTTCACCTGTAGTCTCAAAACTTTAACCTTTATAGATAATGAATGTACCTTTACTTCGAATGTTGCTCCTTCTGATCCTTTTGATACTCTTTGTATGTCTTCGTTCAATCTTTCTTCACACTTTAACCTTTGCACCTTCGAGATGTAAAGATTTGTATTTCTGCAGTAGTCGGAGTCTTCTTTTTCTCAATTTTGACACATCCTGCTCTGATACCACTGATGGAGAGTGTTAATCTCCAAAAGAACAAGTTAATTAACCTTGAATTTAGATCACCTCTATATCAAGATTAACCTTAGACTCCACCAAACTTAGAGATCATTCACCAATTTATCAGAAAATTGATTATTCTGAAAAATTCAACTTCTTCAGAAAAGTCTGCTGCAGATTAATCACTCATTGACTAATCAATTCTGTAAAGTTTTTTGACAAAACTTTGCACAACACTTTGCCTTGAGATTGCGCAACTTTACCAAGTTAAATTTCTCAAAATGATTGAGTACACACTGAGAAATGTGTGAAACACTTTACCTATGTCTGAAAGAGCTTCTCTGCAATGGCGACTTTGACACCTGCAACTTCTTAGCACTGGTTCTCACAATGTCGAACCCGTTTGATCAAGATCTTTTAGCCATAGATGGCTTACCTTCCAACTTAGATTTTAAGCCCTCACTTGTGTAAAAATTTACACTGTGGAGTGAGAACTGTCCATTTCTTTGAACACGAAATATGCGCCTGTTTCAGAAGACACTTGGAGCTTTCCACATACAAATGTTCCTATCTAAAATTCTCTCTGTCTGTTTGCAATTAGACTCTTAAATTCTAGCCATAGATAGATTAGCTATGGACTTAGATACGTGCAAAAGGATTCCTCAAAAGATTAAGCACAGAAGGAGAATGGGAGAGAAGATCGACGCGCAGAATTCTACAACATTTTCTTCTTCATTACTTTTCATACATATGGTTGATGATACATACAATGTTCATCACCTCTTCACCTATTGTCTTCTCTATCTGATCTATATCACTCTCCCTTTCTACGAATACATATCTGTAGATATATATACGAGTCTAACACGTCATCTTTTTCAAATACATTGAACTATTTACAAGAGTAATATACAAAAGAAACATTTCTGATTCTATTCTTTTTTCTTTGAAAGTAATCTTCATCCTTCCACATATCTTTTCACTTTTGGACTTCATGTAATCACTTATTGATGATGGCTCTGCTCCAACAATCCCAAGCAAGAAGCTTGGCTTCCTCAGTTGTAAGACCAGCATATATCTTACACTCTGCATACCTAAAGAAAAATGTAGTAGGGTGCTCCTTCACTAACTGTCTACGAGCCTCTGTTGAGTGTGAACCTCCAATCACATAATAAGTGTACTCCTCAAACAAATTCTCATTGAAATCCTCCACACAGCTGCACTCATGCGGATCCACCATGACAAGGAATGGCACAACAGTAGCATGAGGATTAATTTTCATTTTCTTCTTAAGATTTTGGACATGCAAATTATGTGGCTCCCTGATCTCAAGGGGCCTCCTCCCTGTGACTGGATCCACTGGTGGCCTGTGGATAATATTAATAGGCAGGTGGAACAACTGCCCCTTCTTCACAACTTTTCTTCTAGCTATGTCCTCCCTCATCTTATTCTGTTCAGTGCCAAGCACACCAGATGCAAGCTCTCCACCAGGTGCAACAATAATGTCCCCAGAGCTAGAGCTTGAGTCAGAAAAGTCCTCTTTTGCAATTATCTTCTTTTTCTTTTGGGGCTTTTTCTGCACACTCTGCTTACCCCTTGCCTTTACAGGGGTCGTCTTCTTGTGCTGTGTTGGCATGATATTGCCCTGTATCCATGGCATCAGGTCCTTGATGAAATTCACTGAGTCTCTGCATATCTGAGCTAGCTCCTCTGGAACACAGCACTCTGGGCACAAGAAATCCATCTTGCATATGACATTTCTTAATCCCTTCGATGTCTCCACCAAGAAAAGCAGGTTGTCAGAATCTTCATCTTCATAATCCAATTTGTAAACAAGTCCATACTGAAAACCTTGTGTTGTCGTGATCTTTCCTCTGCCATAGGCCCCTGCGAACACAAGGAGGACTGCATTCTTCTCTTCAACGTACTGAAGGCACCATTCGAGATTTATCATGTCCCGAAGTGGACGATCTGTCTTCATGACCTCTGTCTCCCTCGACCTTTCCTTCATATTTGGATCCTCCACAGGAATTTTTATGCTACTCTGTCCACCTGAGGATATTCCTAGTGGGTTGCTGGCCTTCTCAGAGGATAATGGTGCAATAATTTTCTTTGGCTTTGCTTGGTGACCACTGCCTTTGT
This sequence comes from Ceratopteris richardii, assembly GCA_020310875.1. Classification (NCBI taxonomy): domain Eukaryota; kingdom Viridiplantae; phylum Streptophyta; class Polypodiopsida; order Polypodiales; family Pteridaceae; genus Ceratopteris; species Ceratopteris richardii. The sequence continues at coordinate 179,725,239 of CM035414.1, forward strand.
CACGTTGCTGGTCAGCAGAGCCCATGGTGACTCGGAGCTTCTTGATGGGCCTTTCATCCTTGTACTCCGCATCCCTGAAAGCAATTGGAAATATCAAGCAATTGGAAATATCAGCCCAAGTCCATGCAAGGCATGGATTTTGAGCTTCAGGTCGATGCCAGGCATCGATGTTTAAGTGCATGTCGATGCCAGGCATCGACTTTGTGTGCAAGTCGATGCCAGGCATCGACTTGAGGGTGAAAGTCGATGCTAGGCATCGAGTTGGGGGTGCAAGAGTCGATGCTTGGCATCCACTTTTGGGCCCAAGTCGATGCCTAGCATCGACTTTTGGGCCAAGTCGATGCCTGGCATCGACTTTTACCCTCAAGTCGATGCCTGGCATCGACTTGCACACAAAGTCGATGCCTGGCATCGACTTGGGCACAAAAGTCGATGCCAAGCATCGACTTGGGCCCAAAAGCAGATGCCAAGCATCGATTTTGCACCCAAAAGTCGATGCCTGGCATCGACTTTTCAGTGCATGTTGATGCCGGCAAGTCGATGCTTGGCATCGTTTTTTGGGCCCAAGTCGATGCCTGGCATCGACTTGGGGCTGCAAGTCGATGCCAGGCATCGACTTGCACCGACAAGTCGATGCCTGGCATCGACTTGCACCTGCAAGTCGATGCCTGGCATCGACTTGCAATCCTAAGTCGATGCCTGGCATCGACTTACACCTTAAAGTCGATGCCAGGCATCGACCTGTACATGCTTTGGATCCATATTTCTAGAGGCAAGAAAAATAAAGACCTAGAAATGAGATATTTACACAGACATACAGAGGGAATCTTTTTGGAATCTTTATTTATGTTATGATTTTGTCTACCTCTTGGTACTTTTGCCAACATTCTTCTTCTCCATCAGGCTTGGCTTGCTGGTATGCTGACCTCTGTGCTCCATGGCTGTCTGTGCTCTGCTGCTCTCTCTTGCTCGTGGATTTTGAAAATGCGAATGATCTCCTCCTCTGGTATTTATAGGCAATTGGGTAACTTGAACCAGAAACTAACTGGATCTAACTGAATGAGTCCACTTGCTAACTAAATCTGTCAACTTATCTAACCAGGGAATAGCACCCACACAAATAGGCTGTTTCAGAGCCACTTTAATGAAATATTCATAGACCCTTACAACTATTTATATACATTTGCATAGAAATTACATTTCAATGGCAAGAGTATGGTATGTCCATGAGGATGTCTAAACTCATGTAGAGATTTGTTTCTAAGAATCTCTTTCTTGGGAGAAAATCAAGTCAAAGTTGTGTTAAATGTGGGAGACTAATGACATCTTCATAGTATTACCCTCCACACTTTAGTTCATATTCACATTTATCTTGTAACTCACTGTTGAAATGGAAAATCACTATGAATAAACATTCTAGTACAGAACCTTGCAACTATTTATATACATTTGCATGGAAATTAAACTTCAATGGCAACAGTATGGTATGTACATGAGGATTTCTAATCTCATGTAGATGTTTTTTCTTAGAGTCTGTTGCTTGGGAGAAAATTAGGTCTAAGTTGTGAGATTAATGACATCTTTATAGTGTTATCCTCCACACTTTAGTTCATATTCACATTTATCTTGTAACACATTGTTGAAATGGAAAATCAATGTATGAATATACTTTCTGTGTGCCTCTTTTACACATAATTCTTTTTCAATATACTTTCATCTACCTCTTTGATATCTAGCCAAGACCACAATAAAACCTAATCCTTGAAATCTTAACCAAATGTAAAATTTCTTCTTGTATAGTGTTCAATGGCATAGCATATTCCAGTTGGAACTCAACTTGGATATATTCCAGTTGTAAAATTTCTTGTTGTAAAATTTCTCCAAACAATTTTATTATATATTCCTGTTGGAACTCAACTTGGATATATTTTGATTCATTCACAATGCTTAGACTCAATGACTCATATGTAGTTAGAAATCAACTGTGTTTCTCATTTGAATCAAAAGTGAATCAAATCTTTGGTTCCCTTATTAGTGTATATTTGAGTAATTAAGTGATTTGATGTAATTTGATGTTTAATGTTATTTAATGTACTTTAATAAGCTTTTGATTTCATATCTTCTTGATGTGACATTTGATGTGACATCTTCACTTGATCTCAGATTTCTACTTATTTAAAAAGGTCATTCATCTTCAGTCTTCTGTGAACTCAGTGAAGATGAGCTCAATCTTTTCAGTGGATGCTTGGGCATCAGCTTCCTCTGCTCATATTGATTCATTGTTCTCAGTTGAACCTTTCCAGAGAAGTGATGATCCCTATGATTTAGAACGTGCTGATGATTCCATGTTTTCTGTTGAGTCATTTAAGTTATCCAATTCACAGTGCAATGCTGCTCAACCAAATGCACCTCTTGATCTCCCATCTGATCCAACCATTGATCTCCCTTCTGACTCAAGTGCATGTGGAGCAACGAAAAAGCAAAGCAAGCTCAATCTACGATTTAAAAGAAGGTCTCGTGAAGTAAGTCGAAAAAGATTTAAATTTCTTACTTCAGATAGACAGATTGCATTGGATATTGTGAAGCATTGTTGTGGTTTGAAATGTTTGTATAATTTAGGAATGAAGAAACTAAAGCACATAAGAGAAAAATTCCTCCATTTAGATAGTGAAAGGCAAGATATATACGTTGTTTCTTGCATGCAAATGATTGAGGATAACATGTGAGTAACGCGTGTTGGTTTTGAATATTTCTTTACTCAAGGGATGCCATGCTGTAGGGCTGCATTTAAAATTGCAATGGGTGTAGGAAATTTTAGAATACATAGGGTTCAACAAGGGTTTTTGAATGGGGATCTCATTTTGGATACGTTCCATGTTGGGACCAAAGGATCTGTTGGACGTCATGCAATGAATTGGATGATGAACTATTTTAGCTTGCATTGTGAAGTTATGCCTACAACTGGAAGGTTGCACTTGTCAGATAACTTTACTCGTCAAGAGGTATTTCAAATATATAGAGAAGACATGGAAAATAGAAATGAGAAGTATGTGTTGTATCGTCACTTTACTCGATTATGGAAGGAGGAGTTTAACAATGTTTCTATTCCTCGTAAAGTTAGAATGGGTGAATGTTCAGTTTGTGCCACTTTGAAAAACATGGCAAAAGGGGCTACAACACCACAGGAAAAGCATAATTTTAAAAACCTTCTTAACAACCATCGTGACAGTCAAGCATTAGAGAGAAAGAAAGCAATTCATCATCGAAGTAAGGCACTCAGAAATCCGGAGCGTTATATGTGTTTGTTGATCGATGGTATGGATAAAAAAAAAACTTGTTTGCCACATTTTTATCGCGTCCCTAAGGACATTGGAGATGAAGTCCTTGTGCAAATGCATTTGGTTGGCGCTTTGGTATACAATGGATCTGTAATGTCCAAGGTTTTCTTCACATATCCGAATGTGCATAATGATCCAAACCTTACAGTTACTGTCATTCATCGTGTTTTGCAATCATGGAAGGGTCTTTTGCCACCAACTCTATATTTGCAACTAGATAATACTCCAAGAGAGAATAAAAATTCTACAGTCTTTGGATATTTAAGCATGCTTGTTGAAAAACAGGTATTTCAGAAGGTTAAGGTAAATTTTCTTCTGGTTGGCCACACTCATGATCACATTGATCAAATGTTCAGTACTTTCTCTAAGAAGTTGGCACGTAACAATGCTTTTACTCTTCCGATTTTATCTGAGCTGATTTCAGAAGCATATACTCCAAAACCAGAAGTTCAACACCTCACACAGATTTATGACTTTAAGCACTTTTGCTCAATGGGCCTTGATAACAGTGCTAAGGTTTTGGCTCCATTGCACAATATTAGTTTCAACCATGTATTCTTGATGAGGAGGGTTGATGAAATAACCCTTTTATTTGCAAAGCAGTATTCATCTTCTCTTGGGTGGGAGCCTAAAGAGGGATGCAGATTCTTATTGCAGGTGCCTAATTTGTCTACTGTAACAGTGTATGGTGCAGAACAATCACCATATGAAGATAAAAACAATACAGAAAGATGTGGAAGTGTGGTTGATCAAAGTAAAAGCTGGATGCATGCACTCATTGAAAAGAAGAGACATATTGAGCGTGCAAAAAAATATGCTGGAGATCAAGATGTATCTTGGTGGGAGGACTTTTTCAATAATCAAGAAGAGATTATACAGTATACAATTGCAGGTCACTGGCCAGTTGATGTTCCATTCACATGGGATTTTTGTACACAAAGATCCGTGAATGTGGCCCAAGCATGTAATGCAGATGCACTTCAAAGTTTTATACATCCACCAGAAAGAAATATTTATGTAGGCCCAAGGATGACAAAACAGGCAGAAGCAAGATGGCAAGGAAATTTAATAGAGATAAATGTTGGAACGCTTATTGCAGTACTTGCTGATGGTGATGAGGCTACCAGACCATTTTGGATTGCAAAGGTTTTAGAGATAACTAAAGATATTGATCAGAGAAGAATAGAGGCTTTAGTGGTGCATTGGTATTACACTAAAAGTAGTAATGCATTCACAGGTAAATATAACTTAGAAATGGTGTGTGATGCTAAACGAACAGGTTCAAAAAGGAAAAAGAATATTCGAAGCACATCCACTCTTAAAATGGATGATGTAGATATTCTTGTTTATGATTTTTCCTTGACAAAAACTGGTCACTTGAGGAAAGCAACCATCAACATGATTAAACAAAAGCTTCCAGATGTATGTGGTACAGGAAATCATAGGAAAACAAGAAGAGTTGTGCATGATCCTGCAGAATTTGGTATGTACGTGGATGAAGATAGAGCTCTTGTGGATATAGAAGAAGAAGAAGAGAGCTCTCAACAGTATGAGACTGAATCAAGTGCATCAGATGATGAGGGTGTAGACATAGATCGACAAAGTTGTGAGTTGCATTGAAGCTCTCAGACATTTTTAGTGCTTATGTAAATGCCTCAAAGTAGTTTGGTTAATGAAACCATGTTTTGTAGCAATTTTGAATAACAATCAGATATCCACCCATTAAAGGTATGTCTAAAATGTTATTTTTGTGTAAAAACTATTGACTTCTACATTCTTATATATATTTTAGACATGTCAATGTCTTAGCATATAGATTTTGGACATGTCAATGTCTTATCATATACATTTTGGGACACGTCAATGCCTAATATAGTGAAATTTTGACTACATTTTGAGCTCATTTTTTTTTGAGAAAATGACAAAAAACGTCAAAAATTACTTGTTTTCACCTCATTTTTGTAATATATGTATACTGGTGTAAAGGAATTCCAAAAATGAGGTGAAAACATGTAATTTTTGACGTAAGTGTTCTCTTTTTACGACATAGTTCTCGTTTGTTACGACTCGCTGTTCTATCTATCTATCTATCTATCTATCTATCTATCTATCTATCTATCTATCTATCTATCTATCTATCTATCTATCTATCTATCTATCTATCTCTCGATCTATCTATCTATCT
>CM035414.1:179735761-179748261 GCA_020310875.1 Ceratopteris richardii
CAAATTCCTTCCTCAGATCCTCATTCAAACATTTAAGATATCGGGCGCCATCATAGAGTGGTAGTTTAAATACGGCTGAGACTAGCTGGGGCGAAAATCGTACCTGATTTAGAATGAAGCCGTTTGTTTGTCGCATGCTATATAATTGATTCTCTGCATCGTCATTAGCAATCCACTAATCCCATGGTAATTGGGCAAACTAGAGGAGCCCTATCTTTCGTAGCTAGTCCTCATTCTTTTTCGAATTGATGTCGAGCTCGATTTTAAATTCGGTGGAGAATTTATGCTGAGTCTTTACTGATGCAGAAGTTACTACGTCATCTGCATCATCTTGTAGGGTAGTATCTGTTGTCGTTACAACGTGGGTCTGTGTACTGGCGCGCTTTCTAAGTTGCCATCTGAGTAGGTCAGATTCCGACATGCTTGTTTAAGGGTTGTTGAGAAGAATATGCTGGAAGTTGCTAACTGGCGCTGAATCTCGAAGAATACTAATGAAGAATGCTATGCTCTGTATACGCATTTTATAAACACCCATGCTTGAGCGGCCATTTGCTATACTGATTGTATGTCAGTAGGACATGACTCTTCCGTCCCTTGACAATATTTGTATTAGAGTAAAAATCATTATGCCGCGTGTTACTCCGTAGATTAGTGCTAGACTGAACAAGACTTTACATGTGCGAAAAATGTCAGAAAACCAAAAGTTGATTATCATACTCATTTTGAATCCATCGTTACATTATGAATTCGGATGGGCAAATATACTTATTCTTCTATGAGACCTTCGAGATACATATTCCTGGCTGATCTAAATGTGTGAGCTATCTTTTTCTTAAGGGTTTCTAATAGTTGTTTTAGCGTGTCGGGCTCTAAAACCTGTGCATCTATTCTAACAGAGCTAAGCGCGATTGCTTCGGTGAGCACGTTTTTGGCCTGGGTCTGCACAAAAGCCTCCTGTAGATAGAAATCGTTGGATAGTGCGGCGTCCCTGGAAGTCTTCATTTCGGTCAGTTTGGTCTGCATCTCTGTAATACACTCCTTCTGGTTGCGCACTTGGTTGTCTAGGCGTTCAAACTACTGGGTTTGGAAATCGAGAGTTTTCTTGAACGCATCTCGGTCTCTGCGCGTCTTGTCGATATCCTTTAGGTATTGGCCTTCCCGTATCAATTGGCGTTTTAGGATACTGTTAACCTCATCTGCGCATTCTTGGGCTCATCGTAACTGTTCTTGGACTTGTTCGGCTTCTTTCTGTTGGTCCTGATTCTTCTTGATGGTCTCCTGCAATTGAATCTTTGTTTCTGCGACCAACTCTTCGAGAGAGGTGTTGATATCTTCGTGTTCGTGGAGGGTGGTCTTCAGGGCTCGGATTTCTTCATGTGCGGCGTGTAGTAGTCGTTCTTTGGCTGCAACTTGCTCGAGGGCTGCATCTCTTTGCTGTACTAGAGTCTGTTCTGCCCAAAATTTTGCTTGGAGTTCTGCTAACTGTGTCTGTAGCTGATGATTCTCAGTCTTTATGGCTTCGATTTCTTCCTGGAGGGGGGTGATGTCGGCTTCCAGGATGTCGACCTTATGTTGGTATTCTGCCTTCAGATTGTCCGTGGCTTCCTTAAACTGTGCTGGCAGCTGGTGTGATAAATGCATGAGGAACTGCCCCATGGAGGCTAGTTCCAAAAATACGTTGTGTGGTGGTGGTTGACGAGGCTGAGAGGACGTATCGGTGAGTAGGTTCTGGGAGTTTGGCGGAGAGTAGTTAGGGGAGGAAGAGGAGGATGGTGTAGGTTCAGAACTGTGTTGGCGGGGTGGTTCCGGTGGGAGGTCGGGGTTGACAGGTGGTGTGGGAAGAACAGTGTCAGTCGGGGTTGACAGGTGGTGTGGGAAGAACAGTGTCAGTCATTGATGTCAGGTGGGTTTACTTCTGTTGTTCGGTTTCTGTATGATTGATGGCTGCGATGAGTTCATCCAGTGCTTTTGTGGCGGATTCCGGTTCGTCCTTTTGATGCTCGGATTCCTTTTCGGTGGACACTATCTTTGTCTCTGCTTGGTTTTGCTGGTCTTGTTGCTCTGTCGAAGTGTCGTTGTGTATTGAAGTGGCGGTGTCGTGGTATGTTTCTTCTTGTTTGTCCTCTTCGGCGTCTTGTTTCTTTCCGGCGGATCCTTGGACTTCGCTTTCTGAAGAGCTGATCCGGATTCGCTTAGTGCAGAAGAGTTGATTGATCTCTTCGTCGTCTTCTTCAGTTTCCTCGAGCGGTTGTGCTGATTCTTCGTGCCTAAGTGCTGGGCCTGTGGATGGGGGTTGTGCGGCGAGAATGGTTGGGAAGAGGAATGAAATGATGTGGGGAAGGCGAGAGCGCGGAGAGGTGCCCTTTTGGAGTTGCTTTACTATAGCTACGGATTCCTTATGAATTCGTTGGAAGAAGTAAGAGGCAAAGTTCACGGGTTCGCGGGCGGCTAACTCCAAGGCGGAATAGAAGGGGCGAGAGATGCCGTATGTTCGTTTTTGCAGGTTGAGGATTGCTACGAGGAACTGTAGAGCGGATCGTTCGGGTTCCGGGCGGCAGAGAATGGCATATTCGTTTGATGAGGAGCGGGGGAAGAGTTCGGTCATGCGAGCGACAGGGATGCTAGGGCCATTTTCGCGTCCTTGCGGGGTGAGGCGGTAGGCTACAGAGAAGGCTTGGAAGGTGATGACGGTTCTATATGGGAGGGAAGGGAAGACCCACTGTCGTTCGGTGATGGGGAATTGGGCGATGGCGTGGATGATCTGCGCAGAGAAGGGATGGGCTTTCACTGAGTGCCAGGGCAACTCAGCGAAGTTAGCCAACCCTCTGCAACGCAGGTATTCGCCTACGTCTGTAGGGATACCATCACGGAAAGCAGCGTAGTTGGCTAGCGCTTCCATGGCGGTTATTGAGGAAGATGATGAGCACGGATAGAGAATGCACGAGGGCTCAGAATAGTAGCATGCAACACACTAGCTTATTTCGGCGTCGTCGACAGAGTTTAAATAGAAACACTATGGTGGGGAGGGAAAGAGGGGGGTGGAATATCATTGTGCGGTGCGGGACTAGTACTGGTTTTTCATGCAGGTGTGCGTACTCGAGTGACTGTTAAGAGGGCGGCTGGTTATATCAAGATCGTACAAAACGCGGCTATTTATAAAAACAAAAAAAAAAAGAAAAACAAGAAAAGTTTAAACAAAACGCGGTCCATCGTCGAAAATTTTAATGCGGGCTAGTGGTGTGATGATATGGCCGTAACTTCGACCCATTAATTACCTTGGGGAGTGGAGTTCCAGTCAACGTAGTCAACCGAAAAGTTGCCGGACCGACTTGTTCTGAGATCTTAAAGGGACCGAACCAGCGTAGTTTGAACTTTCCTGCTGTTCTATCGGATTTTGCGTTATAGAAAAGGACAAGCTGACCTACCGAAAAGATTGGGGTCTTCAAATATCGATCATGTGTCTTGGCTTGCCTTAGTTGTACTTCGCGCATGGTTAAAAAGCTGAGCCATCGGTGCTCATCAAGTTCCCTGAGTGCGTCCATTCGTGCTGTCAACGACTCTTCTGGTAGCATTTTCTGGGTGATTGCTACACGCAGGCTTGGGATAACTATTTCCATAGGTGCTATTGCTTCTAAACCATAAGCTAGTTTGAAAGGTGTCAAACCTGTTGTTACCTTATATGTAGTTCGGTATGCCCATAATACGGCGGGTAGTAGTTGATCCCATCTTTCCGGTGCTTCCATGATCAATTTCCGGAGGATATTCAATAGTGATTTGTTTGTGCTTTCGGCCAGACCATTGGCGCGAGGGTAATATGGAGAGCTGAGTTTATGTGTTACCTGGAATGATTGGGTTAGTACCTTCATTACTTGATTTACGAAGTGAGTACCTTGATCTGCCACCAATTCGAGTGGTAAGCCAAACCGTGGGAAGACATCATTTAACAGACATTTCGCTACTACAACTGCTGTAGCAGACCGTAAAGCCCAGGCTTCTGCCCATCTCGTTGCATAGTCTGTACAAGTTAGTATGTATCTATTGTTATTGAAGACTGCGGGCGGTGTGATTGGACCGATAAAATCTAGTCCCCACTTCTGAAATGGTTCGAGTGGCATAATAGGCTGCAAGGGAAAGAAGTGTCGTTGCAGTGGTTGTCCAGACCTTTGACAGTTATCACAGTTTTTTACGGATTGGGCCACATCTCGGTACATAGTAGGCCACCAAAGACCTCCTTGCAGAATTTTCCGGTGAGTTAGATCTGTGGCAAAATGACCACCAGTAGGGGTTGAATGAGCCATCGTGATGACCGAGTTAATTTCGCGCGGAGGGACACATCGAAGTAAGATTCTGGTGTGATCTACATAATATACTTCTCCTGCCACTAGCCGGAATCGGCGGCTAAAGACTGCCAATTTCCTTCGAACTGCCTTGGTCATCTCAGATGGAAAGCATCCTTCGGTGAGAAAAGTTAAAATTTGATCATAATATGTAGGTTTTGCTTGTAATTCGGCAGCCTCATCAGTCATTGGCTCAGAACTATAAATTGCTGGAGTCGTATCATCTATGCCTATCGGAGCTTCACCAGAATCTAGGCGAGATAAGAAATCTGCTAGGGCATGTGCATTTCCGGATCGGTGAATGACTTCATAATCAAATTCCTGCAAGAGTAGCACCCATCGGGCTAATCCTCCGCCTAGATGTTGTTGTCTTACTAGATAGACAAGGGCAGCATGATCCACATGGAAGGTAAATTTCCGGCCTAATAAATAATGTCTGAACTTTTTGATGGAGTAAATTAATCCTAGATATTCTCTTTCAGTGGTAGAATAGTTCTTTTTTGCCGGTGCAAGCCTCCTGCTGGCGTAGTAGACAGGGCGAAACCACTTATGTGTTTGCTGCATCAGAATACTGCCGATCGCAATATCTGAGGCGTCGACAAAAACGTGGAACGGATTGTCCCAGTCCGGTGGTTGTAGGATTGGTGCCTGCGTTAATAGATGCTTGAGTCGATCAAATGTAGTTTGGCATTCTTGAGTCCATTCGAACTGTCGTGGAGTCTTGGTGATTAGTCTATTCAGAGGTACAGCCAGATGAGCGAGCCACCGCAAGTGTCTGCTGTGCCACCGTACTTGACCCATAAAACGCATTACTTCTTTTGGAGTGGCGGGTACTGGGGCTTCTAAAATTGCCGAAATCTTGTCTGGGTCTACTCGGATACCTTGGGCAGATACAATATGACCAAGTAGTTTGCCACATGAAACGGAAAACACAGATTTACTTGGGTTAAGGTAGAGTCTGTATTCTCGACACTTTTGGAAACAGCATCGTAGATGAAGCAAATGTGCCATCATTTGTCCGAAAATTGAGAAATCATCGAGATAAGGAGAGAAAATCTCCTGCATACATCGCTGAAAGGTGCTTGGTGCATTTCTCAATCCAAACCACATTACTGTACAAGCAAAGACACCCTAGTTGGTAATGAAGGCGGTTTTTGGGATATCTGCTTCCGCCATTCTAACCTGATTGTAACCGCTGTATCCGTCTAAGAATGAATACATTTCGTGGCCTGCTACTCTATCAAGCATGGTATCCAAAAAGGGGATCGGGAAGGGATCTGGTACTGTTGCTGCATTCAATTTCCGGTAATCTACACAGATTCGTAATTGCTTATTTTTCTTTGGCACGATCACAATTGGCGAAATCCATTCAGCATGATCTATTGGTACGATGAATCCTACCTTTAGTAATCTGTCAAGTTCGGCTTTTACCTGAGATGCATAATTGGGATTCATCCGATAGCTGGGCTGCCTATTCGGTTTAGCTTCAGGCTTCAGCATGACTCTGTGCTGATATATGCGTGGATCTAATCCTTTCATATCTTTGTAATCCCAGGCAAAGACATCTGAGAATTCGTGAAGTAGTCGAATCAGATCATCTTTAAATGATTCCGGTAAGTTTTGCCTTATCTTTACAGGTCGTGGATGATCTTCGTCTCCTAGATTGTACGAGGTCAACTGGTCTTCAGAGACAAAAAACTGTTGCGGTTTCTCTGTGTCGTCTGTCGTCCGAAATAGTGAATGTAATTCATTGTCATGTGTCGGCACTCTTTCTTCCCGCTTGGTCTCTTGGGTGATTGGTGTAACTGTACATATTGAAGTACTCCAGTTATCTATTACGGACTGTAGATCAACAGTCCCTAAGGTCATTAAGTCAGCGTTACTCTTCAGAAATTCCTCTTCTTCATCATCTGATAGTCCATCTAACATGTGGACAGGTTCTGCAAAATATGGTATGGCGTGCAGTTCGCAAGGTTGGATAGCATCTAATTTTACTACATATCTCCGGCTGACATCTTTGAACGTAAGCTCTTGTGCAGACCAGTCTTGTATTACCTTTGCATGCTTCAGCCAAGGTCGGCCAAAAAGAAGGTTGTAATCCAAAGTGGATTCCAGCAGATCTAGTATGACAAAATTCATTTTGAAGGTCGTACCTTGTAAAGTAATGGGTATATTTCGCACAAGTCCTACAGGGTGGACTCTAGATTGGTCTGCCATTCTGACAAAAAATTGAACAGGTTCGATTTCGGTCCATCCTAACCTATTGCATAAGGCTGTAGTTGCAATGTTGACACCAGAGCCTCCATCAATCAATACCTGTATAATTTTATGATTCTTATACCATACTGTAATCAAGGGGACTGAATGATCAACCGTAGAATCAGGTTTTGGTTGAACTGCTGCTGTCGCCGGAATACAAGAAGGTACCGGACTGAACTGTTGCTGGAACTGTTGTCGAACACCAGGTACTAATGCCAGTAGTTGGCCGAGAGGCAGAGTGATAGACGCCTTGGATAAAATTTCCCAGGCCTGCTGAGATTGGTTATCCTGCTCCTTTGAACTTGAGGTGTCTACTGTTGTCGAAGTATCTGCTGTTATGTCTACTATTGATGGTTGTTCTGCTGCTGCTTCCTTTTGTTGTGTTCCTTCTTTTATCGACGAGGTCTGAGTCACCGGAATGGGTCTGGGAACACTGGTGGTTCTGTGGCGGTCCAGTGACTAGCCTTGTTATACATCCTATGTTGTTCTCGTATCCCTGATTCAAATACTTCTGCTGCTGGTTGCAGTTGTTTACGTGATCGGGTCTGGACTGTAGCAGTTTGCGTTTCCACCGGTGTAATTTGTACCATGTTGGCCATTGGGTTTTGCCGCTCCTTCTTCCTTTGATCATACTCAGCTGCGTCTTTGCAATATCTTCTAATGTGTCCGAATTCACCACAAAAATGACAGCGTGGCGGTGGTAAATTGGGATTTTCCGGTGGTGGTTCGTTCTGCCAGCGGTTTGCATTATAGTTATTGTTCCTCTGTCCTCGGTAGTTTCGATATCCCTGTGGTTGATTGTTTCTCAGTTGCGGAGGTACATAGTGATTCGCTGCCTGTCCATGTTCTTGAATAACAGCATTAACTGTTGCTGTTCCCTGTATTTTGGCATTGTAGACACAATTTCCGGTGGAGTGTCCGGCAGTGTTGCAGATAGCGCAGAATGTTTGATTTAGCGCACAGTTAGCACTAGTATGACCTGAATTTTTGCATGTGATACAGTACACTTGTCTGGTTATATCTTCAGGCATAGTTTTGTTTGCTTTTAACCACTCTAGATCTTCTGTAAATCCACCGACCTTGGATTCCAGTTGTAGAGCCATGGCGATGACTGCATCTAACGTCATTGCTCCAACACATCTGATAATCATGATCTGCTTCAATTGCGGGTTTAAGCCATTGATAAACCACTGAATGATGATGTCATCCGCTAAGTTGGCGTGGGCCTGTGGTATCTGTCGCAAGTGTGTTCTAAAAAGTGTAGCATATTCTTGGACAGTCTGATTTGCCTTCTGTCGGTTGTTCTGTAGATACTCAAAGATTTCGGCGGGATTCTTCTTTAGCCTAAATCGTTGCAAAAAAGCATCTCGTACTGCATCATAGGTACCAAAATGATTAATGTCGTATTCCGTAAGCCATCTAGCTGCTTCATTGACCAGAGTAGATTGAAAAACAATGGCTTTGTATGCCTGATCCGGTGGATGGTTGAGGACTGCATAACTGATCTCGAAAGTGCGTATGTGAGCATCTGGGTCATCTCCTGGGAATCCACCAAATTTCGTGTATGTTACTCCTGTTGGAGGCGGCCTTGGTTGACCTAACTGTTGTTGTTGTTGTCCGTTCATCGTGGGTGTCTCCGGTCCTTCTTCTGTATCTTGAGGTTGATTAGTTGAACTATCAGAATCTGGATCGCCGGATGGTGTGCCTTCTGGTGTGCTGTTTTTGCGTAGGATACTTCGGATCTCTGCTTCGAATAGCTCTCCTTCCTTTTGGATATCCAATATTCGAAATCTTTCTTCCAGACACGCGGGTCTGGCTGAGGATTCCGCAAAAAATGCAAATCCGTGACCACCAGTTGGTGTTTCTATCACCGGAATATCACCGGAATGAACTGACAATGTACCAGACTTTAGTATTTTTCTGCTTTTACCGATTTCTTTTCCTAGAGTTTGTCTAATCGTGGATAACTCTGAATCTTTATCCAAGATTGTTAAATTAGTATCCAACGGCGTCTTGGTAGATTCAGGAATTGCTATATTTTGGTTAGGCTGGGTCGAAGTGACACCAGCATGTACCAAAGGCGTTGATCGTTCCACCGGAATATGACCGGAATTAATTCTAGCGTCCTTAACTTGCTCGACCACTGAGTCAAGTCGCGTTATACCTTCTTTTCCTGGGGTTGTCTTTAGTACTTTTTGTGTTCCAGTTGTATGGTTCCTAGGATACGTTTCGCCAGACCGAGTAACCGGCATGTATCATTGCCCAGTGATACTATCTGAGCAGTTTGCAACAATCTGGGTCTGTTGCTACTGTCAGTAAATCAAATGTTACTGGATGTTTGCTTCTTACAAACTCTAATGCCACTTTCTCACAAGTAACTCGTAATCAAATGCTACTTTACCGCAGAGACTGGTAAACAGTTGCCACTTTCCCACAGACGGCGCCAAATGTTAGACTGCTTATGGGTTAAGCGTTGCTCTACTTCCGATTCAGATACTTCAAGTTCAATTGGTTCCAAATCCTTCTAACCACAATCCCTCTCTTGGCCACGTGGGTTCTTGGGATTGGTAGGGGTCTGTTAGACAGAGGCCCTGTACTATTTTCCCAATTTAACACACAATCTTACGGTCATTCCGTCCTTAGCTCAGTATCCGTCCCTGAACAACGGAAGACTGTTCAGTGTATTGGAATTAGAACTTCAGGGCTGAGGTTAGCAGTCCGATTACGTATTCTACGCGCAAAAGATACTTCAATAACACAATCACCTAATTCGTACTTCTTCAAGGCAGGTAGGTGTGCCAACTAGACCTTATGCCTTAAAGTCACGCGGATTCGAATAGTTAATCTCCTCGTAATAACCAACCAACCATAAACCGACACTGTTCTACTCACATTCAGACTGTTACAGCTACTAATCTTCCCGTAGTTGAGGTAAACAGCAAATATAAGATGCAGTAACGAATTCAGTCGCTTACAAAGACTCTACAGACAATTAGTTCGAGATTACTCTTCGTGCTACTTACTTCACAGAAGAACTAACAAATAACATACCACACTTGTTCACACTCAGAATCATACTCAACCATCACCGAACAGATTCGCCACACGATACAACTGATTCTTCATTCCGTATTAAGGTGAGTATAATCGACTAGCAGGAGTACAGACGGAACAGATCAAAGCAGAACTTATCCTTTCAACAACATATACGCGCACACAATCCGTGATAGCAACCTCAATGAGACTTAATCAGACAACACACTACAATTCCCACAAAAACAGGGGTTGCCCTGCTCTTTCTTTTCATTGCCTTAAATAGAGGATTTTTTACAAGGGTGCGCACTTCTGCAGTTACCTGCGCGTTCCCTGAAAGATTCTCTTTTTTCATTTAAGCTCCCTGTCCTCGTACTCTTGTCCTTGTTCGGCGGCCGTCCAGCACTTTTACATTTAAGGCACCTGTCCGGGTTCATCCGTCCTGGTTCGGCGGCCCTCTAACACAAGGTCAATGATGAAGGAGAGAAATTGCCCTAATTATTTGTGGGCTGAGGCTGTAAATATAGCTACTTATTTGTTCAATAGGTTACCATGTAAAGCTTTGCAGGGTATGACACCATATGAGGCATGGTGGGGTAAGAGACCTACTCTAGATCATTGCAAAGTATTTGGGTGTTTGGTATATGCATATGTGCCATCACAATTAAGGCACAAATTGGAACCTAAAGCTGAAAAATATGTATTCATTGGTTATGATGATAAGCAGAGGGGATATAGGTTGTGGAGTCCATCCACAAAACAATTTCTTGTATCAAAGGATGTTACATTTGATGAGCAAGGTACTTGGTATGCAGGTACAATCAATATTAATACAGGTGATGAAGAAGTTGTGAGTCAAAAGGAAGGTAAATCAAAGGTTCAGATATTTGATGAAGAGGAGAATAATGAAGTGCAGCTTGAAGTTGAAGAAATGCCAAGATTTGATCCTGAGTGTGATGAGCCAGAAACCTCAAGGAGTGGACAACTCAGAAGGTCATCAAGACACAAGTGGCAACCTACAAGGTATAGCTATGAAACTTCTTTTTTGGCTACCAAAGATTATGCTTATATGATAAAGGCAGATGAAGAACCTTCTACATATGAAGAGGCAAAAGGTAAGGAAATTTGGGAGAAAGCTATGCAGGAAGAATATGATGCATTGATGGAGAATCAGACATGGGATTTGGTTCCTAAACCAAATAGTCAGAAGATCATTGGATGCAAATGGGTCTACAAGAAAAAGAGGTTTGCAGATGGAAGTGTGTCTAGGTACAAAGCTAGACTTATTGTGAAAGGGTTTGCTCAGACATATGGTATTGATTATGATGAAACCTATAGTCATGTGGCAAAGATGACAACCATTAAGACACTCATAGCTATTGCTGCATGTAAAGGTTGGAAATTATGTCAATTAGATGTGGAGAATGCTTTTTTAAATGGTTACATTTCAGATGATGTTTTCATGGAGCAACCTCAAGGATTCAGAGATGGAAGGTATCCAGATCATGTGTGTAATCTCAAGAGAGCTTTGTATGGTTTGAAGAAGGCCCCAAGGGCATGGAATTATAGACTTGTGAAGTTTTTGAAAGAACTTGGATTTCAAGTATCTAAAGCAGATAGTAGCTTGCTTATCAAAGCAAGTGATGATGGGTTCATGTACATGTGCATATATGTTGATGATATAATTCTTACAGGTACAGATGAGAAAGGCATTCAAAGTCTAAAGTAGCAAATGGAGAAAGAATTCAAGATCATTGATTTGGGAGACTTATCATACTTCTTGGGCATGGAGATCTCATACATTCAACATGGAGTGTATGTAACTCAAGAAAGGTATTCAAAAAACTTGTTCATCAAGTTTAAGATGAATGATTGCAGGATAGCACCTACTCCAATGGAGGTGAATCACAAATTGAGCAAATATGGTGGAGCAGAGTTCAAGGATATGAAGCAATATCAGAGTTGGGTTGGTAGTCTTATCTAAGCTACATTAACTAGACCTGACTTGTCATATGCAGTTGGAGTATTGTCTCAATTTATGCATTGTCCTAGGAAAGAACATTGGATTGCAGGTCAAAGAGTGTTGAGGTACATTAAGGGTACACTCAAAGAAGGTTTGTATTATGGTTTTACATCAGATACAAACATCAAAATATATAGTGATGCAGATTGGGCAGGTAATCCAGATGATAGGAGATCAACTTATGGATACTTGTGTTATGTGGGAGATAAGTTAATTTCTTAGTGTTCAAAGAAGCAACACACAATTGCTTTATCATCTACAGAAGCTAAGTACAAAGGTATGGTGGAAGCTGCAAAGGAAGTGATATGGGTTAAGACTCTGATGAAGAGTTTTTATATCATTTAGAGTACACCCACTATTCATGGAGATAACATGAGTTCATTGTATCTAGCTACTAACCCTATGTTTCACTTTCTAAGAGAGAAGGTGATGGATAAAGAGATTGAAGTAATACATACTTCAACAAAAGATCAGATAGCTGATATGCTAACCAAAAGCTTGGATGGACCAAAGCTACAGAGATTCAAAGACTTGGCAGGTATAAAAAAGATAGAGAAAACCTCAATTGATGATTGAGGGGGAGCTGTTGGTGCAGGACAATCAACAATTGATGTTTTGATGAAGAATTGGAGTCAAGGATTGAAGAAAAGGTTCAAGTTGTCAAGCATGAAGGAAGAATACATTTAGAAGATAAAGATGTGTACACATATGTACATTAATTCAGAGATAGTTCACTTATATCTTTGAGTAGTCATAAGCTTGTAAAATTTTTGTTTAAATATGCTATGAAAAATGTCGGGGCAAGTATGAGAGAGCATGAGAATAGAGTAATCAGCAGTTGTAAGAGT
>CM035414.1:179753261-179755761 GCA_020310875.1 Ceratopteris richardii
AATTCCAAGTAATCTTCATGCATAAATCCTTTCTTGGTGTATGGCAACCTGTGTGACTTACCAAACTGACAGGCCCCACACTTGTATATCATGTGTTGCTTGGATACATTAGGTATCCCAAGCACACATTGATCTCTGCTCATTTGTTTTATGGTCCTCTCTCTAATGTGACCTAATCTCTTGTGCCACATCTCCAATTCTGATAGGGTTTGGTCCTTATAGTTGTACAAGGCAATATTTTTAGTATCCTCAAGTTCAAAGGTAAATAATCTACCTGATTTCTCTCCCTTGGCTATCCTTCTGAATCCATGTCTTGGATCCTCCACATATGCACCATGTTGAGTGAACCTGACCTGTAGACCTTTTTCAACAATCTGACCTACACTCATCAGATTCTTGGTGATTGTTGGAACATACAATACTCTGCTAAGTAAATTCTGATTACCATCACTTGTTTTGACATTGCCTACTTTAACCACTGAATGTTTAGTGTCATCACCTGTCTGCACTTGGTGCTTGCCTTTAGGTTCTTCCAAATCAGAGAGTAAGGCAACATTCCCAGCTACATGGTTAGAGCAACCTGAATCAATATAGAACAAATGATCATCATTGATACCTGATTTAGATGTCATGTTCATAATCAACAAGGAATCATCTTGATCCTCTGCATAATTGTTGTAATCCTTCCTGTTCCTGTATCCACCTTGATAATTGCTATTGTGATTGTAGCTATTGTTGTTGTAATTATTGTTGTAGCCATGGTAGCCTTGAGATTGATTGAATCTGCCTCTGCATTGGGAGTATCCTCCTCTTTGGTGACCTCTTCCTCTTTGGTTCTTGTAGTTCTTGTAGCATTCATCTGTAGTATGGTTAGACAAGCCACAAATATTGCATGGAGATTGGTTATAGGGTCTCCCCCTACCTGACTTACCTCCTCTTCCCCTACCTCTAGATGATCTACCTCTCCCTGCATAGTTTGCTTGGGAGGTAGAGCCTTCTTCATCAACCTTCTTACTTTTACCCTTATCTTTAGACTTCTTATCTGTATATAGGGCAGAGGGATTGTTACCTTTTGATTGCTCTCCATTCTTTGTGATCTTTGCTTCATGTGTAAAGAGTTGTCCAATCAGAGTTGTTAGATCAGGTGCTTGGATGTCCATGTACAAGTCCATTGCAGTGGTAAAGCTCTCCCACTTGTCATCTGCCTTTAGTCCATTGATCACTTGTCTGACTATTTGCTCTTCCTCAATCTCTTCTCCAACACTTGCAAGTTGATCTGCAATGTCTTTGACTTTGGTGACAAAATCTGAGACACATTGTTTTGATTGCTTCCTTAGAGTTGTAAACTCAATCCATAGCTGATTCTTTCTGGCCCTTGTGCTTGATGAAAAGTATGTTGACAAGGTTTCCCAAGTCTCTTGGGAAGTCTTACAGTTCCTTACATGAGGTAGAAGAAAATCAGAGATAGAGTTTAGAAGATATGACCTTGCCAAAGCATCTTTAGCACACCATTGGTTGAGTCTCTCATGTTCATCCTTTGTAGGTAGGCCTCTGGTTTTGAATGAGGGCAGCTCCTCATCTCCTGATATGTATCCATACAAACTTCTCCCTTGTAGATAGGTCTTCATTCTCAATGACCATGCCTGGTAGTTATTTCTATCCAATTTGTCAATGAAGGAAGGGAAACCATCACCCATAATTACCTTATTTGCTCTGATACCACTGTTGGAAGTGATGGCTGGGTACAATCAGAAGATCAAGTTGGTGCTGCTATACCTGCTTCACACCTGCCCTCTTTTCTCTTCAGATATGGTTAGGAGACTCCTTGAGCTTCCAAATGACACCAAGAAACTATATATGTGCTTTACAAAATGATTGAGTAATGATCAAATCAAAACAGATGATTTTGAACCTTCACAACTCCAAAAACTTTCTATTCCTGTAATGATACCTGCTCAGTCCTAAGCTCAGTGTGACCAGCACACTTCCAATTGGTTTAATTCCTTCTGGGAGTATTAAATTAACTTAACAAGCTACCATTAGCAAGTTAAATCACTCCAATTAACAAACTATACACTGAGCATGATCTTTAGTAAAATCAGAGACACCCCCGACTTTTTAGGAACTACTCAGAAAAATACCAGTGTCTGCCGCGACTGAGATTTCTCCCAATTGGCTGAAGAGAATGACTTGAAATTTTGTAGTGTTGTAGAATGCTTTGAGCTGGTTCCAATGAGCTTTGAATCATCCAATTTGGTTCAGTAGATCTTGAGATATCCCCTGTTGAAGTTGACAGACTTGAAGATGGTCACACAGAGAAAACAGAGATAATGACAATGAGTATATGTATTGAATCTATCAAATGTACATTCCCATTGGCATGTAGAGTGATGCTCAATGGTACTCAGAGGTGTAGGCTCAATAGTAGCTCTCACACACTCAATGTATTTCTTGGAATTACCTCGGGAAGTGAGCAACCATGCCCGCGACTTTTTCATTG
>CM035414.1:179758261-179763261 GCA_020310875.1 Ceratopteris richardii
AGAGGTGCTCTAATCACAAGAGTTAGTTGTTCTTTTGGAGATTAACATTCTCCGTCAGTGGTATCAGAGCAGGAGACATCAATTTGAAGAGAGGAGGATCCCGACTGCTGCAGATTCAAGAAATTCAACACTTGGAGGACTAAGAAGTGAAAGCTTGGAGTCAAAGCTTGAGGAGAAGACTATTTGACATCAAGAAAGGCAAAAGGAGTCCAATTCGAAGTAAAGGTACATACATTGTTTGTAAAGCTTGAAGTTTTCAATACACAGGTGGATACAAGATGGGAGAAAGCTTGCAGATTGATAAGCTAGATAGGGAGAACTATCCAGCATGGTCCATGAGGATGGAAGCACACCTCATGAGCAAAGATCTTATATCATTTATTACAGGAGATGAAGAAAAACCTGAGTTTGCAGATCCTAGTATTCCTACTAGGGAAGAGCTTGCAATGTTGAAGACTTGGATGAGAAAGGATGCTCAAGCAAGGAGTATCATCTACATGGCTGTAAATGATTACCTTCTACCTCACATCAGAGGTTTGGAAAGTGCCACAGATGTTTGGAATGCCTTGGAAGAGCATTTCCAAAATACAACTAAGTCAAGGAAGTCCTCACTATGGGCTGAGTTCACAACCTTCAAGAAGAAGAGCTCACAATCAATTTCAGATTATGTGGCAAGGATGAAAGATATTGCAGATAGCTTGGGAGCAGTGGATGAAGATATTGAAGAAGAAAAGTTGGTAAGACAAATACTTACAGGTTTGAGAGGAGATGAGAAGTGGAAGCCTTTTATATTGTCCATAGAGTTGTCACTTGATCACTTTACTCCTGACCTTAATCAATTGCTAGGACATATGCTAACCTTTGAGCAGGATCTTAAAGGAGACAATGATAGAAGTACAAGTCAAGCTATGTACTCCAAGGACAAGAAAAAGAATGGCAAGGGAAAGCAATCAAATGATGATGAAGGGAATTCAAATCAAGCTAACTTCACAAAAGGGAAGATGAATTTCAGAGGTAAAGGAAGAGGAGGTAAGAACAAAGATAATGCTAAAGCTTGTTGGATTTGTGGCAGAACAAATCATTTGGCAAATGATTGTTGGTATAACAATCAAAATGGTGGAAGCAATAATCAGAATTATAACCAAAGAGGTAGAGGAGGCAGAAACCAAAGAGGCAATTTCAGAGGAAGAGGTGGTAGGACATCATATGGTAGAGGAGGTGGAAGAAACTTCCAATCTCAGTCCTACAACAATAATTATTACAATTATGCATCAGATCAGAAGGATGACATGACTCTTATCTTGAATGCAACTCATGAATCAATGGGAGAAGATCAAAGAGTGTTTTATATTGACTCAGGGTGCAGCAACCATCTGAGTGGGAATCTATCTTTGATGACTGATATGGAAGCAAGGGTGAATGGACATACAGTTCAGACAGGTGACAATACCAAACATAAAGTGGAGAGCATTGGATCAGTGAAGACAAAGAGTGGAAGTACACTTCTGAGCAAGGTACTTTATGTTCCTACTAATCCTAAAAATCTGATAAGTGTAGGGCAAATTGTGGAGAAAGGATATGAGGTAAGATTCACAAATGATGGAGTTTATGTACAAGATCCAAATCAGGGATATAGAAACATAATTGCAGGTAAAAAGGAAGGAAGATTGTTCACTCTCAAAGTCCAAGGTAATGTGGGACATGCATTGTTTACCTATGGAGGTCAAAAGGTATCTGAATTAGACCTATGGCATAAAAGGCTAGGTCATTTCAATGAGAGAGCTATAAAGGAGATGTCAAAGAATCAGGTGGTGCTTGGATTGCCAAATATTGAAGGGCAACATATGGTGTACAAGTGTGAAGCTTGTCAATTAGGTAAAGCACATAAGAGTTCTTATAATAAATCAGGGTACAAGTATTCAAATATGCTTGAGTTGGTTCATACAGATGTATGGGGTCCCTCAAGGGACTATAGCATAAATGGATCCAGATATTATGTGTTGTTTGTTGATGATGCAACCAGGTGGATTACTTTGTATGTAATCAAGGATAAATCAGAAGTTTTCAAGACATTCAAACATTTTCATGCTTATGCATAAAGGATCACAGGACAAAAGCTAAAGAGGTTAAGATCAGATGGAGGGGGAGAGTATTTCTCAAAAGAGTTTGATGATTATTTGTGGAATGCAGGTATCAAAAGAGAAGTAACTTGCAGGTACTCCCCTCAACAAAATGGAGTAGTAGAAAGGAGGAATAGGACTCTTGTAGAGTTTGCAAGAGCCATGATGAAGGAAAAGAATTGTCCAAATTACTTATGGGCAGAAGCTATTAACACTGCAACATACCTTGTGAATAGGTTGCCTTGCAAAGCTTTGGATGGAGGAACCCCTTATGAAGCATGGTGGGGTAAGAAGCCTAGTCTTGATCATTGTAAAGTATTTGGATGTATTGCATATGCTTATGTTCCTTCACAATTAAGACATAAGTTAGAACCAAAGGCAGAGAAGTATGTGTTTATTGGATATGATGATAGACAAATGGGTTACAGGTTGTGGAGTCCATCCACAAAGCAATTTCTTGTTACTAAAGATGTGACATTTGATGAGCAAAACATGTGGTATACAGGATCACCAAATGAGTATGCAGGTGTTGAAGAAATACAAAGGAAAGGAAAGGCAAAGGTAAAAGTATGTGAAGAAATTGTTGATGAAGTTGAGTCTAGAAGTAGAGTGCAGGATCATGTAGAAGAAGGGCCAAGATTTGATCCAGAATCAAATGAGGCTGAA
This sequence comes from Ceratopteris richardii, assembly GCA_020310875.1. Taxonomy (NCBI): domain Eukaryota; kingdom Viridiplantae; phylum Streptophyta; class Polypodiopsida; order Polypodiales; family Pteridaceae; genus Ceratopteris; species Ceratopteris richardii. The sequence goes on from CM035414.1 coordinate 179,761,048, forward strand.
ACTTCAAGAAGTGCAGAAATCAGAAGATCTACAAGGGAAAGGAAAGAACCTATAAGGTATAGTTATGATACATCTTTCCTAACAACAAAAGATTATGCTTACATTGTGAAAACAGAAGAAGATCCAACCACTTATGAAGAAGCCAAAGGTAAACAGAATTGGGAGAAGGCAATGCAGGAAGAGTATGATGCTCTACTTGAAAATGAAACTTGGGAACTAGTACCAAGACCAAAGAATCAGAAGGTCATTGGATGTAAGTGGGTATACAAAACAAAGAGGTTTGCAGATGGTAAGGTGTCTAGATATAAGGCTAGACTTGTGGTCAAAGGTTATGCCCAAACTTATGGGGTAGATTATGATGAAACCTTTAGTCCTGTTGCTAAGATGTCTACAATTAGGACATTGATTGCTATTGCTACTTGTAAGGGGTGGAAATTATCACAATTGGATGTGAAAAATGCATTTCTAAATGGATACATTGCAGATGAAGTATATATGGAGCAACCAGAAGGCTTCATGGAATCAATTGGATCAGATTATGTGTGTAAGCTCAAGAGAGCTTTATATGGGTTGAAGCAAGCCCCAAGAGCTTGGAATTACAGATTGGTTAAGTTCTTGAATGAATGTGGATTTCAAGCATCAAAGGCAGATAGTAGCTTGCTAGTGAAGGCAAGTGAAAATGGATACATTTACATGTGCATTTATGTTGATGATATTATTGTTACAGGAACAGATGCTCAAGGAATCAATGAACTCAAAAGACAAATAGAGAAGGAGTTTAAGATAAGTGATTTGGGAAACTTATCTTATTTTCTAGGAATGCAGATTGTGTATACTCAACATGGAGTATATGTTTCACAAGAGAGATACTTGAAGAATCTTCTAGTCAAGTTTAACATGGAAGATTGCAGGACCTCAACTACACCATTGGAGGTAAATCATAAATTAAGCAGGTATGGAGGTGAAGAGTTCAATGATATGAAGAAATATCAGAGTTTGGTAGGTAGTTTAATCTATGCTACCTTGACAAGACCAGATCTATCATATGCAGTAGGTGTGTTGTCACAATTTATGCATTGTCCAAAGAAGACTCATTGGATTGCAGCCCAAAGGGTACTCAGATATATCAAAGGAACCCTAAGTGAAGGTTTGTACTATGGTTTCACTTCTGACACAAGAATCAAAGTGTTTAGTGATGCAGATTGGGCAGGTGACTCAGATGATAGAAGGTCTACTCATGGGTATCTCTGTTATGTTGGAGATAAGTTAGTTTCTTGGTGTTCAAAGAAGCAACATACAGTTGCTTTATCATCCACAGAAGCTGAGTATAAGGGAATGGTAGAAGCTGCAAAAGAAGTCATATGGTTGAAGACCTTGATGAAAAGTTTTGAGACTGATCATAGTACTCCAATAATTTTTGGAGACAATATGAGTTCTTTGTATTTGGCAGCTAACCCTGTTTTTCATGCCAGGACTAAGCATATAGAGATTCAGTATCATTTCTTGAGGGAAAAGGTACTAGATAAAGAGATTGAAGTGATGTATACTCCAACAAAAGAACAAGTGGCAGATATGATGACAAAGAGTCTGGATGGACCTAAGTTACAAAGGTTCAAAGACATGGCAAGTATAAAGAAGACAGAGAAAACCTCAATTGATGATTGAGGGGGAGCTGTTGGTGCAGACCAATCACCAATTGAAGGCTTGGAAGATCAAATGATGAAGGAAGAATCAATTCCTAAAGTGTGGAAGAAGATTACATTCAGAGGACAAGAGAAGTGTACACATATGTACATTAGTATAGTTATAGATGACTTAGATCTTTTGGTTAGTAAGAATCATGTACAAAATTATCTATAAATACCTTGAGAAAAGTCGGGGCATGTATGAGAGCATATGTGACAATAGTTAGAAGCCAAGAATAAGGAAGGTAGAAGTCATGAGATAAAAAAAAAAAGTTAGTTGAGTTAGCTCTCATCACTCAGTTGTAATTTCTCTGAGTAAATGGAAAGTTTTGCGCCCGATGTTTCTGCGTGTTCTTCTTCTACAGTAGATCAATTGTGAAATGCTTTTGTACAAGTCTAAGTTGAGAGTTGCTTGACCTTTGTGCAAAGTTTTAGCTTCCAATTGTAATCAGGCTGAGTGAATTAAGTGTAGGAACATTCATGTGTGAAGTATGTTCACTGGTTCCTAAAACAGGCGCAGATTTTGAAG
>CM035414.1:179765761-179785761 GCA_020310875.1 Ceratopteris richardii
TATCCTCATAAATCATAGTAATTGCAGATACAGAAGGTCAAGGATGGGAGAAAGCTTGCAGATTGATAAGCTAGATAGGGAGAACTATCCAGCTTGGTCCATGAGGATGGAGGCACACCTCATGAGTAAAGATTTGATGGCATTCATTACAGGAGATGAAGAAAATCCTGAATTTGCAGATCCTAGTATTCCAACTAGGGAAGAGCTTGCAAATTTGAAGACTTGGATGAGAAAGGATGCTCAAGCAAGGAGTATCATTTACATGGCTGTAAATGATTATCTTCTACCTCACATTAGAGGTTTGGAAAGTGCAACAGATGTTTGGAATGCCTTGGAAGAGCATTTCCAAAATACAACCAAGTCAAGGAAGTCCTTTTATTATAAATGGGGCATCAAGGTTGGGCTCAAACTTAAGAATTTAACATTATAAGTAATACAAATAGGACTTGAATAATTCCCAGATTTCTTGAATAGGCCTTTGAGGTGAGATTTACAAATGATGGTGTTTATGTGCAAGATCCAAATCAAGGATATAGAAACATAATTGCAGGGAAAAAGGAAGGAAGATTGTTCACTCTCAAAGTCCAAGGTAATGTGGGACATGCATTGTTTACTTATGGAAGTCAAAAGGTATCTGAATTAGACCTATGGCATAAAAGGCTAGGTCATTTCAATGAGAGAGCTATAAAGGAAATGTCAAAGAATCAGGTAGTGCTTGGATTGCCGAATGTTGAAGGGCAACATATGGTGTACAAGTGTGAAGCTTGTCAATTAGGTAAAGCACATAAAGGTTCTTACAACAAATCAGGGTACAAGTATTCAAATATGCTTGAATTGGTTCATACAGATGTATGGGGTCCCTCAAGGGACTATAGCATAAATGGATCCAGATATTATGTGTTGTTCGTTGATGATGCAACCAGATGGATTACTTTGTATGTAATCAAGGATAAATCAGAAGTTTTCAAGACATTCAAACATTTTCATGCCTATGCAGAAAGGATCACAGGGCAAAAGCTTAAGAGGTTAAGGTCAGATGGAGGGGGAGAGTATTTCTCTAAAGAGTTTGATGATTATTTGTGGAATGCAGGTATCAGAAGAGAAGTAACTTGCAGGTACTCCCCTCAACAGAATGGAGTAGCAGAAAGGAGAAATAGGACTCTTGTAGAATTTGCAAGAGCCATGATGAAGGAAAAGAATTGTCCAAATTACTTATGGGCAGAGGCCATTAATACTGCAACATACCTTGTGAATAGGTTACCTTGTAAAGCTTTGGATGGAGGAACCCCTTATGAAGCATGGTGGGGTAAGAAACCTACTCTTGATCATTGTAAAGTATTTGGATGTGTTGCATATGCTTATGTTCCTTCAGAATTAAGACATAAGCTAGAACCAAAGGCAGAAAAGTATGTGTTCATTGGATATGATGATAGACAGATGGGTTACAGGTTGTGGAGTCCATCCACAAAGCAATTTCTTGTTACCAAAGATGTGACATTTGATGAACAAAATACATGGTATACAGGATCAACAAATGATTATGCAGGTGTTGAAGAGATACAAAGCAAAGGAAAGGCAAAAGTAAAAGTGTATGAAGAAAGTATTGATGATGTTGACTCTAGAAGTAGATTGCAGGAGCATGTAGAAGAAGGGCCAAGATTTGATCCAGAATCAAATGAGGCTAAAACTTCAAGAAGTGCAGAAATCAGAAGATCTACAAGGGAAAGGAAAGAACCTATAAGGTATAGTTATGATACATCTTTTCTAACAACAAAAGATTATGCTTACATTGTGAAAACAGAAGAAGATCCAACCACTTATGAAGAAGCCCAAGGTAAACAAAATTGGGAGAAGGCAATGCAGGAAGAGTATGATGCTCTACTTGAAAATGAAACTTGGGAATTAGTACCAAGACCAAAGAATCAGAAAGTCATTGGATGTAAGTGGGTATATAAAACAAAGAGGTTTGCAGATGGTAAGGTGTCTAGATACAAGGCTAGACTTGTGGTCAAAGGTTATGCCCAAACTTATGGGGTAGATTATGATGAAACCTTTAGTCCTGTTGCTAAAATGTCTACAATTAGAACATTGATTGCTATTGCTGCTTGTAAGGGATGGAAATTATCACAATTGGATGTGAAAAATGCATTTCTAAATGGATACATTGCAGATGAAGTATACATGGAGCAACCAGAAGGTTTTATGGGTTCAATTGGATCAGATTATGTGTGTAAGCTCAAGAGAGCTTTGTATGGGTTGAAGCAGGCTCCAAGAGCTTGGAATTACAGGCTTGTCAAGTTCTTGAATGAATGTGGATTTCAAGCATCAAAGGTAGATAGTAGCTTGCTAGTGAAGGCAAGTGAAAATGGATACATTTACATGTGCATTTATGTTGATGATATTATTGTCACAGGAACAGATGCTCAAGGAATCAATAAACTCAAAAGGCAAATAGAGGAGTTTAAGATAAGTGATTTGGGAAACTTATCTTATTTTCTAGGAATGCAGATTGTGTATACTCAACATGGTGTTGATATATTTAGGTAGTGATGTGTGTGAACACTCTAGGACTGCCGGGGCACTTTTTTCCCTCTTTAAGAGGTTTTTTCCCCCCTGCTTGTATATACGCCTATTGCCCTAATGGGCTACTTATCTTTGTACATTCTCTAGTAATACACTTCAGTCTTGTGTGTTGTGCTCCAAGCTTCTTCTTCTTCCTTGTGCTGTTCGCGTGCTTCCGCAGACGTCTAACTCCAACAATTGGTATCAGAGCAGGTCGTTGCTTCTTCTAGGGCGCCATCGACACTCCTCCGTTTGCAGTCTCAGATTCCCACAAAATTTGGTGAGCATACTCAGGGTGTTTTCGAGATCAAAACAGCTTCGCTGTGTGGTGCCAAAATCGCGATCTGAGCTCGTTTCGGCCTCCGAACGCACTATCGCAGTGCTTGTGCAGGCTATTTCGTCCTTTTGTGCCAAAGGTATATACCAGTTTCTGTTCGCCAGTTTAAGCGTCTCGAAGTTTGCTACAGGTCTAGCAGAACTCGTCTCGGCAGTTCTGTTCAACTTTTTGAGATACAGTCAATTTTCTGCATCAAGGTATTTTAGTCACCGGCCATGGCTGAAAGCAGTGATGTATTCCGTATGTTGGCTGTTGAGGATAAGTTGGATGGTACCAACTACCCATTATGGGCTTATATGATGCGACATGTACTGGTTGCAAAAGGATTGTGGAACATTGTGCAGGATGTTGAAAGACGTCTTGTTACACCTGTAACGACAGGTACTGCAAATACAGGTGCTGGAGCTGATGAAGATGGTGTCGAAGATGATATTCCGCAGATTCCTGTTCGTGCTGCTGTTTCTGTTGCACCTACTGCAGAGCAGATTCGTTGGGATGGCAGAGATGCCCAGGCACATGCATTGATAGCTTTGTCTGTCAAACGTGCCATTATTCCTCACATTTGCTCTTGCAGAACAGCAAAGGATGCTTGGGATACACTTACCACTTTGTACCAGGCTAGGAATGAGGCTCGTGTTGCTTACCTCCGAAAACAGTTGGAGAGTGAGCACATGAATGAAGGTGATTCGATGGACAGTTTTCTTACAAAGATCAAAGACCTGAAGGAACAATTGATTTCTGCTGATGAGGTTATACCAGATAGCTCACTTGTGTAGACCGTTCTGAATGGCCTTCCTGATTCATATCAGAGTTTTTCCTCTACTCTTCGATTGATGATGAAAGGCAATCCGAATGCCTTGTCATTTGAGGAATTAGTCTCTGTTCTGTTGCAGGAAGATCAGTCCAGGCAGAACAGGTCCATTATGCGTGTTGCAGATCAAGCTTTCCTGGCTAGTCAGAAGGGCAAAGGAAAATGGAGCTCTTCTACTAGTAAGCAGAAATCTGCAAATGCTGCACAATCGAAGAACGAGGATAAAGATGAGAAGAATCAGAAAAGTAGAAATTGTTCTGCAAGTACTGTAAGGGAAATGATCATATTATAAAGAATTGTCCAAAACTGGCTGCTAAAGAGGCAAAGAAGAAAGAGGCTAGAATGGTTGTTGCAGAGGCCTCTGTTGGATGTGATGGCTGGATACACTTAGAAGATCAAGCTGGTGCTGCAAATCCTGCTTCACACCTGCCCTCCTTTGACTCCAGATATGCTTAGTAGACTCCTTGAGCTTTCAAATGACACCAAAATATGCTATATGTACTTTGGAAAAGGTTTGAGTAATGACTTGATCAAAACAGACTACTTTGCAAATCACAAGACTTGAAAAGTTTCTATTTTAGTCTTGATACCTGCTCAGTGTTATGCTCAGTATGACCAGTGTGATTACAATTAGCAAAATTCCTTCTAGAGATATTCAATTAGCTTAGTAAGCTTCCATTTGCAAGTGGAATGAAAGAAAATGATGAACTATACTCAGAGAAATCACTTTTAGCAAAATAAGGTGTACCCCCGATTTTTTAGGAGACTTACAGTCACAGACCAGTGAGCACCCCGACTGCGATTTCTCTGTGATGGTAGATCCAATGGCCTTGAAACTTTGTATGTGTATAGTAGACTTTGAGCTGAATCCAATGCACTTTGAGTCATCCAATTTGGTTCAGTAGATCTTGAGATATGCCTCTTGGAAGTTGACAGAGTTGAAGGTAGTCACTCAGAGAAAACAGAGAATATGAATGTAAGTATATTGATTAAATCTAATGATTGTACATTCCCATTGGCATGTAATATGATGCTCAATGGTACTCAGAGGTGTAGGCTATGGTGTAGCTCACACACACTCAATGATTGGCTCAGAATTGCCTCGGGAGGAGTGAAGGATGCCCGTGACTTTTGACTTGTAGCTTTTATAGAGATTGAGTAAAATTTTGAATTTCAAATCCATGTCAATCTCCTTGAATCATGTACCTAAAAGTGAATGAGATATTCTCTCAATCATTCACTCACTCAATCAATCAAAGTTTCCACGACTTTCTCAGATAGGTGTGATTACATGAGTGGTTAAAGTCATATAGACTTTTACATGAGATAAAAGGTAAGAATCAATAAGACTAAGTTCCTATGGTTCAAGGTTCATGTAAATATATCCTTCAAGGGTTCAAACTTTAGCCTTCCAAGGTTCCAATTGTTCAAGCCTTATGTTGAGTCTTCAAGGTACAAATCAAAGCCAAGTGTGAAGGCTTGATTTACACCAACAGCTCCCCCTCAAGCCAAACACTTTGGCTCAAGTCTTCATCTCTAGTCTTCAATTATTTCCTGCAATCCAATCATGGATTTAAATCTGCATAGCTTGCTTCCATCCAGAGCTTTAGTAAGCAAATCTGCACATTGTATATTAGTAGACACATATGATAATTGAATTTCTTTGCTAAGTAACTTTTCCCTCACATAGTGGTAGTGAACCTCTATGTGTTTTGTCCTAGCATGATAAATTGGATTAGCTGCTAGGTGAAGAGAACTTGTGTTATCACCAAATATGATTGGTGGCCTTGTGTATAGGCCCAATTCTGAATATAATAGCTTCAACCATATGGCTTCTTGAGTGGCATTGGCTAGCCCTCTGTACTCTGCCTTAGTAGATGATAGAGCTACTGTGGGTTGTTTCTTGGATGACCAAGAAATTGGTTTATCACCTGCAAAGCATATGTAACCAGATGTACTCCTCCTGTCATCCTTGCAACCTGCCCAATCTGCATCTGAGTATACCTTAATATCAATATCTGATGAATATGGAAAGTATAAACCATGATTTTGTGTTCCCTTTAGGTACTTTACTATCTTCTTGGCTGCCTCCAAATGTGGTACTCTTGGTTTATGCATAAATTGGCTAAGTACACTAACACCATATGATATATCAATCCTGGTTAAGGTAGCATAATTAAGACTACCTACCAAACTTTGATAACCTGTAATATCTTTGAGTTCTTCTCCTTCATGTGCACTGAGTTTATGGTTGACCTCCATAGGAATGTTTGAGACTTTAGCTTCCTGCAAATTAAACTTCTTGACCATGTCCTGAATGTACTTCTTCTGAGTAATAAAGATACCTGAATTTGTATAGACCAATTCAAGTCCTAGGAAGTACTTCAATAATCCAAGATCATTGATCTTGAATTCCTTCATCATCTGTCCTTTGATGTGTCTAATCCCATTCACATCATTACCTGTAATAATGATGTCATCAACATAGACACACAAGTATATTACCTATGAATTGTTCTTCTTTATAAACAATGAAGTATCTGCTTTACTCATCACAAATCCTTGATCTAGGAGATAAGTTGTCAACCTATAATTCCATGCTCTAGGTGCCTGCTTCAGTCCATACAGATCCTTCTTCAATTTACAAACATGATTTACCTTATTGGGATCCTCATAGCCAGGTGGTTGTGACATGTAGACCTCTTCAGATATCCATCCATTCAAGAATGCATTCTTCACATCCAATTGGTACATATTCCAATTCTTGGATGCAGCTACACTCACCATAATTCTGATAGTTGGCATCTTGGCCACAGGAGAAAATGTCTCCTCATAATCAATGCCTTGGGTTTGTGCAAAACCCTTGGCTACCAACCTAGCTTTATACCTGTTTATTGTACCATGTGAGTTCCTCTTGAGTTTGTAGATCCATTTGGATCCTATCACCTTCATGGAGTCCTTCTTGGGTACCAAGTCCCAAGTATCACTCTCCTTGAGAGCCTCCATTTCTTCATCCATTGCTTCCTTCCATTCTGGTTTAGTGATTGCTTCTTCAAATGTACCTGGTTCTTCATTCAAGAGATCCTTTGCAAGATATACAGAGTGCTTGGTTACAAGTGAAGTATCATACCCATACCTAATAGGTTTCTTCTTTTCTCTTTGAGATCTCCTCATAGCTTGAGTTGAGGATTCTGGATTGTCTTCTAGTTGCTTCATCTTCATCTTCCCTTTGGATTTCCAAGCCTTGAACTCTTCAATGTTGATGGTGTCTTCATCATCTGAGCTTGTGTCCTCCTTCTGAGTTGGTTCTTGCCTGATAAGCTTTGGAAAGTCTTCTTCCATATCATAAGGTAGGCTAACTTTCCTGCACTCATTTTCATACCATGAATCATTTTCATCAAAGATGACATCTCTGCTTACCTTGAAGCCTTTGTTTGAGGGGTTATAAAACCTGTATCCCTTCTGATTCAAATCATAACCAATGAAGATACACTTTTCAGCCTTAGGGTCTAGCTTTCCCCTTACCTGTGAGGGAATATGCACATATGCAACACACCCAAAGATTTTGCAATGATCTAGAGATGGTCTCTTACCATGCCAAGCCTCATAGGGTGTCATTCCATCAAGTGTCTTTGATGGCAACCTGTTGATTAAGTATGTGGCAGTAGATACACTCTCTGCCCAAAGATAATTTGGTAATTTTTTCTCATTAAGCATAGATCTAGCTGTCTCTACAATGAGTCTATTTCTCCTTTCAGCTACCCCATTTTGTTCAGGTGAGTACCTTGTAGTAATCTCCCTCTTGATGCCTCTTTCCTGCAAGAAATCTTCAAAGTCATTGGAGAAGTATTCTCCACCACCATCTGACCTTAGCCTCTTCAAATGTCTACCTGTTTGATTTTCAACTAATGCAAGATACCTTTTGAAACAATTAAATACTTCATCCTTATGTTTCATGAAGTATAAGACAGTCCACCTGCTATAGTCATCAATAAAGGACACATAGTACCTTGATCCAGATATGGATGGCTCCTTGCTAGGTCCCCAAACATCTGTATGCACCAATTCCAAATAATCCTCATGCATAAAACCTTTCTTTGTATATGGCAATCTGTGTGACTTACCAAATTGACAAGCCCCACACTTGTATATCATGTGTTGCTTGGATACATTAGGTATCCCAAGCACACATTGATCTCTACTCATTTGTTTTAGAGTCCTCTCTCCAATGTGACCTAATCTCTTGTGCCAAATCTCCAATTTTGATAGGGTTTGGTCCTTATAGTTGTACAAAGCAATATTCTTAGTGTCTTCAAGTTCAAAGGTAAACAATCTACCTGATTTCTCTCCCTTGGCTATCCTTCTGAATCCATGACTTGGATCCTCCACATATGCACCATGTTGAGTGAACCTGACCTGTAGACCTTTTTCAACAATCTGACCTACACTCATCAGATTCTTGGTGATTGTTGGAACATACAACACTCTGCTTAGTAAATTCTGATTACCATCACTTGTTTTGACATTGCCTACTTTAACAACTGAATGTTTAGTGTCATCACCTGTCTGCACTTGGTGCTTGCCTTTGGGTTCTTCCAAATCAGAGAGTAAGGCAACATTTCGAGCTACATGATTAGAGCAACCTGAATCAATATAGAATAAGTGATCATCATTGATACCTGATTTAGATGTCATGTTCATGATCAACAAGGAATCATCTTGCTCCTCTGCATAATTGTTGTAATCCTTCCTATTCCTGTATCCACCTTGATAATTGCCATTGTGATTGTAGTTATTGTTGTAATTATTGTTGTAGCCATGGTAGCCTTGAGATTGGTTGAATCTGCCTCTGCCTTGAGAGTATCCTCCTCTTTGGTGACCTCTTCCTCTTTGGTTCTTGTAGTTTTTGTAGCATTCATCTGTAGTATGGTTAGACAAGCCACAAATATTGCATGTAGTTTTTCTCCAAGGCTTACGACTAAGGCGGCGACCAAGGCATAGACCTTGGCATACCTTGTCATCCGAGTCACCGAAGTCACCGTTGGCGCCGTTGGCTGCGCGCGAGGGAGGACCTCAACGATCAAGGAATATAGAGGTTCCCGGTACTTCCCGGGAGGTCACCCATCCCAGTACTGTTTCCCCCAGAGCTCGCTTAACCGTGGCAATCTCTTACCACTAAGCTACACTCTTGTGGTGTTTGAAGAAGGGGAAAGACTAAGGTTGGCATTACCTTGAACAAGTTTTGGTCCCTCAAAGCTTCATTTTTGCTTTTAAAGCCTATTTCTGAAGCAATTTTGGGGTGTTTTTGGAGCCATTTTGGAGTACTTTCGTACGTAGTTCTCTTCACACAGGTCCAAGAACATCAAGAAGAGTGTTCCTTGTACTTCTCAGACAATAAATATCAACCTTTGGGGCTGTATTTTCAGCCACACTCGTAAAACTACAGGTTTCTCGAGGGGTTTTCAGTTTTGGTGGGAGCAGTCGCTGCAAATTTATGCAGGTTTTTAAAGCCTAAAACATCAGAGTTGACAGACACTTGCAGGTGTTATTGGCTAGTTTTTTGGGCTGTGTATTCAGCCTTTCAGTGTCATTTTACTGCATATATTGAGCACATACACACCATGTACGCTTCTGTGGATACCGCTTATGTACGTCCATGTGGGCATTGATATAGCGGTTACGTTCTTTGCATAAAGCCTTTTACGTTTGATAAAGAGGGTCGTGGTGAGGTTTTCTTAACTGGGAGACACCCAGATGTCGGGGTCTCTTCGGTGATGCAGGTGGAAGACTTACTCAGCCTCGCCATAGGAGATGTCTGATAGTTGTTCATAGGTGCTCGATAAGCCTAGTTGGCTTCTATTGGGTAACTGATTATATGCAGTGGAGTCAGTGATTCACTATGCAGGTAGACATGTTAGTACTTGCAGTTTTATGATACTTTGACACTGGTCATATGCTAATTTTGCAGAGGATACTCTGGCAAAATTTTTTCCAGATTTCTGGTTTAGTCAACTATATAGTGGTCGATTTACTCCTTGATACACTTATTTGTTGGTGTTTGGACTCTTCTAGCTCCATTATCATTCTATTCAGTTCTCTACGATCATGGCATCAGAGGTCTCAGGCACATCCGGTGGATCAGGGTCTAGTGCTAGCGTTCCGAGGAGGAGCTATAACTTGCAGGGCAAAGACCATTTTGAGATCCGAAAATTTGATGGCACAAACTTTGCTCTATGGAAGAATCAGATTAAAGATGTGCTGATTCAAAGAAGGCAATGGAAGCCAGTAAATGGGATTTCAAAGAAGCCTGCTGACATGGATGAAGATGATTGGGATGAGTTAGATGAAATGGCCAGGTCTACCATTCGCTTGCACCTAGCAGATAATGTTTACTTTACAATATTAGACTGTGAAAGTGCAGAGGAGCTTTGGAAGAAGTTATGCAATACATATGAAAAAGAGACGGCATCAAATAAAGTATATCTGATGAGAAAATTATACGACCTTCGTATGAAGGACACAGATAGTGTTGCTGCTCATCTAAATGAGTTTGATGCCATATTCTCCCAGTTACAGGCTCAGAAAATGGATATGGACAATGAAATGAAAGCAGTATTGCTGTTATGCACCCTGCCATCATCATGGGATACATTTTGCACAGCTATTAGCAATAGTGCACCAGGTGGTAAACTCGTCTATGATGACAGATGTGGAGCACTCTTGAGTGAGGAGATTCGTAGAAAATCTATGGTTGGCACTCAGAGTGGAGATGCATATAATGTTCGTGATTCTTACCAAGGAAAGAATCAACAACGTGGCAGGAGCAAGAACAAGGAAAAGAATGGTCAACGGAATAAGAGCAGAAGTAAATCAAGGAAGAGGGATATTGAATGCCATTATTGTCATAAGAAAGGACACATGAAGAAAGACTGTTATGCATTAAAGAATGCTAAAGGTAAAGGACAGAATGTTGATGGGCATGTTAAACAGTTACCTGCACCATCTACTTCGACTGTGAAGATTGAAGAAATTAATGCTATTTCTGATGATGCTGATGTGTTGACACTTGATAGTACTATGCCATCTGAGGCACTTATGGCTGATTCTCTTTCCCACACCTGGCTGCTAGATTCTGGTGCTTCTTTCCATGTGACACCACATAGAGAATGGTTCTCTAATTATGCAGCAAAGTCTCTTGGTACCGTGAGACTTGGTGACTCTTACCAGTGTGATGTTGTGGGGATTGGAGATGTGGTTGTGCAGTTCATTGACGGTTCAAAATTTACTATGCATAATGTACGCCATGTACCTCAGTTATCACGCAGTTTGATGTCAGTTGGTCAACTTGATGACCTTGGTTACAAGGTGGTCTTCTATGCTCAATCCTTTCGTATATCAAAGGGCAATATGGTTATTGCAAAAGGAAGGAAAGTTGGCTCACTTTACCCTTTATTTGTATCACAGAAAGAACACTTGTTAGCTGTTACTGAACAGCCTATGGCTTGTATTTGGCATGGTCGTTTGGGCCATATATCTCGTAGTGGAATGGAAAATCTTTCTCGTTCTGGCTACTTACCTGTGTTATCTTTCTCTGATTTTTCATTTTGTGAGCATTGTCAATATGGAAAGCAAACCAGAAATGTGCATAAAACGCACATTGACTCTTCAATTCAGCCTTTAGATCTTGTTCATACAGATGTGTGTGGTCCTATGCCCACTAGGTCCTTAGGTGGTTCTCTTTACTTTGTTACTTTCATAGATGATGCTACTAGAAAAGTCTGGGTATATCCTATCAAATCGAAGGATGATGTATTCCCTACTTTCAGAAAATGGCTTGCTTCAGTTGAGACTGAAAAAGGAACTAAGCTTAAGGCTTTACGTTCAGATAATGGGGGTGAATATACCTCACATGAATTCAGCCTTTTCTGTCAGTGTAGAGGGATTCGTAGAGAGTTTACAGCTCCTTATACCCCAGTACAGAATGGTGTAGCTGAGAGGATGAATAGAACTATTCAAGATAGAGTAGTCTCTATGTTGCATCATGCAAACCTCTCACAAGGTTTTTGGGCAGAAGCAGTATTGACTGCAGTTCATGTGATTAACCTTTCACCTAGTACTGCCAAAGGTCTGAAAGTGGCACAAGAGTTATGGACAGGGAAACCACCATATTATGATCATCTTCGAGTTTTTGGGTGTGAAGCATATGTTCATATACCCAAGAATCTTAGACAGAAGTTGGACCATAAGTCAAAGAAATGCATTTTTCTTGGATATGGTCGAGAAGGACAATTTGGATATCGCTTATGGGATCCTGAAACACGGTCAGTGATCAGAAGTAGTGATGTCATTTTTAATGAGTCTAAGATGCATAAACAGCCGATTAAGGAGGTTGAAGTGAGAAGAGTGGTGTTTGAGGATACTAGTCCTCCGGTTAGCATGCATAAAAATGCTGCACATAGGGATGTTCAAGAGAATGTCCATTCAGATCAGTCTGCACATGTTCCTGTTCAGCAACCATTGAGACGTTCTGCACGTGTCTCATATCCACCTGATAGATATGTTCCAGGTTTAGATTTTGTTATGCTAACAGATGCCGGTGAGCCCTCTTGCTACAAAGAGGCTATGCAGACAGAGGATCATGTCAAGTGGGAGCGTGCCATGAAGAGTGAGTTGGATTCTATTCACAAGAATGGTACTTGGGACTTAGTACCTTTGCCAAAGGGAAGGAAAGCTTTACCATGTAAATGGGTATATAAGCTGAAATTCACATCAGATAGTGCTTCTCCAAAATATAAAGCACGACTTGTTGCAAAGGGTTTTAAGCAACAACATGGTGTTGATTTTGAGGAAATCTTCTCCCCAGTGGTCAAGATGACTACTTTGCGCATGTTGCTTGGATTCGTTGCAATGGAGGACTTAGAGCTAGTCCAAATGGATGTGAAAACAGCTTTCTTGCATGGAGATCTTACAGATGAGATCTATATGGAACAACCAGAGGGTTATGTAGTTCCTGGCAAGGAAAGTCTAGTTTGTAAGCTCAAGAAGAGCTTGTATGGACTTAAACAGTCTCCTAGACAATGGTACCAAAAGTTTGATGCTTTTATGAAGTCCCAAGGCTATTCTTGAAGCAATGAGGATCATTGTCTCTACACAAAGAGATGTTCTGATGGCAGCTTGATATGCTTGATACTTTACGTCGATGATATGTTGATTGCTGGGAAGTCCTCTTATGATTTGTCAATTCTCAAAAAGAAGTTGAGTCAGACATTTGATATGAAGGATTTGGGGGATGCCAAACATATTCTTGGCATGCGCATTACTCGTGATAGGAGTAAAAGATGCATATACTTGTCTCAAAGTGAGTACATATCCAAAGTACTTCATCGATTCAATATGCAGGGTGGAAAGGCATTGAGTACACCTTTACCCACATATGTGAAATTGAGCAAGGATGACTGCCCCAAATCAGATGAGGAAAAGGAATTCATGACCAAAATTCCCTATCAGTCTGCTGTTGGTAGTCTCATGTATGCTATGGTAGCTACGAGACCAGACATTGCATTTGCAGTGGGAGTTGTGAGCAGATATATGTCTAATCCTGGCAAGAAACATTGGGAAGCGGTCAAAATGATTTTGAGATATCTGAGTGGCACTAAGGACAAGTGTCTATGCTTAGGTAGAGGGAAAGCATCCATTATTGGTTACACAGATTCTGACTATGCTGGTTGTGTAGACAATCGTAAGTCTACATCAGGGTACATTTTTCATTTTGCTGGAGGTGCTATCTCTTGGAGATCTCGTCTTCAAGAATGTACAGCTGTTTCCACCACAGAAGCAGAGTATGTTGCAGCAAGTGAGGCATGTAAGGAAGCATTGTGGCTTTCTCGTCTTGCTTGTGATATGGGTTTGCCTCAGCATGTACCTCACTTGCTCAGTGATAGTCAGAGTGCCATTGCTTTGGCTAAGAATCCGGTCTATCATGCAAAGACCAAGCACATTGAGGTGAGGTATCACTTCATTAGAGATTGCTTAGCCACTGAGAGCATTATTCTTGAGAAGGTTCACACTCGAGGTAATGCTGCAGATGCTTTGACTAAAGCTCTACCACAGGATAGCTTTCGACACTGTTGTCACTTGATGGGGGTTACTTGATTCTTGATCTTACGCAGTCACTTGTATACTGTGTAACATGCCCATCAGGTGGGAGGTATAGTTTGTATACTTACACTCAGGTATTTTTTATCATTCTTTCTTTTTTCTCCCATAGTTACTCTGGCCATATTGGCCTTTAGTGGGAGATTGTTACCGTTAGTGTCCATGTGAAAGGCCAAATGGCCACCGGACACTTCTTTGTATATGTTCTTTAATAAAACATATAGTGGCCTGGTCAGTCACAGACTGTAAGTTCGACCGCATTTGTAAGACCTAAGAAGTCTGTCTTCGTGCTCCCTGTGTACTGCGTTTTCTGCGTATTCTACAACATTTGTGCGGAGTACTGTGTGTGGCGACAGGAGCTCGGTTTTCAACTTTGAGCATATCGTCGTGGAGCTCTCGAGAAGGAGAGTCCAGTGTGGTGCACGCCATCGAAATACTTCAGTATATAGGGCAGAGGGATTATTACCTTTTGATTGCTCTCCATTCTTTGTGATCTTTGCTTCATGTGTAAAGAGTTGTCCAATCAGAGTTGTTAGATCAGGTGCTTGGATGTCCATGTACAAGTCCATTGCAGTGGTAAAGCTCTCCCACTTGTCATCTGCCTTTAGTCCATTGATCACTTGTCTGACTATTTGCTCTTCCTCAATTTCTTCTCCAACACTTGCAAGTTGATCTGCAATGTCTTTGACTTTGGTGACAAAATCTGAAACACATTGTTTTGATTGCTTCCTAAGAGTTGTAAACTCAATCCATAGCTGATGCTTTCTGGCCCTTGTGCTTGATGAAAAGTATGTTGACAAGGTTTCCCAAGTCTCTTGGGAAGTCTTACAATTCCTCACATGAGGTAGAAGGAAATCAGAAATAGAGTTTAGAAGATATGACCTTGCCAAAGCATCTTTTGCACACCATTGGTTGAGCCTCTCATGTTCATCCTTTGTAGGTAGGCCTCTGGTCTTGAATGAGGGCAACTCCTCATCCCCTGATATGTATCCATACAAGCTTCTCCCTTGTAGATAGGTCTTAATTCTTAATGACCAAGCCTGGTAATTATTTCTGTCTAATTTGTCAATGAAGGAAGGGAAACCATCACCCATGATTACCTTATTTGCTCTGATACCACTGTTGGATGTGATGGCTGGATACACTTAGAAGATCAAGCTGGTGCTGCAAATCTTGCTTCACACCTGCCCTCCTTTGACTCCAGATATGCTTAGTAGACTCCTTGAGCTTTCAAATGACACCAAAATATGCTATATGTACTTTGGAAAAGGTTTGAGTAATGACTTGATCAAAACAGACTACTTTGCAAATCACAAGACTTGAAAAGTTTCTATTTTAGTCTTGATACCTGCTCAGTGTTATGCTCAGTATGACCAGTGTGATTACAATTAGCAAAATTCCTTCTAGAGATATTCAATTAGCTTAGTAAGCTTCCATTTGCAAGTGGAATGAAAGAAAATGATGAACTATACTCAGAGAAATCACTTTTAGCAAAATAAGGTGTACCCCCGATTTTTTAGGAGACTTACAGTCACAGACCAGTGAGCACCCCGACTGAGATTTCTCTGTGATGGTAGATCCAATGGCCTTCAAACTTTGTATGTGTATAGTAGACTTTGAGCTGAATCCAATGCACTTTGAATCATCCAATTTGGTTCAGTAGATCTTGAGATATGCCTCTTGGAAGTTGACAGAGTTGAACGTAGTCACTCAGAGAAAACAGAGAATATGAATGTAAGTATATTGATTAAATCTAATGATTGTACATTCCCATTGGCATGTAATGTGATGCTCAATGGTACTCAGAGGTGTAGGCTATGGTGTAGCTCACACACACTCAATGATTGGCTCAAAATTGCCTCGGGAGGAGTGAAGGATGCCTGCGACTTTTGACTTGTAGCTTTTATAGAGATTGAGTAAAATTTTGAATTTCAAATCCATGTCAATCTCCTTGAATCATGTACCTAAAAGTGAATGAGATATTCTCTCAATCATTCACTCACTCAATCAATCAAAGTTTCCACGACTTTCTCAGATAGGTGTGATTACATGAGTGGTTAAAGTCATATAGACTTTTACATGAGATAAAAGGTAAGAATCAATAAGACTAAGTTCCTATGGTTCAAGGTTCATGTAAATATATCCTTCAAGGGTTCAAACTTTAGCCTTCCAAGGTTCCAATTGTTCAAGCCTTATGTTGAGTCTTCAAGGTACAAATCAAAGCCAAGTGTGAAGGCTTGATTTACACCAACAGCCTCTACACCAAAAATAGAGTCTGCAAATCTTGTGCAGGAAGAAGAATGGGCGTTTACTACTGTCTGCAGTTTTGACCCATCTTCTCATGATCAGTGCATGTCTGCAGTAGACTCAGATGTTTGGTACTTTGACAGTGGGGCAACCAAACATATTACCTTGCAGCGCAGTTTCTTCTCTTCACTCGAGCCTGCCCCTACAGGGAATACTGTCACATGCGCCAATAACTCCTCTTATCCTGTTATGGGAGTTGGTAAGATCATTCTGACTACTGCTGATGGTAGTTCTTTCACTTTGTCAGACGCTTTATTTGTGCCAGGGATCAAAAAGAACCTGTTATCAGTTTCTGCATTAGCCAAGATTGGCTTGGTTGTGAAATTCGTTGATGACAGGTGTACAGTCCATGATCTCTCAAATGGCGATGTGATTATTGCTTCTGGCATTTTATGTCGTGGGCTGTATAAGCTCATAGACTATGAAAAATCTGTGAATGATTCGGCATGTGCAGTTCATGATTCTCAGGCTATGTCAGATGCAAAGCTTTGGCATGCACGCTTTGGTCATCTGAATTTTGCTAGTTTGTTACGCCTACAGAAATCTGAAATGGTGTCCTCTTTGCCCAAACTTGAGGCACCTGGAAAACATGTTTGTGAAGGCTGTATTTTGGGCAAAATGCAGCGTTCTTCCTTTCCAAAAGATGGTTTCAGTTCGGGCTATGCAGAAATTGCAGCTTGTACATAGTGATGTCTGTGGTCCTATGGAGACACCCTCTTTTGGAAATTACCTTTACTTCGTGACTTTCATTGATGATTTTTCCAGGCATGCATGGGTATATCCACTCAAAGCAAAGTCCAAAGTGTTCATGTGCTTCAAACAGTTTTTGGTTTTAGCTGAAAATCTGTCAGCATGTAAAATGGGCACCCTCCGTTCTGATCGAGGGGGGGAATATATGTCTTCAGATTTTAATGCATTTCTGGCTGAATGTGGGATAAAACACCAGTGTACAGTGCTGTATACACCTCAACAGAATGGAGTTGCTGAACGAAAGAACAGGTCACTCATGGAGATGGCGAGGTGCATGGTCAAAAGTCAGGCTTTACCACATAGTTTCTGGCTTGAGGCTGTCATGTGTGCAGCATATGTACTGAACAGGTGTCCCACTAAAGCGTTGCAGTCTATCACTCCATATGAGGCTTGGCATGACCGCAAGCCATCTGTTGCTCATCTGCGTGTTTTTGGTTGTTTGGCATATGCATTAGTGCTTGAAAAACATCGTAGAAAATTGGATGATAAGGTAGTAAAATGTATTTTTGTTGGGTACAGTTCTGAAAGTAAAGGCTATCGTCTGTATCATCCACAGACTAAACGCATTCTGGTTAGATGTGATGTTGTCTTTGTGGAAGATGCTATTCAGCCATTGCTTTCATGTACTAAGGAGACATCTGTTAGCTCCAAAGACATGTATGATACTTTGATGCCTCTTTTTACAGGTGGACAGGCTAGCGCTGGTCCTAATGAGGTAGCTTCTCAGCCTTTGCAGGTTTCATATGATGATGTAGATCATTCCATTTCTGATGCAGATTTACATGATGCACTTGTTGATGAGAGAGCTGATATTGAACAGGAAAAAACTATGCCAAAATGGCTGGTGCAGACTTTGCGTGACAACAAATTAGATGCACCTTTGTCATATCGTACTCGTTCAGGCTCTCATAGTACCTCCTTTGCATCAGATTGCTATGCTATGGCTGCATCTAGTCTCTGTGATGAGAATGAGCCTGTTTCTTTTGATGAAGCACAAAATTCAGAAAATTGGATGGCTGCTATGCAATCTGAATATGATGCTATAATGAAGAATGGTACATGGTCTTTATGTGACTTGCCTCCTGGCAAGAAGGCCATTGGCACTAAGTGGGTATACAAGCTGAAGCGTAAACCTGATGGTACAGTTGACAGGTATAAGGCTAGGCTTGTTGCAAAGGGTTATGCGCAGGAAAGAGGCATTGATTTTGATGAGACCTTTGCACCTACATGCCGTATGACTACTGTTCGAAGCATTTGTGCACTTGCAGCCCATCATGGTTGGAATGTACATCAGTTGGACATTAAAATAGCATTTCTGAATGGTGACTTGCATGAAGAAGTGTATGTTTTTCAGCCCCGTGGCTTTGTGCAGAAAGGGCATGAAAACCAGGTGTGCAGGTTAAAGAAGGCGTTATATGGTTTAAAGCAAGCACCACGTGCTTGGTATGAGAAAATACATGCCTATCTGATTGCACATGGTTTTGAGAACAGTCCAACTGAAAGCACCTTATATGTTAAGCGTGCTAATGATGTGCTTTTGATCATTGTTGTCTATGTAGACGACATGCTGCTCACTGGTCCTCTTGAGAAGCATATTGCTGATTTCAAGGCTGATTTGCATGCCTCATTTGAGATGTCTGATTTGGGGCATTTGCATCACTATTTGGGCATTCAGTTTATGCACGTTGATGGTGGAATGGCTTTGTGTCAAACGAAATATATTGACACATTATTGCAGCGTTTTGGCCTTGAAGACTGTAAGCCTATTGCCACTCCTATGGAGACAGGTTTACGATTGAGTCTTCATGATGCTGGAGATGCATTTGATGCTGTTCTCTATCAGCAGGCTGTTGGATGCTTGATTTACTTATGCATCACTCGGCCAGATATTCAGTTTGCTGTCTCACAGATGAGCAGGTTTATGCATTGCCCAGGAGTCACGCATTGGAAAGCGGTTAAGCGCATCTTTCGCTACTTGAGTGGTACTCGGCTACTTGGTTTGTTTTATCCCAAGGGGGGATCACTACCGCCAGATTTGCATGCTTTTCCTGACTCAGATTGGGCTGGTTGCTATGACACTCGTGTGTCCACCAGTGGTTTTTGCTTCATGCTTGGTAGCTCATGTATATCTTGGTTGAGCAAGAAGCAGCCTACTGTGGCCACTTCCAGTTATGAGGCTGAGTATAGGGCAGCTTTCACAGCGACTGTTGAGTGTGTGTGGCTCAGACGCCTTATGGCTGATTTGGGTGTTGGCCAGTCTTCTGCCACCACCATCTTCACTGACAGTCAGAGCACATTGGCAGTTGCGAGGAACCCTGTGTTCCATGCTCGCACTAAGCACATTGAGGTGCATTATCACTATGTCAGGGAGAGGTTCTCTGCTGGGGAGATCAGCTTGGCATATGTGCCCACGCAGGAGAACATTGCAGACCTTTTCACGAAGGCTCTGCCTAGGGAGAAGTTTGAAGCTTTCCGCAAAGCTTTGGGCTTACTTCCTTTTGTGGAGTGATTTCCACATAGCTTGGCACTTCCTTATACATGAGTGCCAGCTCCTTGTTCACCGCATCACTCCCAGGGGGGATTTGTTGATATATTTAGGTAGTGATGTGTGTGAACACTCTAGGACTGCCGGGGCACTTTTTTCCCTCTTTAGGAGGTTTTTTTCCCCCGGCTTGTATATACGCCTATTGCCCTAATGGGCTACTTATCTTTGTACATTCTCTAGTAATACATTCAGTCTTGTGTGTTGTGCTCCAAGCTTCTTCTTCTTCCTTGTGCTGTTCGCGTGCTTCCGCAGACATCTAACTCCAACACATGGAGTATATGTTTCACAAGAGAGGTATTTGAAAAATCTTCTAATCAAGTTTAATATGGAAGATTGCAAGACTTCAACTACACCATTGGAGGTAAATCATAAATTAAGCAGGTATGGAGGTGAAGAATTCAATGATATGAAGAAATATCAGAGTTTGGTAGGTAGTTTAATCTATGCTACCTTGACAAGGCCAGACTTATCATATGCAGTAGGTGTGTTGTCACAATTTATGCATTGTCCAAAGAAGACTCATTGGTTTGCAG
>CM035414.1:179810212-180100212 GCA_020310875.1 Ceratopteris richardii
TCACTCTAGCACAATGGTAAGTACCAATGTGAGGAGATTCACCTCATAAATGTGAATCCGTGGAGATGTGAGGACCAGTATGAAGACCATGAGTAGGTGATGGCACAAGTGTGTGAGTGAAAGCACACAAGCATGCACATACATACACACACAAGCGTACAAAGTAAGAGCAAAGATTGGAACAATGAAAGGACTTCGATTACAAATGAATCTCTTACAAAAGCTCAAATCTACAAAAAGCTAACCTCTAAAATGAGCTCTCCAACCCTTTTTATAGTTTTTGAGTAGTTTTGATCCTGTTCAGACCTAGTGTCCAGCCTAATTAAAAATTAGGTTCCATGGCTTATTTGGGGGCTCAAATGGAGTCTAAAAGTTATGAAAATTGGCAGGATGATACTTCTAATACTCCTCAAGCTTGGACTCCTCGGCTTGAACAAAATGGAGTTTAAAAATGAAAATGGTATTTACAATGGTCTTTAGTGATAAAAATCACTATTTTATGAGGATTTCTTCTGAAAATTTGACATGTGCTTCTTGGAGCTCCCTACATGCTCCTTCTTCTTGTGTGTCCACTTCCTTGATGTGCTTGTATGCTTGTGCTTGACCTTGACTGTCAACACTCCCCCCCTTCTCGAGTATGTCATCCCTAACAGACCCTTGTTGTAGTAGTTGTTCCATGTAGTACTTTGAGAGGTAGAGTTCCTCATGCCTCCACTAGGGCAGTCTGTCTTCCACCTATAGCAGGGTCCGTTGTCCTTTTCTTCAGTTTGTAATTGCTGGTCCATGGAAGTATTTTTCCCTTTGCATGTAGGTGTTCCTTGGATTCCACCATAAATGTATTATCGGAGCTTCCAAAAAATGCTAGTTGCTTAGAAGAGGTTGTCAATGTTGATTTTAAGCAACTGTTGATCGTGAATTACGTCCTAGGTACCAATGTTGTAGCATGGATATCCTTTGGATCTTCCAATCATAGCTTTTATAATTTTTATGCCAAGTACTTATAACCCATAATTAATGATGGCTAAGTGCATTAGTGTATGGGTTGAAGAAAATATGTGCCTTGTGCATGGCCTTGTAATCTGGCCCTATGTATGCATACTTGGGGAATGCATTGGAAGAAATATGGTGCAAGAAATTGGGTCTTACACAAAGTGCTCAAGGGTATGTTGATGAAGAGGTTTCCTAAACTATCATGGTTATAATGTTGCCAAAGTAGGTGATCCTTACCATGGTGAAAGGTCGATCGATATTTATCTCTTCATGTTGTACTCCCATCACTGTGACTGATCATTAGCTTGTCTTTCTTGTTGACAGATGTCCTTGGTGATGGTTCCCTGATGAGAGTCTTTGCGCACTTGGTCCTATTTCGTCTGCCTCTTTTTTGTTTCTCTTTTTTTCTCTCTCTTCTCTTTTTTTTTTTGAACAATGGCATAAAACAAGAAAAAACGTGTTAGCATCAATAAAATATTTTACATATGTCAGATGTGTCACATGTGCCTAGGATCCTCAATTGTGTCTATGCAAAACCTTGTAAGGTGGCCCTATATTAATGCATACTATGGAAATGCATGACCTGAATGGTGCAAAGACAAGGTTATGCGAAAGGGACATGGTTGTTGCACGTCGAGGCTCTCAATGTTGTTGGTGGACGTTGATGTAGTCTTTAATGGAGTTAACCAATGTATCTTGAAATGTTGTGATAAGTCGATGGTTAAATGACAACTGACCATTCCTCCCTTTAGGGATGAATTTGAGAACAGTGTTTGACTGTGTAGAGATCAACTTTAGCTTCTTCATTTTTGGATGGTTGCTTGAATTTTGTATCCCTCGTGGTTGGTGCTTTGCTTTTGTGGGTGCTATTGATGCTTTTGGTTTCCAAAGCCATATCCTTAAGTGTATCTTCTTACATTGCCAAAGGGGTGAGTTCATATTCTTGTGCTCTTTGTGCTCAATTATTACCCTTTTCTCTCCTTGACTTCTTTGTTGAGACCTTTTGCATGGTGGAGAGCATAGGTCTTTGTGCATGTAATAGTTTCTTGGGTACCCACATGTGTGATTGTCCTTGTTGAGCTGCAACTAATTTCTTAGGCACCCAAATTTTTCGGAGACCTTCTCGTAGAACTGGTTATGGTGTCTTGGTACTTGTCTTCTTATGGTTGGTTTGCATGGGTGGGAACTATGTTGGCAAGGTTGTTGGTTGCTTTCCTTTTGGTACCCAAATTTGCTTTATGCCCGAAATTTCTTTCATCTTGGATGCTCTTTGCCTATTTGGTATGGTGATTATCTTGTACTGTTTTTCTTGTCTTTTTGGTTGAGTGGTTGTGGTGGCATTAGTCTTTGCACAAGAGGAGGAGTCAGCTTGACTTTTACCCTATTCTTCCATGATTGAGTTCTTCTCGAATAGAGAGCCTTTGACACATGCACCATCTTTTTTGCTAAGATTATTCCTAGAAAAAAATAAGAGAATGTGTTACCTCTGGACTTGTCAACATGCAATTCTCTAATTCTAATGTAATGCATTGTTCCTGTAAGTTGACTTCTTAGGTTCAAGTTGACTAGATGGTGGTAAATCCAATCTTGACCCAAGACAAGTAGCTTTGTAAGGTCTTCATTGTGACATACTAGCATTTTGACTTTCATGGGAACATCTTGAAGGTAGTTGGGAAGTTCCACCTCGCCCAAACAAGGGGTTTCCACCCCTCCCAAACCTATGAGATAGTCTTCTATGGGCTTGATGTTCAATTTCAAGTCTTGGCAGTATGAAAGTCTAACTGCACTAGTTATTGCACCTGAGTCAACCAATTCTCTCATAGTCCTTACACTCTTTCCTCGTCCTACCTCCACACTCACAAAGGGATTGTTGGTACAGACCAATCACCAATTGAAGATTTGAAGGACAAAGGATGGAGATGAGATCAAGTTTTGAAGCAAAGAAGATGGAGACATTCACACGATGAATGATCTTTACACATATGTACATTAGTGAAGACATAGATCACTTAGAGTTTCTGAATAGTCATAAACTTGTACATATTTGCCTATAAATATTTTGGAAAAATGTCGGGGCAATAGAGGAGACAATAGGAGACCATGAGAATAGTGTATTGAGAAGCTGAGAATGTCATTAGACACATGTGAAGTGAGTTGAATTCTCCATCCTCACTCAGTTGTAAATTTCTGAGGAATAGAAGGAAAAATTGCACCCGATGTTTCTGTGTTTTCTCCCCGTGTGATAGATCTTTTGTGAATTCCTTTTGGAGATATCTAAGTCCATAGTTAATCAATCTATGGATAGATTTTGAGAGTCTAATTGTGATCAGGTTAAGAGAATTGTGTGTAGGAACATTTACATGTGAGAAAGTACTCACTGTCTCCTGAAACAGGCGCAAACTTCGATCTTAATGATTTGATCATTTCTCACTCCACAGTTTAAAGTTTTGTGCAAGTAAGCACTTAATCTTTAAGTTGGAAGGTAATCTACTCGTGGCTAAAAGCATTTGCTTAAACGGGTTCTATACTGAGAGAATTAAAGTTAAGAAGTTAGGGGTGTCCAAATCGACTTCTTAGAAGTGCAGATTTAGACATAGCTGACTTGGTAAGTAGATTTCTCAAGATCTACTGAACTTTTTGAAGTAATTTGACTTGGAGAAGGTGCGTAATCTTTAGGCGACACCTTGTGCAAAGTTTCATAAAAAACTTTACACATTTACTTAGTGAATGAGCAAGATCTATGCAACAGACTTTCTGAGGAATTTCCTTCTTCACAATTTAGTCAAGAAATTGATATTTGGTCATTGATCTTTTAAATTGGTGAAGGTTTTGACTTACTCTTGATATAGAGGTGTTCTAAATTCAAGAGTAGGTTATTCTTTTGGAGATTAACACTCTCCATCAGTGGTATCAGAGCAGGAGACATCAAAATCAAGGAAAGGAGGATCCCGACTGCTACAGATTCAAGAAATTCAACAACTGAAGAACTAAAAGGTGAAAGCTTGAAGGCAAAGCTTGAGGAGGAGACCATACGACATCAAGAAAGACAAAAGGACTCTAATTTGAAACAAAGGTACATATATTATTCATAAAGCTTGAAGATTTCAATACACAGGTGGACACAAGATGGGAGATTCTCTACAGATAGAGAAATTGGATAGGGAAAACTATCCTGCATGGTCAATGACGATGGAAGCTCATCTTATGAGCAAAGATTTAATAGCTTACATCACAGGAGAAGAAGAGAAGCCACAGTTCAGAGATCCTAGTGTTCCAACTAGGGAAGAGTTAGCAGATTTGAAAAATTGGATGAAGAAAGATGTTGAAGCTAGGAGCATTATCTATATGGTAGTTAATGATTACTTGTTACCTCATATTCGAGGTCTTGAAAGTGCAACTGATATTTGGAATGCTTTGGAGGAGCATTTCCAGAATACTACTAAGTCAAGGAAGGCATCCTTATGGGCAGAGTTTACCACCTTTAAGAAGAAGGCTTCTCAATCCATTTTAGACTATGTGACAAGAATGAAAGATATTGCAGATGCTTTAGGAGCTGTTGATGAAGACATTGAGGAGGATAAATTGGTAAGACAAATTCTTACAGGTTTAAGAGGTGATGACAAATGGAAGCCATTCATTTTGTCTACAAAGTATCACTTGATCATTTCACTCCTGATTTAAATCAGTTGTTAGGTCATATGCTAACATTTGAGCAGGATGTTAAAGGAGATTGTGACAAGAGTGCAGGTCATGCAATGTACTCAAAGGACAAGAAGAAGAATAGCAAAGGAAAGCAACAAGCAAATGAAGATGAAGGAACAACTAGTCAAGCCAACTTCCTAAGAGGAAGAGGAGGTGGCAAAGGTAGAGGAAGAGGCAGAAACAACAAAGATGGAGGCAAAGCTTGTTGGATTTGTGGTAAGACAAATCACTTAGCTAATGATTGTTGGCATAATACTCAGAGTAATAATGGATATAGTCAAAACTATAATGCAAGAGGAAGAGGTGGCAGAAATCCAAGAGGTAATTTCAGAGGCAGAGGTAGTAGGGGTTATTTTGGAAGAAATGCAGGTAGAGGTTTCCAAAGTCAACAATATAACAACACCTACTACAATTATGCTTCAGATCAAAAGCAAGATTCAACATTGATAATGAATGCAACTTGTGAAAGGCAGAGTGAAGATCAAAGAGTCTTCTACATTGACTCAGGGTGTAGCAATCACCTGAGTGGTAATATAGCCTTGATGATTGATTTGGAGAATAAGGTATGTAATCATGTTGTTCAAACAGGTGACAACACAAAGCACAATGTGAAGTCAATTGGATCAGTGAAGGCCAAGGATGGTAGCACCTTATTGAGTAAGGTCTTGTATGTTCCTACAATTCCTAAGAATTTGATAAGTGTAGGACAAATTGTGGAAAAAGGTTATGAAGTAAGGTTTACTAATGAAGGAGTGTTTGTGGAAGATCCTAGCAATGGGTATAAACAAATTGTTTCAGGGAAGAAAGAAGGAAGATTGTTCACATTGAAGATTCAAGGTAATGCTGGTCATGCCTTGTTCACCTATGGAGGACATAAGATCTCTGAGTTAGATCTTTGGCACAAGAGACTTGGACATTTCAATGAAAGAGGTATTAAAGACATGATTAATAATGGTTCAGTGCTTGGATTGCCTAATGTTGCAGGTCAACATATGACATACAGATGTGAGGCATGTCAATTAGGTAAGGCTCATAAGCATTCCTATTCCAAGCATGGTTTTATGTACTCAGAGAAACTTGAGTTGGTACATACAGATGTGTGGGGACCATCAAAGGATTTCAGTATAAATGGGTCAAGGTATTATGTGATTTATGTTGATGATGCTACTAGATGGATCACTATTTATGTGATCAAAGATAAGTCAGAAGTGTTTAACACATTTAAACACTATCATGCATATGCAGAAAGAATTACAGGTCATAAGATGAAGAGATTAAGGTCAGATGGAGGGGGAGAGTATTTCTCTAATGAATTCAGTAATTACTTGTGGGATGCAGGTATAAAAAGAGAGGTTACTTGCAGGTACTCTCCTCAACAAAATGGTGTAGCAGAAAGGAGAAATAGAACTCTTGTTGAGTTTGCAAGGTCCATGATGAAGGAGAAAAATTGCCCTAATTATTTGTGGGCTGAGGCTGTAAATACAGCTACTTATTTGGTCAATAGGTTACCATGTAAAGCTTTGCAGGGAATGACACCTTATGAGGCATGGTGGGGTAAGAGACCTACACTAGACCATTGCAAAGTATTTGGATGTTTGGCCTATGCGTATGTGCCATCACAATTAAGGCACAAATTGGAACCTAAAGCTGAAAAATATGTGTTTATTGGTTATGATGATAAGCAGATGGGATACAGGTTGTGGAATCCATCCACAAAACATTTTCTTGTATCAAAAGATGTTACATTTGATGAGCAAGGTACTTGGTATGCAGGTACTATCAATATTAATACAGATGATGAAGAAATTGTGAGCCAAGGAAAGGTAAATCAAAGGTTCAGATATTTGATGAACAAGAGAATAATGGAGTGCAGGATGAAGTGGAAGAAACACCAAGATTTGATCCTGAATATGAAGAACCAGAAACCTCAAGAAGTGGAGAACTTAGGAGGTCTACAAGGAACAAATGGCAACCTACAAGGTATAGCTATGATACTTCATTTTTGGCTACCAAAGATTATGCTTACATGATTAAAGCAGATGAAGACCCTTCTACATATGAAGAGGCAGAAGGTAAAGAAAATTGGGAGAAAGCTATGTAGGAAGAATATGATGCATTGTTGGAGAATCAAACATGGGATTTGGTTCCAAAACCAAATAGCCAGAAGATCATTGGATGTAAGTGGGTTTATAAGACAAAAAGATTTGCAGATGGAAGTGTGTCTAGGTACAAAGCTAGACTTGTTGTCAAAGGGTTTGCTCAGACATATGGTGTTGATTATGATGAGACTTATAGTCCTGTGGCAAAGATGACAACTATCAGGACACTTATAGCTATTGCTGCATGTAAAGGTTGGAAGTTATGTCAACTTGATGTAAAAAATGCTTTTTTGAATGGTTATATTTCAGATGATGTGTTCATGGAGCAACCTCAAGGGTTCAGAGATAAAAGGTATCCAGATCATGTGTGCAAGCTCAAGAGAGCTTTGTATGGCTTGAAGCAGGCCCCAAGGGCATGGAATTATAGACTTGTAAAGTTCTTGAAAGAACTTGGATTTCAGGTGTCTAAAGCAGATAGTAGCTTGCTTGTCAAAGCAAGTGATAATGGTTTCATATACATGTGCATATATGTTGATGATATAATCCTTACAGGTACAGATGAGGAAGGAATACAAAGACTAAAGAAGCAAATGGAAAAGGAGTTCAAAATAAGTGACTTGGGAGACTTGTCATACTTCTTGGGCATGGAGATTACATATACTCAACATGGAGTATTTGTGACCCAAGAAAGGTATTTGAAGAACTTGTTAATCAAGTTTAAAATGAATGATTGCAGGGTAGCACCTACACCAATGGACGTGAATCACAAATTGAGTAAATTTGGAGGTGAAGAATTCAAGGACATGAGACAATATCAGAGTTTGATTGGTAGTCTTATCTATGCTACTTTAACTAGACCTGATTTATCATATGCAGTTGGAGTTTTGTATCAATTTATGCATTGTCCTAGGAAAGAACATTGGATTGCAGGTCAAAGAGTGTTGAGGTACATTAAGGGTACACTCAAAGAAGGTTTGTATTATGGTTTTACATCAGATACAAATATCAAGATCTATAGTGATGCAGATTGGGCAGGTAATCCAGATGATAGAAGGTCAACCTATGGATACATGTGTTATGTGCGACACCTTGTGCAAAGTTTCATCAAAAACTTTACACATTTACTCAGTCAATGAGTAAGATCTATGCAGCAGACTTTCTGAGGAATTTCCTTCTTCACAATTTAGTCAAGAAATTGATATTTGGTCATTGATCTTTTAAATTGGTGAAGGTTTTGACTTACTCTTGATATAGAGGTGTTCTAAATTCAAGAGTAGGTTATTCTTTTGGAGATTAACACTCTCCATCAGGGATGTAGATCGATTATGCAAGAAGTAATTATGCCCAATTTTTGGCACATATCCATGTGATATTTTGGGGTGTTTGGGTTGACATCTAAGCCTAGTCGCATTAACTTATTTCTCTTGATGTGCTCTCTTGCCTCAGCTTGCGCTTCTTCTCTAACCCTCAATTCTTCTTCTTTTCGCTTCTTAGCAGTGTTGAGTCTCATTAGCATATCTTCCAAAAGAGGTTCTTGATATAACTTGATTGGCATGAGCATCAACCTAAGGATTACGACCACCACATCCTAGAGAGATGACTCTCCTCCTAACCAAATACCTCTATATATAGCTCTCTCTAGGGAATTGCCTTCTTGGGCAGGTGGATACTAACCATCCATGTGTCGGCCATGTAACTGCATGTGCACCAAGTGTTCCAGTTAACTTGAGTTAACTCAAGTGGATGCTTCTAGAAGGCTCTAGATCTCTTTGGCCAAAATACTCTCCCCATGTACCCCATGGGGACTGAACCCAAGACCTCCTCCTTCACATCCTTGAGACTTAACCACTATGCTAAGTGGATCACTTGTTCACAAGAGCACAAGACCTCCTAGTAGGTCTAAACTCAAGATCTTTGGTCATACACATGGATGAACAAACGGTGTCTGATTTCAAATCCGTCTGAACCGATCGGACCCTTAGATCACATACTTTATTACATTCTTCGCCCCTTGGAAAATATTATCATCCTTGCAAATAGAGCTATATATCTACTGTAGGCAACCCCCGAGCCTAATGTTCTAAAACTGGAAGAACATGATCATGTTCTAGA
Organism: Ceratopteris richardii; assembly: GCA_020310875.1. NCBI lineage: Eukaryota > Viridiplantae > Streptophyta > Polypodiopsida > Polypodiales > Pteridaceae > Ceratopteris > Ceratopteris richardii. The sequence goes on from CM035414.1 coordinate 179,819,116, forward strand.
ACTGGAAGAACATGTCTCATCTATGTGGTGGCATCCCTGCCCAAATGATTCAAAACATTGTCTTATTTTGCACTTTAATGAACTAGACAAAGTACAAACTAGTGAAAGAATAATAAGGGTGGATCTAAAAACATCCCTGGTCAATTCACAGTTTCTCGATGTGCGGTCTATGCACAAACATGTGAATTAGATGGATTCAAGTTACTATTCCATTTCTTGGCATGATTGGTGCATGGGCTTAGTAATGAAAGTGGGATTTTATCCCTTGCAAGACTTTGAGAACTCTTGATTCACTTGAATTTGTGTTGGAAAACTTGAAGTTTGGTTGTCCCAAACATCTAACTTGGATGTTTGTACAATGATTAACTCCAATCTAACAGTTACTTTATTTTTTACCCGACTACATGACTACTTTATCCTAATGAGTTTAAAAATCCTATGTAAACTGTAGGAGAAAGTTTACCATTTTCTTTGAGTCAACCATACTATAACTTTGACCAATTCAAGTTCTTGAGAATTGTCAATCTTATGAGCAATTCCTAACTTCATTGTTCTAGAGTGTACTCTACTCTAGAAAATCATTTATAAATAAGTCCACTTAGACTTATTATCTTTTGAAGATTGAAAAAGTTCTTGTACATAACATCTATCTAGGATGCTCAATTTAGTTAACTAGTTCTAACGGGCTAGCCATATTCTTTTGCAAAAGGAATCAGGTACCATATCTGACCCAATTCGAAAAGATTTGGAAAGCGGAAAGAAAAACTAAATCTTGGTACAAACAATATAAACTTCGAAGATATGTAAACTTGCTATGAGTCAAAGTCTAGATGAAACAGGACTTTAACTTCTCAAAGATCTGTTTCAACAGGGTATTAAAGCATTTTTCCTATCTTTAAGAGAAATAGTCCGGATTCTCAAAAATATTCAAAGCAAATAAAAACATCATCCAACCACAAGATACTAGTGTGGTAACGAACATTAGTGTGTCGACCCACTGAGGTTCTGTTGATGAGTTTAGTATCCAAATAATGCTTCTCTTGAGACTAAGTTTAGGTCATATTTAGTCTTTCTGACTCCTTACTGGGAATGCAATCCTTGTGCATTTCTTTGAGTCAAAAGAGTGAATTTACGAAGTTATACTACGAACTTGGTGCTTGACTTAGTCAATCAAATCCTTGGTTGAAAAGATCAACTCAAAGTCCAACTTCTCCAAAAATTTATCAACTTAAGCTTGAAGTGTTCTAAGAAGATCTTGGAAGTTACCTACTTCATATCTTCAATTTTCTTGATCTTGAAGTTATCTTGAAGTATCTTGAGATACTACTTTCATCCTTTACGAATTAAACTTTCTTTGAAGTCTTAATTCCCTTGAGGATCAAACCTAACTTCAAGATCCAAACTAGGACTAAAAGATAATTATCATCCTACAGTCCGATGTCCCATACCATCTTTCCTACATCAATCTCAGTATAAAATTTGGTGTCCCACACCACCCTATTTTATATTCACATTAATGTGTAGGTGATACTTATCCTAAAGTCTAAATATATCTTGATAGAGTACCTTCTTGCTTCAATTCTTTACGAGAATTTTAAAGTTTCAGGCATTATCTCTAACTAGATTTTCTAGGTTTTGATCCCTTCACATGATCGTGTCATGATCTTGTTCTTTCCATTGGGAACTTAAAAACCTTTTGATAGAATATCCATCCTTCTTTGCTAGGGTTTCCAAATGAAAACCAATTTGAATTCCAAGTACTTGAATTTTCACAGATTCAAGTTTAATTGGTTTATTCTTGAACAATTTGTAGTGACAAGAGCTTTTAACTTCTTGTCTTTAGATTCCTTTCCTTACTCATGCTTTAGGTACCCATCCTAGCCAAGTCTTTATAGGAATCTCTCTAGTGCTTAAGTCTAAGCATCCAATCATGCTCTCTGGTTGTAGACTTAAGTACCATCTATATGGTTGTAGACTACATTCTTGGAATTTCTTCTCTCTGTTCACACTTGGAACAACTTATTCTTTTCACAATTTTCCATTGAATAATGGAACTTGAGTGAATAATTTCCGAAAGAAATTTCATTGTCAATGCTTGGGAAATCTACAAAGTAGTTCAAATCGCATGTTCTTGGGCAATCATGGCCAAGCTTGATCAAATTTGGTTGACTTTGTGACTAAAATAAATACTTAGTCTTTATCTATAAGATCTCCTAAACTAATAAAAGCATCTTTTTTGCTTATCCATGGGCTTTTAGAGATCTTTTTCCTACTAAGTCCAAGCATACACTAATGCTTCTCAGATTCCAAAGAGAAGAATCTTTGATATACCTTTAGGTTATATCTATATTTGGACTTAATTACCAAAACTAGGGGTTTGGGAATTGCTGGGAACTACTTGCTATCAAGATTACTTGAAAGGCTTGTCCAAAAGATATTTCATTTTAACTAAGGAAATAGTTAACTAGGCTATTTCCTTTACTGGCTTAACTTTTAGGAAGTATCTTTATTCCTAAAGATATACTTTGACATATCTTTTAGGAAATATCTTGATTCCCAAAGATTAGGCTTGGGTTTCTTTTTTAAGATCTAATTAGATTAAACAAAACCAAGCATACTTTTCTTATCCTTAGAAAAGTGCTTAATAAAAAGTATTCAACTACTTAACCAACAATCATGCATATAAAAATGTCTCTTCTTGTATGCAAATGCATGTGAGTGCATGCGTGTTGGCATTCTCCTTTCATGCATCAAACCTAATTCAAGCAACTCTTGAGCTTGACATGTGTGCATCCAAACATCCACGCACAAACAATCTTATCTTCTATCTTACAAATATAAATATACATGTGCACAGACTTGAGTGCATCCTATTCCTTTTGCAAGCAAGAAGAAAATGTGTATGGTGCCTGAAAATATTCTTTTGAAAGGAGAGATGCACCAACAATCTTTTCGTAGATGCATGTGTTTAATGAGTGTTTCAATATCTTTATGCTCTTTCATGTAGGTTTTCACAATTTGCATCGAGATTATCAAGAATGAAATTTACTACCATACTTCAATGATAAAAATGTGTCGTACATGAAAGCATAGAGCAAAAGAAATATTGAAATGAATCATCAACTTTGGAAAATACTTATCTCCCAATTAGCTATGTCCTTCCCTTGATCCTTGGGAAGAGCCAACCTTCATAGACTTTAGGTTGAATTCAAATTTGACTTGACTTTGATCACCAAAGGACTTCAAAGTATACTCTCGATTCCATTGGAATTTGCAAAAAAATGCAACGATTTAAGCCTTCGTGCCAAAACAAGCACGTCTGAAGTCCTTGTCTTTTTTATATAAATTCTGGAAAGACAGCAAGGTCTATTCTCATGGTTTCCATGAGAGTAATTCCACCATTCGTAGTGCTTTGGCCGAGTGATTAGGGAGTTTGCTGCTTTTGCGGAATGATGAAGGATCAATTCCTCTTGATGTACTTCTCTTTTATAACATCCAAAGCAAGCTTTTTGCTTCTCTAATCAGCAGTACAAACACATCAATAGAACAGCAAATACAATAAGATCGATTAATTGATCGCCATTAGCCGTCGGCCTTTTATTAAAGCAAGTGTCTGTCCCTATGAACGTGACTTTGAATACCATGCTATCCAGTTCAGCATCTTGAGAAGTGTATAGAAACACATTTTTCAACCCAAGATATAACGGTAGCGTGACAGCAGGAATGTCCGTCTTCTACTGGAGCAGAAATTCACCTTTCTTGCTTCAGGTCGGCAGCAGCTCAAATATGGCCCTTGTATCCTCGTGATGCACTCCGTTTGCTTCTGATAATGTTTCTGAATAACAGAAGAAGTTGCGATCGGTGTGTGCTATAGTGGATAGATCAGAGGCCTTCGTGCCGGATGGCACGTGATCACAAGCTGCTTGACACTATCCAAGGAACTTCTTTCTGTAAAAAAACTCTTCGGAGCGCGCTCCATCAATTATTACTCAAAATCGCACAAGGTATCTACCTGTTACGAACGCGTGGCGGTAATCTGGATGTGGCAAAGATTTCTGCAATAGACGTTTACCATTTCGAATGCCTGCGGATCGTTAATGATTTCATTTTGCAGTGGTCTTGCTCTCTTCGACTCTTAGAAGAGTCTCGACTCTCCAGGTCGTGGGTCTCATATTGGGAGCTTTTACTTTTTTTCTACAGGTTTTGGAAACCAGCAGATACACGACTTTATGGCTACACGTCTGCCTTGTGTTCAACTCCTGGTGCCTGCACAATTCTGCATTCTTTTGCTAACATTTGTTTCCAGAATATAAATATCATAGCTTGTACTCCCAGCACAACGGAATTGGCAGAAGCATAGGCTTACGAAATCGTGAGTTCCAGACTCATTCTATAATAAAAACAAAATTGAGCCCATAATCGGATGAAGGGCATAGCATATTCATAGAAAGTAACTTTTGTACTGTTATACATGCAGGTGAGCGGACGCAATACAAGTGAATATAAGTATTGCTGTTGGTCTTGACAAAGTAGGCTTGCTCTATCGGATAAGAAAACACTTCCTGGCAGAAGAGATTATGAGTTCATGACCCGGTGCGCACACAGCAAGATCGGATTCTCATTTTTTCTTGTGAGTTGTAGGCCTGGGCGTATAATCAATAAGTTAGTGAAGATTAATCTTCACGAATCGGCCTGGGATTCTGGGCAAAGGCAAAGCTCTGTCAGCAGATGAATTCACGAGCGCAATGTTATGGACTGAAAGGTTGTGTGTTGGACGCTCTACTTGCCGCTGTGTCCATATGATCCCTGGCAGTCACGTCCATATGATCCCCTTTTACGTCTCAAAAATGCAGATGACAGACTTAAATAAATATATATTGTCGTGCGCCGTCATGGTTAGCCAAATAGTAGCATGACCAACAGATCGTGAGTCCGATACTCACGAGCCGCTTTGCAACTCACTAAAGCCTCAATTTATATATATGCATTATGAAAATTATGCGGAGGAGTCATATAAGACAGCGACCGATAAAAACTCGGTGCATTCGAGTCACACAAAATGATCATTCTAAATGTTGAATAATATGAAGATTATGATGGACCTATCAAGGTCACCATGGATCTTCAACCTAGGAGCTATGATACCAATGCATCAACCAAAGGACTACGACCACCACGTGCTAGAGAGATGACTCTCCTCCCAACCAAATGCCTCTATATATAGCTCCCAATAGGGGACTCCCTTCTTGGGGAGTGGATACTAACCATCCATGTGTCGGCCATGTAACTGCATGTGCGCCAAGTGTCCCAGTTAACTTGAGTTAACTCAAGTGGATGCTTCTAGAAGGCTCTAAATCTCAAAATACTCTCCCCATGTACCCTATGGGGATTGAACCCAAGACCTCCCCCTTCACATCCTTGAGACTTAACCACTAGGCTAAGTGGATCACTTGTTCACAAGAGCACAAGACCTCCTAATAAGTCTAAACTCGAGATCTTTGGTCATACACGTGGATGACCAAACGGTGTCCGATTTCAGATCCTTCTGAACCGGTCGGACCCCTAGATCACATACTTTATTACACCATCCGTTAATATAGTTTCGCAAGATGTCACCTTCTAAGGTTGCCAATTGAACCGCACCACTAGTGGAGATTTTATTAATGATCATGGGTCCATATCCTCGTTTCTCCAATTTGCGGGCGTGCTTCTTTAGTGTGTATACCAGCACTAAATCTCCTTCTTTCAATCCTTTATCTTTGATGTGTGCATCAAACTATGCCTTTTTTCTTTTCTTTGCACCATAGATGCATGTTGCTGCTCGTAGCCTCGTCTCACCTAAGCAATCTAGATCAAAGATCCTAGAAGACAACTCATGTCCATTCCACCCATGCTCTTGTGCTACTCTTAATGCTGGGATTAAAAAGTCCAATGGTAACGCTGCATTCTGTCGGAAGACCATCTGAAATGCGGCCGCATTGAGTACTGTTTTGTAAGCAACTCGATAAGCCCAAATAGCATGATGAAGTTGTTTGTCCCAATCAGAACGTTTATTATTTAGGAGTTTTGTCAATATGTTACATAGGATCTTATTCGTGCTCTTGGCTTATCAATTAGCTTGTGGATGATAGGGGTAGACTTCTTACGAATTACCAAGAATTCTTGGAGAAGGTTTTCAATAACGTCGTTCAAGAAGTGCGTACCTCTATCACTTACTAACTCTATTGGTAACCCATATCTGGTGAACACATTCTTGGATAAGAACTTAGCCGTCGTTTGAGCATCATTCTTTGTCATGGCTTTTACTTCTACCCACTTGGTAAGGTAATCGGTGGCTACAATAATGTAGTCTGCATGGGACTTTCTAGCTGGGGGGTTAATGGGACCTACAAAGTCTATAACCCACTTTGAGAATGCACGTCCTCCCATCATTGGCCTTGAGGGCATCTCATCTTTTCTAATCGGATATTGCGCCCGTTGGCATGTGTCACATTTCTTGATCACATACATATGTGCATCCATATGAAGAGTGGGCCTCTAAAGTCTTGAGAATAGAATAGTCTTAATTACTCGATCAGGACCAAAATGTCTGCGTGCAACACTGCTATGGGCAATTTCTAGGATTTTCAAATAGTCTGATTCGTGAATGCACAATCGTAAGTAATCGTCTCTGCCTCTTCGATATAGGTTGTCTCCAACTAAGGCATAGTCTTGAGCCTCTTGCTCCATGTGTCCTTTTCTTGCTAGACTAGCCTCATTGGTTAATGTTCTAGATCTCATGAATTCTAGCAACGGAGCACTCCACTCCGGAATTAATGACACCTGCTAAAGGGTAGCATGCTCCACTAGGGGTCTCTCTTTGCACATTAGACAATTTTGAATCCACTCATGTATTTCTTTGTCCATGCTAGGCCAATACACTCCTAAACATTTTAGATTCTACAATGTTTGTTTTTTAGAGTAGTGATTTCGGAGCAATCCTTCATGGGCTTGTTGCAACCAACTGCTATGTTTATCGTCCTCAACACAACATGCTAATACACCTTCTGTACCTTGCTTGTACATGCTGCCTGCCAATATTTGATATTTTTGCAATATTACAATTTCCTCTTTGTTTGTTTTTACATTCTTGTTTGCGGGTCCGAAGGTTAGGATTGGGACCACTTTATTTTCCCATTTAGGAACAACTTCTAAATTGAAAAGATAAGCATCAGGTAGTTCATCAGAAACTCCTTGCGGTGACTCTCCTGAAGTGATGCGAGAAAGATGGTCTACCCTAAAATGGGTTCTACCTTTCCTAACAACCACTTCAAAATCATATTCCATTAATAAGAGGAACCATCTTACTAAGTGTCCTGTATTGCAAGGTTTATTGACCAAATATAATAATGCTTGATGGTGAGTGAAAAATTTGAACTTGTTGGCCAACAAGTAGTGTCTAAACTTCTTCACAGCATATACCATGCCTAAGCCTTCTCGCTCAGTTGTGGTATAGTTTCATTCAGCAGTGTTCAATTGCATGCTAGCATATGCTATAGGCAAATCTAAATTTCCTTCACCTATGGGTTGTGCTAGCACACATCCTATTGAATAATTGGATGCATCCATGTGGACACGGAATGGCTTATTCCAATCAAGAGTGGTCAATATTCGAGTTGTGCACAAACATCTCTTCAGTTCATTGAAGGAATTTTTGCATTCACGTCCATATGATCCCCTCTTGCTTGTCAAGAATCCAGAGAGAATTAAATGAATATATATTGTTGTGTGCTGTCATGGTTAGCCAAATTGTAGCATGACCCAAAGATCATGAGCTCGAAACTCATGAGCCGCTCAACAACTCACTAGAGCCTCAACTTATATATGTGCATTATGAAAATTATGCGGAGGAGTCGTATAAGACAACGACCGATAAAAACTCCGTGCATTCGAGAAAACAACTCACACAAAATGATCATTCTAAATTTTGAATAATATGAAGATTATGATGGACCTATCAAGGTCACCATGGATCTTCAACCTAGGAGCTCTGATACCAATGCATCAACCTAAAGATTACGACCACCACGTGCTAGAGAGATGACTCTCCTCCCAACCAAATGCCTCTATAGATAGCTCTCTCTAGGGGACTCCCTTCTTGGGTAGGTGGATACTAACCATCCATGTGTCGGCCATGTAACTGCATGTGTGCCAAGTGTCCCAGGTAACTTGAGTTAACTCAAGTGGATGCTCAAGAAGGCTCTAGATCTCTTTTGGCAAAATACTCTCCCCATGTACCCTATGGGGATTGAACCCAAGACCTCCTCCTTCACATCCTTGTGACTTAACCACTAGGCTAAGTGGATCACTTGTTCACAAGAGCACAAGACCTCCTAATAATTCTAACCTCGAGATCTTTGGTGATACACGTGGATGACCAAACGGTGTCCGATTTTAGATCCTTCTGAACCGGTCAGACCCCTAGATCACATAATTTATTACACCATCCATTAATATAGTTTGTCAAGATGTCACCTTCTAAGGTTGCCAATCGAACCGCACCACTAGTGGAGATTTTATTAATGATCATGGGTCCATATCCTCGTTTCTCCAATTTGCGGGCGTGCTTCTTTAGTGTGTATACCGGCACTAAATCTCCTTCTTTCAATCCTTTATCTTTGATGTGTGCATCAAAGTATGCCTTTTGTCTTTTCTTTGCAGCATAGATGCGAGTTGCTGCTCGTAGCCTCGTCTCACCTAAGCATTCTAGATCAAAGATCCTAGAAGACAACTCATGTCCATTCCACCCATGCTCTAATGCTACTCTTAATGCTGGGATTAAAAAGTCCAATGGTAACACTGCATTTTGTTGGAAGTCCATCTAAAATGGGGCCGCATTGAGTAGTGTTTTGTAAGCAAATGGATAAGCCCAAACAGCATGATGAAGTTGTTTGTCCCAATCAAAACATTTATTATTTAGGAGTTTTGTCAATATGTTACATAGGATCTTATTCGTGCTCTCAGCTTGTCAATTAGCTTGTGGATGATAGGGGTAGACTTCTTATGAATTACCAAGAATTCGTGGAGAAGGTTCTCAATAACACCGTTCAAGAAGTGCGTACCTCTATTGGTAACCCATATCTGGTGAACACATTCTCAAATAAGAACTTCGCCATCGTTTGAGCATCATTCTTTGTCATGGATTTTACTTCTACCCACTTGGTAAGGTAATCGGTGGCTATAATAATGTATTCTGCATGGGAGTTTCTAGCTGGGGGGTTAATGGGACCTACAAAGTCTATAACCCACTTTGAGAATGCACGTCCTCCCATCATTGGCCTTGAAGGCATCTCATCTTTTCTAATCGGATATTGTGCCCATTGGCATGTGTCACATTTCTTCACATGTGTATGTGCATCCATATGAAGAGTGGGCCACTAAAGTCTTGAGAATAGAATAGTCTTAATTACTCGGTCAGGACCAAAATGTCCGCGTGCAACACTGCTATGGGCAATTTTTAAGATTTTCAAATAGTCTGATTTGTGAATGCACAATCATAAGTAACCGGCTCTGCCTCTTCGATATAGGTTATCTCCAACTAAGGCATAGTCTTGAGCCTCTTGCTCCATGTTTCGTTTTCTTGCTAGACTAGCCTCATTGGTTAATGTTCTGGATCTCATGAATTCTAGCAATGGAGCACTCCACTCTCAAATTAATGACGTGTGATAAAGGGTAGCATGCTCCGCTGGGGGTCTCTCTTTGCACATTAGACAATTTTGAATCCACTCATGTATTTCTTTGTCCATGCTAGGCCAACTCCTAAACATTTTAGATTCTACAATGTTCGTTTTTTAGAGTAGTGATTTCCGAGCAATCCTTCATGGGCTTGTTGCAACCAACTGCTATGTTCATCGTCCTCAACACAACATGGTAATACACCTTCTGTACCTTGTTTGTACATGCTGCCTGCCAATATTTGATATTTTTGTGATTTTACAATTTCCTCTTTGTTTGTTTTTACATTCTTATTTGCGGGTCCGAAGGTTAGGACTAGTACCAACTTATTTGCCCATTTAGGAACAACTTCTAAATTGAACAGATAAGCATCAGGTAGTTCATGAGACACTCCTTGGAATGACTCTCCTGAAGTGATGCGAGAAAGATGGTCTGCCCTAAAATGGGTTCTACCTTTCCTAAAAACCACTTCAAAATCATATTCCATTAATAAGAGCAACCATCTTACTAAGCGTCCTGTATCGCAAGGTTTATTGGCCAAATATAATAACGCTTGATGGTCAGTGAAAAATTTCAACTTGGTTGCCAACAAGTAGTGTCTAAACTTCTTCACAGCATATACCATGCCTAAGCCTTCTCGCTTAGTTGTGGTATAGTTTCATTCAACAGTGTTCAATTGCTAGCTAGCATATGCTATAGGCAAATCTAAATTTCCTTTACCTATGGGTTGTGCTAGCACACATCCTATTGCATAATTGGATGCATCCATGTGGGCATGGAATGGCTTACTCCAATCAAGAGTGGTCAATATTCGGGCTGTGCACAAACGGCTCTTCAGTTCATTAAAGGAATTTTCACATTCATCGTTCCACTCAAAGTTTGTTAGTAAGGCATAAAGAGGTTTGGCTATGATTGCATACATGTGGATGAACTTGTGATAATATCCACAATGGCCCATAAAGGGTTGTACCTCTTTAACATTCCTTGGCTTGGGGAGCTCCGTTATGGCTCTTACTTTGTCTTCATCTGTTGATATTCCATTCTTAGAAACCATGTGACCTAATATTTTAGCTTGTCGTACCATGAAAACATACTTCTCTGGGTTCAGACACAATCGATATTCTCTCCACTTATTGAAGATTTGTTTGAGCTCAGGGATGTGGAGTCTTCTTTCTTGGGAATGAGCGCATAAATCATCAACATATACTTCTCAATTCTTTCGCAAGGACTCCTTGAATGCATGACACATGAGCCTTTGGAATGTTGCAAGTGCATTGGTGAGCCCAAATGGCATTACAGGGAATGCAAAGATTCCCCACTCTATGGCAAAGGCTGTTTTGTGTTGATCTTCTGGGGCAATGTCTACTTGGTTGTAACCTAAAAATCCATCAAGGAAGCTATAAACTTCCTTGCCTACAACATGCTCCAATAGATGCTCCATGATTGGAAGTGGATAGCTATCTCGTATCGTAGCCGCATTAACTTTTTTAAGGTTAATACAAACTTGCAACTTTCAATTCGTTTTGGGCACCACTACAATGCGGGATACCCATTCAGTATGCTCAATCTCATAGATAAATCTCACTCACCTTGGAGAATGTAAAACTCCTTATTGCCACTCATAAATTAAAATTGGTTCGCGCATAGCCAACAACTGCCAACGGTCACCAAGGGAGCCTTGGGTGCCAAAGATGCCAAAGTAATGCCTTAGTTATGCCTAAGTTCTATGCCTTAGTTATGCCTTAAGGTATGCCTTAAGTTATGCCTAAGTCCTATGCCTTAGTCGGCGCCTTTGTAACTTAAGCCTTCATGGCCCGGGCAAGCTACAAAACCAAAAACCAAAAGTGAAACCCAAAATGAAAATGGAAACGGAAATGGAAATGGAAGTAGAAACCAAAATCAGAACCGAAATCGAATTGTGAACAGAGAACAACAAAACAAAGATCAACTTGCCAAAACAAACAAAAACAAATCCCTCTATAGTGACGAGTGCAAGGCTCTGATACCACTATTATCAGGATCATGCTCACACGCACGAAGAGGTTATGAATGCAGAAAACACACAAAAAAATAAAGACGCCAGGAGATGAGATTGAACGCAATATTGGGTGTAATCTCCCCCCATGCACTCTATTTTGACAGAACACAGAGTGCATGTATTTATAGGAATTTTTTATTACATTGAAACGTCTGGTTACATGAGAGCAGTTTCAAAAATTATGCATTAAAGTAAAAGCTAGTGACTTTTATAAAAAGCCTTTGCTTTTAATATCAGAAATTCGGATCTTCAATGACCCTTATTCTAACCACTATTTTTCTAAATATTTCTAACAATAGAACCTTCTTTGTGAGTTTATTTACAAACTAAATTATAAATCCAATTTATTGATGTCCGCCCTAAAGTCGGATTATTGATGTCCGCCCTTTCACGCCTTTCACGCCCTCACAAACCTTCAACTAATATATCAAAAACACCAAAACACATTAACACATTAATAAATTAACACTCCAACAATGCATTTTTGAACATATTCCATAATGTATAACAGATCCCCTCTCTCCTTGGCGCATTTCTCCTCTTGTATTTCTCATAAGAATTTTTGAGAATACTAATTCATGGAGGAAGGGATTTCTTCATTTGTAGATTTATGAACATGAGCTTCCCATGGAGATAAACTTTTTCTCTTGCTTCCACTAACTTGGTCCTCTAGAGTTAAGAATTGCTTCAATCTCTCCAATATTCCTTCAAAATGTAACTCTTGATTTAGTGATTTGATTTGATCGAAAAGTTGGCTTGCCTCAAACATAGCGTGAGCTAATTCTACCATTTTTGCACATAGCTTTGTCCTTTCAATCTCTAAGTCCACTCAAGGATAAAATTTATCCAACTTAGCTACATCTGGACCTTCTTAAAATAGAGCTTGGTAAGCTTTGAACATCATGTCTAAGCCTTTTGGAGTAGGATCTACTAAAAAAGATCCTACTCGAGGTTGAGGGTGGGATGGATGGTGGTGTTTGAAGTGGTGGGTGTGTCTAGAAGTGGGTTTGAGATGAGCGTTTTTTTAGTGTAATAAGCCAATGGGAATTCTCCATGTGTCAAATCAAAACTCTGAGCATTAGGATTATTATCTGAGATCAAAGGGATGATGGCACCAATGCTCTATTTAGATTATCTTCCACCACTGCATTCTTAAGTTGTATTACATTGGAAAGGGGAGGAGATTGTTGTTCTAGAGCTGAGTGTGGTCTAGGTGGTCCCTTACACTACTGTTGGTACACTTGTTGTGGCATATAATATGGCTAATGGTGATATTCATTTTAATACCTAATTGGTTGCTCATAGTTTTGTGTAACTACTTGTTTGTCATAGAGACACTCATGAGCCATGATTCATGTACTCTCTCTTGATAGTGCAATACTAGGCATTTAGGTTCCCTATATTTTGAGTTTACATTGGTGTGATCACCCACATAAGCATAGCATGGCTTCACTATGACCCTATTGTGCTTAATCCAAGTGTGCATGACCTCAAACGTAAGCACAAATATCTATCTCATGATTCCATTCTTCAAACTACCTTGTCTGATGTTCAAAACTCTTGTTCTAGTATAAGTGAACAACCCAACCCTCCTTCTCAAGGGAACAATAGAAAGATCCATAGTGAGCTCATTAATTATGGAGAGGAACATAGAGCACCTTCAACAAGGCTAGCATCAAGAAGGAATTCCTAGCAGCCAAACAAGAAAGTCAAATAGATATGGATCCACAAAGATCAATTGTAGGAGTATAAATGAAAGTGGCAACAAACAAAAATCGCAAACACTAAAAAAAGGAAGTCATTCCACACAAGGAGAGCAAAGCCTGAACTCAAGGACAATGCAAGTATGGATACCATAAAAATCATCGAAGCTCAAAGACAACACAAGCAAATTTGGATAACAAGGAAGGCATTGGAGAAAGCCAAAGAAGAAATCAGAGCATTAGCCAAAGAGATCAATCTTCGAAATCAAACTACTACAAAACTTCAAGCAAATCAAAGACTACCAAGGTTAAAGAAACCAAGGATGCCACCTATGGCAAGTCAAAGAAAAAAAGAAAGTGGCATCAAAATTAGGCTAACTAACATTGAAGGAAAATAGCAAGAGAGCTACAAAGATATATCACATACGGAGACCAAGGGTGTTGGTGCAGATCAATCACCAATTGAAGGTTGAAGACTTAAGAATGAAGAATGAGATCAATTCTTGAAGCTTGGAAGGAAGACACATTCAAAATGTGTGAGGAATGTATACATATGTACATAGGCCACTTAGATCTTTGATTAGTCATAGACTTGTACAAATTTATCTATAAATACCTTGAAACTGTCGAGGCGTGATATGAGAGTATATGTGAGAATAGATAGAAGGCAAGAATGAGGAAGATAGATGTCATGAGACATGTGAAAAGTTAGTTGAGTTTCCTCTCATCACTCAACTGTAACTTTCTGAGTAAATGAAGAAATATTGCACCCGATCTTTTCGTGTCTGCTCCGTCTGTGTTTGATCAATTGTGAAATCCTTTTGAGGATATCTAGGTTAGTAGTTAATGTGTTTGTGACCTGAGTTTCATAGTCTAATTGCAAACAGGATAGGAGAATTGTTAGTAGGAACATTCATATGTGTTGAGTGTTCACAGTTCTCTGAAATAGGCGCAAATTTTGATCTTAATCTTTTGGTCAGTTCTCACTCCATAGTTTAAAGTTTTGTGCAAGCAAGCACTTAATCTTTAAGTTGGAAGGTAATCTACTCGTGGCTAGAAGCATTTGCTTAAACGGGCTTTGTACTGAGAGAATTGAAGTTAAGAAGTTAGGGGTGTCTAAATCGACTTCTCAGAAGTGTAGATTCAGACATAGGTAACTTGTGAAGTTGATTTCTCAAGTTATACTAAACCTTTTGAAGAACTTTAACTTGGAGAAGGTGCGCAATCTCTAGGCAACACTCCATACAAAATTTCATAGAAAACTTTACATGTTTGATAGGTCAATGAGAAGAAATTGTGCAGCAGACTTTCTGTGTTTCATCTTCTTCACATAATTTTTCAACTTTTGATAATTTGGAGATTGGACCTCTAATTTAGTGAAGGTTTTGACTTACTCTTGATATAGAGGTGTTCTAAATTCAAGAGTAGGTTGTTCTTTTGGAGATTAACACTCTCCATCAAAGGGAAGCCTAAGAAAAATAATAGCTAGAGAAGTAGTGTTAGCATTGCACTTATGCTGAGCTGAATGCACCTAGAATATGCACAATAGGTTCAGACTACAAGGCCTCACATTCCACACATAACTCCTTCAAACTCTGCACATTTCCTTCCAAGGAAATAGATCTTCATTTGTACTATAGTAGTATATTATCTCTGCTAATTACAACTAACCTTTTGCTTCAGCTAAGACTAACCATTTTATGTTTCTTTTCAGAAAAATAAAAAAATGAAAAATATGTATCTTCAAGTATCATGATTAGCTCAACTATTGTGAGAGGAGACTCACTTAAAGGGAGGATATTGAATGCATGAGTAGGTTGTTCTTTTGGAGATTAACACTCTCCATCAGTGGTATCAGAGCAGGAGACATCAAATCAAGGAAAGGAGGGTCCCGACTGCTGCAGATTCAAGAAATTCAACATTTGAAGAACTAAAAGGTGAAAGTTTGAAGGCAAAGCAAGAGGAGGAGACCATACGACATCAAGAAGGACAAAAGGAGTCTAATTCGAAGTAAAGGTACATATATTGTTCATAAAGCCTGAAGATTTCAATACACAGGTAGACACAAGATGGGAGATTCTCTACAGATAGAGAAATTGGATAGGGAAAACTATCCTGCATGGTCAATGAGGATGGAAGCTCATCTTATGAGCAAAGATTTAATAGCCTACATCACAGGAGAAGAAGAGAAGCCACAGTTCAGAGATCCTAGTGTTCCAACTAGGGAAGAGTTAGCAGATTTAAAAAATTGGATGAAGAAAGATGCTCAAGTTAGGAGCATTATCTATATGGGATTCAATGATTACTTGTTACCTCATATTCGAGGTCTTGAAAGTGCAACTGATATTTGGAATGCTTTGGAGGAGCATTTCCAGAATACTACTAAGTCAAGGAAGGCATCCTTATGGGCAGAGTTTACAACCTTCAAGAAGAAGGCTTCTCAATCTATTTCAGACTATGTAACAAGGATGAAAGACATTGCAGATGCATTAGGAGCTGTTGATGAAGACATTGAGGAGGATAAATTGGTAAGGCAAATCCTTACAGGTTTGAGAGGTGATGACAAATGGAAGCCATTCATTTTATCTACTGAATTATCACTTGACCATTTCACTCCTGATTTAAATCAGTTGCTAGGTCATATGCTAACATTTGAGCAGGATGTTAAAGGAGATGGTGACAAGAGTGCAGGTCATGCAATGTACTCAAAGGACAAGAAGAAGAATAGCAAAGGAAAGCAACAAGCAGGTGAAGATGAAGGAACAACTACTCAAGCCAACTTCCTAAGAGGAAGAGGAGGTGGCAAAGGTAGAGGAAGAGGCAGAAACAACAAGGATGGAGGCAAAGCTTGCTGGATTTGTGGTAAGACAAATCACTTAGCTAATGATTGTTGGCATAATAATCAGAGTAATGGTGGATACAATCAAAATTATAATTCAAGAGGAAGAGGAGGCAGAAGTCAAAGAGGTAATTTCAGAGGCAGAGGTGGTAGGAGTTACTTTGGAAGAAATACAGGTAGAGGTTTCCAAAGTCAACAATATAACAACACCTACTACAATTATGCTTCAGATCAAAAGGAGGATTCAACATTGATAATGAATGCAACTTGTGAAAGGCAGAGTGAAGATCAAAGAGTTTTCTACATTGACTCAGGGTGTAGCAATCACTTGAGTGGTAATATATCCTTGATGACTGATTTGGAGAATAATGTTTTTAATCATGTTGTTCAAACAGGTGAAAACACAAAGCATAATGTGAAGTCAATTGGATCAGTGAAGGCCAAGGATGGTAGCACCTTATTGAGTAAGGTCTTGTATGTTCCTACAATTCCTAAGAATTTGATAAGTGTAGGACAAATTGTTGAAAAGGGATATGAAGTAAGGTTCACTAATGATGGAGTATATGTGGAAGACCCTAGCCAAGGGTATAAACAAATTGTTTCAGGGAAAAAGGAAGGAAGATTATTTACATTGAAGATTCAAGGCAATATTGGTCATGCTATCCAACAATTGGTATCAGAGTAGGTCATCGCTTCATCTAGGGTGCCGTCGACACTCCTCCGTTTGCAGTCTCAGATTCGCATGAAACTTGGTGAGCATACTCAGGGTGTTTCAGAGACCAAAACAATTTCGCTCTCTGGTGCCAAAATCACGATCTGAGCTCGTTTCGGCCTCCGAGCACACTATCGCAGTGCTTGTGTAGGCTATTTTGTCTTTTTGTGCCAAAGATATATATCAGTTTTTGTTCGCCAGTATAAGCGTCTCAAAGTCTTCTAGAAGTCTAGCAAAATTCGTCCGAATAGTTCTATTCAACTTTTTGAGATACAGTCAATTTTCTGCATCAAGGTATTTTAGTCATCGGCCATGGCTCAAAGTAGTGATGTATTCCGTATGTTGGTTGTTGAGGATAAGTTGGATGGTACCAACTACCCATTATGGGCTTATATGATGCGACATGTATTGGTTCCAAAAGGATTATGGAACATTGTGCAAGGTGTTGAAAGACGTCCTATTACACCTCTGACTATAGGTACTACAAATACAGGTGTTGGAGCTGATGAAGATGGTGTCGAAGATGATATTCCACAGATTCCTGTTCATGCTGCTATTTCCGTTGCACCTATTATAGAGCAGATTCGCTGGATTGGCAGAGATGCCCAGGCACATGCATTGATAGCTTTGTCTGTCAAACATGCCATTATTCCTTACCTTTGCTCTTGCATAACCGCTAAGGATGCTTGGGATACACTTACCACCTTCTACCAAGTTAGGAATGAGGCTCGTGTTGCTTACCTCCGAAAACAATTGGAGAGTGAGCACATGAATTAAGGTGATTCTATGGACAGTTTCCTAACGAAGATCAAAGACTTGAAGGAACAATTGATTTCTGTTGATGAGGTTATACCAGATAGCTCACTTGTGTAGACCGTTCTGAATGGTCTTCTTGATTCATATCAGAGTTTCGCTTCTACTCTTCGGTTGATGATGAAAGGCAATCCAAATGCCTTATGATTTGAGGAGTTAGTCTATGTTCTATTGCAGGAAGATCAGTCCACGCAAAACAGGTGCATTATGCGTGTTGCAGATCAAGCTTTCCTGGGTAGTCAGAAGGGTAAAGGAAAATGGAGTTCTTCTACTAGTAAGCAGAAATTTGCAAATGCTGCACATTTGAAGAACCAAGACAAAGATGAGAAAAAATCAGAAAAGCAGAAATTGTTTTGTAAGTACTGTAAGGGGAACGATTGTCCAAAAGTGGCTGCAAAAGAGGCAAAGAAGATAGAGGCTGGAATGGTTGTTGTAGAAGCCTCTACACCAAAAACGGAGTCAGGCAATCTTGTGCAGGGAGAAGAATGGGTGTTCACTACTGTTTGCAGTTTTGACCCATCTTCTCATGAGCAGTGCATGTCTGCAGTGGACTCAAATGTTTGGTACTTTGACAGTGGGGCGACCAAACATATTACCTCATAGCGCAGTTTCTTCTCTTCACTCGAGCCTACCCCTACATGGAATATTGTTACATGTGCCAACAACTCCTCTTATCGTGTTATGGGAGTTGGTAAGATCACTTTGACTACTGATTATGGTAGTTATTTCACTTTTTCAGATGCTTTATTTGTGCTAGGGATCAAGAAGAATCTGTTATCAGTTTCTGCATTAGCCAAGATTGGCTTGGTTGTGAAATTTGTTGATGACAGATGTACAGTTCATGATCTATGAAATGGCGATGTTATTATTGATTCTGGCATTTTATGTTGTGGGTTGTATAAGCTCATAGACTATGAAAGATTTGTAAATGATTTGGCATGTGCAGTAAATGATTCTTAGGCTATGTCAGATGCAAAGCTTTGGCATGCACACTTTGGTCATCTAAATTTTGCTAATTTGCTATGCCTGCAAAAATCTGAAATGGTGTCCTCTTTGCCCAAACTTGAGGCACCTAGAAAACATGTTTGTGAAGGTTGTATTTTGGGCAAAATGCAACGTTCGTCCTTTCCAAAAGATGGTTCAGTTCGGGCTACTCAGAAATTGCAGCTTGTACATAGTGATGTCTGTGGTCCTATGCAGACACCTTCTTTTGGGAATTATCTTTACTTCGTGACTTTCATCGATGATTTTTCCAAGCATGCATGGGTATATCCACTCAAAGCAAAGTCCGAAGTGTTCATGTGCTTTAAACAGTTTTTGGTTTTGGCTAAAAATCTGTCAGCATGTAAAATGGGCACCCTCCATTCTAATCGAGGAGGGGAATATATGTCTTCTGATTTTAATGCATTTCTGGCTGAATGTCAGATAAAACACCAGTGTATAGTTCCGTATACACCTCAATAGAATGGATTTGCGGAACGAAAGAACATGTCACTCATGGAGATGGCGAGGTTCATGGTCAAAAGTCAGGCTTTACCACATAGTTTCTAGCTTAAGGCTGTCATGTGTGCAGCATATGTACTGAACAGGTGTCCCACTAAAGCACTTCAGTCTATCACTCCATATGAGGCTTGGCATGACCGCAAGCCATTTGTTGCTCATCTGCTTGTTTTTGGTTGTTTGGCATATGCACTAGTGCCTGAACAACATCGCAGAAAATTGGATGATAAGGCAGTAAAATGTATTTTTGTTGGGTATAGTTCTGAAAGTAAATTCTATCGTCTATATCATCCATAGACTAAACACATTCTCGTTAGTTGTGATGTTGTCTTTGTGGAAGATGCTATTCAGCGATTGCTTTCATGTACTAAGGAGACATTTGTTAGCTCCAAAGACATGTATGATACTTTGATGCCTCTATTTACAGGTGAACAGTCTAGTGCTGGTTCTAATGAGGCAACTTCTTAGCCTTTGCGGATTTCATATGATGATGCAGATCATTCCATTTCTGATGCAGATTTACATGATGCACTTATTGATGAGAGAGCTGATATTGAGCATGCAAAAACTATGCCAAAATAGCTGGTGCAGACTTTGCGTGATAGCAAATTAGATGCACCTTTGTCATATCGTACTCGTTTAGGCTCTCATAGTGCCTCCTTTGCATCAGATTGCTATGCTATGGCTGCATCTAGTCTCTGTGATGAGAATGAGCCTTTTTTTTATGAAGCACAGAATTCAGAAAACTGGATGGCTGCTATGCAATCTGAATATGATGCTATAATGAAGACTGGTACATGGTCTTTATGTGACTTGCCTCCTGGCAAGAAGGCCATTGGCACTAAGTGGGTATACAAGCTGAAGCGTAAACCTAATGGTACAGTTGACAGGTATAAGGCTAGGCTTTTTGCAAAGGGTTATGCGCAGGAAAGAGGCATTGATTTTGATGAGACCTTTGCACCTACATGCCGCATGACTACTGTTCGGAGCATTTGTGCACTTGCAGCCCATCATGGTTGGAATGTACATCAGTTGTACATTAAAACAACATTTCTGAATGGTGACTTGCATGAAGAAGTGTATGTTTTTCAGCCCCATGGCTTTGTGCAGAAAGGGCATGAAAACCAAGTGTGCAGGTTAAAGAAGGAATTATGTGGTTTAAAGCAAGCACCACATGCTTGGTATGAGAAGATACATGCATATCTGGCTACACATGATTTTGAGAACAGTCCAACTGAAAGCACCTTATATGTTAAGCGTGCTAATGATGTGCTTCTGATCATTGTTGTCTATGTTGATGACATGCTTCTCACTGGTCCTATTGAGAAGCATATTGCTGATTTCAAGGCTGATTTGCATGCCTCATTTGAGATGTTTGATTTGGGGCATTTGCATCACTATTTGGGCATTCAGTTTATGCAAGTTGATGGTGGAATGGCTTTGTGTCAAAGGAAATATATTGACACATTATTGCAGTGTTTTGGCCTTGAAGACTGTAAGCCTGTTGCCACTCCTATGTAGACAGGTTTATGATTGAGTCTTCATGATGCTTGAGATGCATTTGATGCTATTCTCTATCAGGAGGCTGTTGGATGCTTGATTCACTTATGTATTGCTCAGGAGTCACAGATGAGCAGGTTTATGCATTGCCCAAGAGTCACGCATTGGAAGGCGGTTAAGCGCATCTTTCGCTACTTGAGTGGTACTCGGCTACTTGGGTTGTTTTATCCCAAGGGGGGATCACTACCACCAAATTTGCATGCTTTTTCTGACTCTGATTGGGCTAGTTGCTATGACACTCGTGTGTCCACTAGTGGCTTTTGCTTCATGCTTGGTAGCTCATGTATATCTTGGTTGAGCAAGAAGCAGCCTACTATGGCCACTTCCAATTCTGAGGCTCAGTATAGGGCAGCTTTCACAGCTATTGTTGAGTGTGTGTGGCTCAGATGCCTTATGGCTGATTTGGGTGTTGGTCAGTCTTCTGCAACCACCATCTTCACTGACAGTCAAAGCGCATTGGCAGTTGCGAGGAACCCTGTGTTCCATGCTCACACTCAGCACACTGAGGTGCATTATCACTATGTTAGGGAGAGGTTCTCTGCTGGGGAGATCAGCTTGGCATATGTGCCCATGCAGGAGAACATTGTAGACCTTTTCATGATGGCTCTACCTAGGGAGAAGTTTAAAGCTTTCCGCAAAGCTTTGGGCTTACTTCCTTTTGTGGAGTGATTTCGACATAGCTTGGCACTTCCTTATACATGAGTGCAAGCTCCTTGTTCACCGCATCACTCCTGAGGGGGATTTGTTGATATATTTAGGTAGTGATGTGTGTGAACACACTAGGACCGCCGGTGCACTTTTTTACCTCTTTAGGAGGTTTTTTTCCCCCAGCTTGTATATACGCATATTGCCCTAATGGGCTACTTATCTTTGTACATTCTCTAGTAATACATTCAGTATTGTGTGTTTGTCCTCCAAGCTTCTTCTTCTTCCTTGTGCTGTTCACATGCTTCCACAGACGTCATAACTCCAACATCTACCAACATTCGACGAGATTATAACAAATCTTGTGGCTGAAGAGGTTGTTCAACAAGGAGAAGGCAACAAAGGTAATGACAACCATACTCAAATGTTATGCAGGATGAAGTAGAGGAAGGAACTCAAGAGGAGGCTCGAGAGGAAGAGGAAGAAGCTACAACAACAGAAATTCTAGCCAACACAACTTAGAGGACAAGAAGGATAACTCAAATGACAACACACATGGAAGAGGTTGAGGAAAAAATAGAGGAAAAGGTCGAGGTTCATACAATCCTCATAAAGGTATAACATGTTATCATTGTGGTAAATTAGGAAATTATGCAAATGATTGTTGGCAAAAGAATGGAAGGCTGAATGGAGGCAACCAAAGGAGCCAAAATAACTATGCGAGTACATCAAGTAAAGGAGACAAGCAAACCATGCTTGCCATGAAGCATGAGTACAACAACTTGAGAAGTGATGATGAAAAATGGTTCATAGATTTTGGTTGCAGCAACCATATGACATGCCAAGGAGATTTATTCACAATGCTACAAGCTCCAAGTGGAAAAGGATGTGTGGAGACCGGTCATGAAACTCAACATGCAATTGAACATGTTGGAGATATCAAGCTTGGAGATAAGAAGGTATTGGTTGATGTTCTTCATGTTCCTACTATTGCAAAGAATTTGATTTCAGTAGGACAAATGGTAAAGAAAGGATATCATGTTATCTTCAATGAAAAAGGTTGATTTATAAAGAATCCAAAAGAAGGATTCAAGGTCATTGCTCAAGGAAGGAAAGAAGGTAGGATGTATACTTTGGACATTCAACAACCACATGGAAAGATGATGTATATTCAGTTTGGAAAAAATAGGATTGCTGAAATTGATTTGTGGCACAAAAGGTTTGGACATATCAATAATCCCAAGCTCAAGGACATGAGCAACCATGAAGTGGTAAGAGGTCTTTCAAGATACAATGATGTTGGACTACATGAGTTTTGTGAAGCATGCCAACTAGGAAAGCAAACTTGACAACCATTCAAGAAGAGCAACTATGTGGCAAGGAATGTCCTCGCCTTGACACGCATGGATGTATGGGGACCATCACAACAACCATCAGTGGCTGGTAATAGATATTTTGTCACTTTTATTGATGATCATTCAAGAAAAGTATGGATTTTTTGCATAAAACAAAAATCAGATGTGTTCTCCATGTTCAAGAGATTTAAAGCACAAGCAGAAAAGGAAACAAGACACTACATAAAAACCTTGAGGTCCGATGGAGGAGGAGAATATTTCTCCAAAGAATTTTCAGATTTTCTTTATGAAAATGGCATCAAGAGACAATTTACATGTAGGTACACACCTCAACAAAATGGAATAGCTGAAAGGAAAAATAGACATATCACAGAAGTTTCAAGATGCATGCTCAGTGAGATGAAGATGCCACTAAACTATTGAGCTAAAGCAACTAGTATGGCTATGTATTTGATGAACAAGTGCACAATGGCTGGAGTGCATAATCTAAATCTCGAGGAGGTTTATTGCGGTAGGAAACCTGACCTTACACATCTCAAAGTTTTTGGATGTGTGTGTTATGTTCACATCCCTCAAGAACGAAGGACAAAGATGGAAGCAAAGTCAGAAAAATGTATTTTCATTGGATATTCATTGGAGCAAAAGGGATATAGATGCTACAATACAGTGACAAAGGAGCTACAAGTCTCACAAGATGTGGTATTTGATGAGCTAAGATCATGGTTTGGAGACAAAGGGAAAGAGAAGATTCTTGAAGAATATTGCGAAGATGATGGTGGTGCTGTCCAAGAACAATTTCAGTAAACAAGCACTCAAATGTCAGGTCTAGAACCTTCTACATCACTTGGAGAAAGCTCAACATGGAAGGGGAGACTAAGGAGTCATTCCTCATCACCAACATCAGGTTATGAAAGATTTGAAGCTGAAAGTGCTGCCCAAAATAGTGATTCAAATGCAAGTGAAGAAGAGTATGAAGAGGTGATTACACCAAAGGTAAAGCTGAACCGGTTGAAGAAGCAATATTCAAAAGCAAATGAAAGGAGTTCTTTGAGAGCAAGGTATCCAATTCAAAGGCTGAGCTATGATAGTTTTATTGCAAAGCATTTTGCATATATGACATAGATGGTCAAAGACAAAGAATTGGATACATATGAAGAAGCATGTACACAAAAAGAATGGCAAGAAGCTATGCAAGAAGAGATAAAAGCTCTCAAGGAAAATCACACATAGGAGCTAGTTCCAAAGGATGAAGGTATGAAGATTGTTCCAAATAAATGGGTGTTTAAAATAAAGAGAAATGTTGATGGTTCTCTAGCAAGGCATAAAGCTAGACTAGTAGCAAAAGGATTCAAGCAAACTCACGACAACGACTATGAAGAGACTTTCAGCCTGGTTGCAAAGATGGGAACAATTAGAACCTTGATTGCAGTGAGTGCATCAAGGAGATGGCTATTGTATCAACTTGACATAAAAAATGCTTTTCTCAATGGTGAGCTTCAAGAAGAGGTATACATGATCAACCGATTGGATTTGAAGATAAATAGCATCAAGATTTTGTTTCTAGATTGAAGAAAGCTTTGTATGGGTCGAAGCAAGCACCACATGCTTGGAATGAAAGATTGGTCGAGTACCTCACAAGGTGTGGGTATAGTCCAAGTAGTGTAGATCCCTCTCTCTACATAAAGAAAGAAGAAGGCAAGCACGTATATATTTGCATCTACGTTGATGATCTCATCATAACAAGAAGTAATGTTGCAGGAATACAAGAGATAAAAAGAAAACTCGGTAAGGAGTTTAAAATTTCAGACCTTGGTGAGCTAAAATACTTTTTAGGCATTGAGATAGTCTATGGGAAAGATGGAATCTACTTATGCAAAGGACGTACCTGTTGGATGTTCTTTTCAGATTTGGAATGAGTGAATGCAAACCACTCACTCAACTATGAACACAAATGTGAAGCTATGCTCAAATGATGGAGAGAAGTTACATGATGTAACTACATACATGAGTATTATAGGTTCATTGATTTATGATATTATCACATGACCATATTTGTGTTATATTGTTGGAGTTCTTTCTCAATTTATGCAAGTTTCAACAAGTGAGAATTTAAATTCAGCCAAATGAGTGCTAAGATATGTGAAGCACATAGTCAATCATGCCTTGTTTTATAGATATGATGAAGAATTGCACGTAAAGGGCTTCAATGATGCTGATTGGGCTAGTTCGAAGGAAGATAGAAGATCCACTTCAGGCTATGTGTTCATGATAGGTAGAAAACATATCACATGGAGCTTGAAGAAGCAACCTACTATTGCACTATCATCTATAGAAGCTGAATATAGAGGATTAGCCTTTGCAACTTATGAAGCTATGTGGATTGAGAAGCTTTTGGCTGATCTTGATGTGGAGGTGGAGACCATTCCAATTTATGGTGCCAACATGTCAAGCATTCACTTGACAAACAATCCAATGTTTCATGCACAAAGTAAGCACATAGAAGTGGATTATCATTATGTTCGAGAAAAAGTTTTGAGCAAGGATGTGGATATAAAGTTCATTGGAACTGATGACCAGGTTGCAGACATGTTTACAAATTCATTAGATGCTTCTAAACTAAAGAGGTTCAAGGATGAAATCAACTTGCAGGATATGGCTGAAGGTGCAAGCTCACATGTGAGCTTGAGGGGGAGTGTTAAAAATAAAGAAGTAAGGTCGTATATATTTTTGCAAAAAAGGATTTTCTTCAAGTAACAGGAAAATAAAAAAATAAAAAATAGAAGCATTTACTTCAGTAAGTAGTGGAGGCCAAAAAAGAATCAATCAAACAAAAATCAAATCCAAAAACTGAACTGTAAGAGGAGCGGCTATCCAAAGTAGTGGAGACGTTATGGAGAAGACCTCTCAAGCTCATCATGAGAGATCATGGTCATTTGGCTACAAAAGAAGCAAGGGAGGACACTCAAGGACATAGGAAAAGGCATGGAAGTCCCCTTGTAGCTAGTTCATTTGGTTTGAGTCATTTCATTCTCTTCACTCTCATAGAGTATGTCCAGTCGCATACCAATTTTTGGGTAGTCTACTTGTGAGAGTCATATCTCTCAATACATGTATCCAACTTTAGAGTTTAAACATTCCTTGGAAAGCTTATCTTGAGTTCTTTCTCTAATTAGAACAGTTTTAGCAAATTCTTTATGCTCTATGATTTATTCAATTTTTAGTGAAGTCCAGTTTT
Source organism: Ceratopteris richardii (assembly GCA_020310875.1). Lineage (NCBI taxonomy): Eukaryota > Viridiplantae > Streptophyta > Polypodiopsida > Polypodiales > Pteridaceae > Ceratopteris > Ceratopteris richardii. The sequence continues at coordinate 179,845,230 of CM035414.1, forward strand.
GAGCTTAACTAAGTGGATAGGTAGCCTATTTTGAGATAAAGAGTTGCCAACCCAAAACTACTCCAAATTGAGTGTTTGATAGCTCATTTGAAAGATCTACGTGTCTAATTTGAGTGACCAAAGTTTCAAGTTCATTGCATTTTTGACTTGGTATCAGTTTTCATTTGAAGGTTCAGTTGTTGGCAAAAGTCTTGATCCTAAGAAGGTCTTCTACACCTTTCGTTGCGAATAGGAGAGGAATTCTCGAACACGGTGTAGGCAATGCTTGTCCAAACATGAGTCCATAGAGGGTTCTCAAAAATTTTCATTTTGGTGGATCATCCAAATGGGCTCATGCCATCACGATTGTGTCGCACCATCGCGTTTGGCTCACGCCATCGTGACAAATCGATCGGACCATCGCCATAGTCTCACACCATCGCGACGGTTCACTTGAACCATCACCATGATAATAGACCATCACGATGATCTTGTCGACCCTACGCCACCATGATGACTCACTTGCCATATGTCCATTGACCATCATGACAATACAGGCACGCCATTGCGATTGTGTCGCACCATCGCGATTGTCTCATGCCATCACAATGGCTCCATTGGACCATCACAATGGTCTCACACCATCGTGATGGTCTCACACCATCGCGATGGTTCACTTGAACCATCACAACAATCACTCACTATGGCGATGATCCCATCGACCCCATGCCATTGTGATTGGCCCATGTCATCATGATGAATCACTTGCCACATGTTCTATTGACCATCGTGATGATACAGACATGCCATCATGACACTTCAGATTTTTTACCATCACAATTTGCTCAAGCCATCGTGATGCCTCATGATCATCATGACCGGCTCACACCATCCTGATGGTTCCATTCATCGTTGACCATCGCAACGGGCTCATGCCATCATGATTGCTCCCTAGCCACACCATTGTGATGCCTCATTTTGGACCATCATGATGCTTCACACCCTTGAACCATTGCAATGGTCCCAAACCATCGCGATTATCCCAGACCATCGCGGTTGTCCACTTAAAATGCCAAAATTAGGGTTTGATTTTTTGGGCTATATTGAGGCTATTTTGAGTGAATTTTGAGTCATTAGTGCATATTGGAGACCCTGTTAGCTCATATTTGAAGAAAAGATTGACTATTGTTTTAACCCTTAAGAGCCTGAACATCCATAACGTCTTCATTCGAAGTCCATTTTTTGAGGTTTAGGGCTCGTTAAAATGCTCTTTTCAAGCTCTACATGACCTCAACTATTTTTCTCAAGAATAATGCATTGATATTTAGATAGGACCATTTGAGGTTGACACATTTGTGGAACTAGGGCATTGGAGAAATTTTGCCAAAGGAAAAGGGATCCCTACAAGTGTAGATATCAAAGTGCTTGATCATCAATTTAAGAATTGTTCTAAACATTGGATTTTGACAGGTTTAGCAAGAGCTATCCAAGGGCAATCAAAGCAAGGCAAGTGAAGAACGCAAGTCTTGGGAAGTGCTACTTCTTGGGCACTAAAGCGATCAAATAAGCTGAATCGAGGTTGGAAGAATACTCAATCCCCTCAGTCAATTATTAGCTTAGACAAAATGTCTAGCATTGTGGATTAAATTAGGGCTACGATAGGAACGCATCAAGTCCAAGAGACTTAATTTTTCAAGTCCAAGACTAAGATAAAAGTGTTCTATATGAAAACCCTAAAGGAAAGAACTTAAGTATGATGGAACGATAACTTAAAAGTACAACAAAAATTCGACTCCTAATGCATACATTGAGACAAGACAAGAATCTGAAGGAATTAAAAATGAAACAAGCGACTAAGAACAAAGGAAAATTGATGATCCGAGTGTGTATTGAGTGATTCAAGGAGTAAATTCATGAACCTTAGATCGGGCAAGCATATATGTAAGTCAGATTGATGAAGCCTTAGATCATCAGAAGCAAGTGTAGGAACTACTACACGTTTGTGGGCACAACAATTGAATAGCTACCCTTATGAGTTGGGCTCAGATACCAGTGAATCAAAAATGGCCTTTAGCATGAAAAGACTAGAGGGAGGGTTAGGTGTAGCATATTTGGAAAGACCCGAAGGACACTATAGAGCCCAATTAGAATATGTTCGAACCAACCACCTAAGTGCTCATATCTATGAGGATGGTTTGTGAAGATAACTGGTGCAATTGCAGAACCCTGACCAACCCATTGGATTGGAACATCTAGTGATGAAATTTGAGAGAGATGCATACATAAACAAAGAAGGAACAATGTATATCATAAGCAATCAACCTAATCATACCAATGAGTTTGGTATAGTAAGTCCAAACAACTATTTGAAGCGGAAAGTCAAGCAATTCTCGAGCAAGAACTCGCTAGTGCTGGTTTTGAAGAAGCTTTCATTCAAGGCTTCAAGAAATTAGTTGAGTCAGTCAGAACTATGGAGGCACTATGTTATTTGAAGAGGAAATCACTACCAAATTTGAACCACGATGCATCTATTTACTATCCAAGCTGGGTCAGTACATCCGTGTCCCCACAGATGTAGAATCTTCACACCATGCTAAGGAAGCTCAATTCATTCCAAACACCTAGCCAAAAGATGAAACAATTTTCATCGATTTCCATCCTCATCCCTCCACTATAACTCCCTTTACCACCGTGGACATCCCCACCCCATGAACCCCTCCTCTTTCACCTCTCGTCCATCCAGTTTCCCTCGTACACCCCACCTCACCTCGCTAATCCACGTTTATTGCACGTAATGTAGTAGACGTCCTCAATGCCTCAACACCCCACAGTCTGCTTGCAACCCTTCTCCCTTTAATGACTACTATCCTTACTCCCTCTGTCCCTTCATTTCCTATTCCCCCAGGCCTATGTTTCCCTTTCCGCATCCCATGAGCTTCTCATATGTCTCACCTCCCCACCCAACTATCTTTCCTTTATCCCCCCTCCAAAAAGCAATAGGCAAAAGCCAATCTTTAATTTATTCATCCACCTTTGTAAATCCGGTGTTCACACCCACCCATGCATCCATACCCACACCATAGCATCTTCACTCACTACACCATTAATATTGTTGCCCACAATTGACACTACTTTTTGAGAGATGTTTTCTTGCATGATACAATTTAGAGATGAATTTGCATCTCTCGAGACCAGCTATCAAGCAGTGCAACAAACAATTATAGAGTTATAGGCACAATTGAACTCTTTAACCATCAAGAATGCCTCCCTCAATGCACGATATCAAGAGCTATGCGAGGCATACCACTCCCTCAAACTAGAAAGTGATCAAAAGATGAAGGAAGCACTTATCGATATTGAAAATCTTTTATAGGCTCAAACAATCAGAAATGCTACTCTCACTCAAAATATGGGACAGTTATGATGATACCTCACAATGCCTAAGGAAGAGAATTAATGACTACAGGTAGAGAATCGAGAAAATCTCGAAGAACCTTTGGATCGAGCGGATGAACCCCTGAGTCCCAACTGCTTTAAAGCACTACCCTTTGAATCTATGCAGATATTATTAGAAGATCATGCATGACTATAAGAGGATTATGATAACATGAATGAAGTGTATTAGAAGCTACAGAACGACCATGAATTGATACTGTTGCGAACACATGCGCAACAACCACCACCAATTCCTGAAGTCACCCCTCCACAGATTATAGAGGAAATCAATACTTTACGTGCACAGGTATTGACTCTTCAAGCATAGATTGCTGCTCACTCCTGTTGGGGCTTCACTCACTAATTAGGCATGGATATATGAAGACATATGGAGACATATGATAGAGGAAAGAAGAAGTGAAGAAAAGACCTACAGAAAATCAAGCCTAAGTGAAGGGACAATTTCACTATTGTAAATTAGTGCAAAATTAGAGTCTAGATGTTCATTTGATCTTCAGAACTTACGAGTTCAAGTCTAGAAGAATGTAAACCATAGGTATATAAGTTAATTTGAGTCAAAAACATGTAGGAGAGAACTCAATTTTGAAATCTGAGTGAGCAGAGAAAAGTCGTGTAATTTCTGAGAGAGATGATGAGAGAAAACTTCTGAGTCTAAGAGAGTTTTCCATGGCTGTGAGCAAAATTAGGCCAAGCCATTTTGTACACATCTTCTCTGATAATCAACACAAGTTTCTGTAGAAGGATTGAGTCTAATTCCTTTTGTACATTGAGTTCTAAGTCATTTCATATGACTGTGTAAGGTAGTTGACAGTTACGACTTTTCTGGCGCACATTTGACTGATCTTCTGAAGGTCAGATCTCGAAGCACAGTGTAAAGTTTTTGGTAAGTGATAGCTCATTTTAAAGCTACTCTCCTCAACTACATTTGGTCAAAAGATCTTTGAGAAACGGGACGCATACTCAGAGAAATCAGCTTAAGAGTGAAGGTATGTCAAATCGATGAAGTCAATTTCCAGTTTTCAGACATAGTGAAAAGTTTGGTACAAAATCAGAAGATTTTGAAGTTATTGCTTGAAAGTTTTGCTTGTTATGTGTTACTGAACATTAGCAAGAACCTTTCTTAGCAAATGATCAGAAGAATTTGCAAAGATCAAGCTGATACAGGTCAGATTGAAAGTTTGAAGAAGAGGCGCAGATTTCTGTGAAGTGAAATTTTTGATTTTCACTAAGTTAAGAGTTGAAGGTTCATATTTAGAGGTTTGCTAAGCTAATGATGGTTATGGAGGTCTTCTAATACCACATTAGTTTAGTTCTTGTGGTGTTTTACACACCAACAAGTGGTATCAGAGCAGATAAGGTCCTCGAGAGTAAAGGAGAGCAGATACAAGAAGAATTGAAGAGTTCTTTATCAAAGAAGGAGGAAGCTGAGGTGTTCAACAAACAAAAGTCATCAGAAGATTGTTTTGAAGTTGCTCCCAAGGGTAAAGGTCTACAAAAGGTATCATTCTTTAACCTTACACTTACAGGTTGAAGCAGAAGCAAGGATACCATGGCAGATCATGTGTCCATTGACAAATTGGACAGAGATAATTATCCTGCTTGGGTAATGAGGATGGAGGCCTTACTTATGAGTAAGGACCTAATGGTATATGTGACAGGTGAAGAAGAGAAGCCTAAATTTGAAGATGAAAGTCATCCAAGAAAGGAAGAGCTAGAAGCTTTGAAGCTATGGCAGAAGAGAGATGCAAGTGCAAGAGCTTATATATACAACACTATTACAGATCATTTGTTGCCACACATCAGAGGTTTAGAAACAGCTGAAGATATTTGGAATGCTTTGGAAGACCACTTCCAAAACACTACTAAAGCTAGGAAAGCTAGCTTATGGTCAGAGTTCACCACATTCAAGAAAAAGCAAAATCAGAGCATTAGTGATTATGTCACTAAGATGAAGGACTTGGCAGATAGCCTTGGATCCATTGATGAGGATATTGAAGATCATAGGTTGATAGCACAATTACTTGCAGGGTTAAGAGGTGATGAGAGGTGGAAGCCCTTTGTACTTTCAACAGAACTCTCATTAAATCATTATGTGCCAGAATTGAATCAATTACTTGGATTGATGCTCACATTTGAGCAAGACTTGAAGTCAGATGGAGACAAAGGTCAAAGTTCTGCAATGTATGTGAAGAATAAAAAGAAAGGAGATAAAGGCAAAGCAAAGGATGAAGAAGAGTCAACAACTCAAGCAAATTATGCAAGAGGAAGAGGTTTTGGCAGAGGTAAAGGTCGAGGAAATGGAAGAGGTAGAGGTAATCAGAACAATAACAAGAAGACATGTTGGATTTGTGGATTGAGCAATCATCTAGCATATGATTGTTGGCACAATCAACAAGGAGCAAGTCAAAATCAGAACAACAATGGCAGAGGAAGAGGTGGAAGGTTTCATAATCAATTTCAAAGAGGAAGACAAAATTCAAGAGGAAGTTATGGAAGAGATGGTGGAAGAAATTGGAATCAGAACCAATCATACAACACCACATATTACAATTATGCAAATGATACACAGAATGACAACCATACAACATTGATGATGAATTCAATAAGTTCATCAGAGAAGGAGGATCTCAAGGTATTTTATATTGATTCTCGTTGTTCAAATCATTTATCAGGTAATATAGAATTGTTGTCAGAATTGGAAGAAGGCAATTCAAGTCATACAGTACAAACAGGTGATAATACAAAACATAATGTGCATTCAATTGGAAAAGTGAAGTGCAGGAGTGGAGCTGATTTATTAACAAATGTTTTGTATGTTCCAACAATACCAAAGAATCTGATTAGTGTTGGACAAATAGTGGAAAAAGGTTCTCAAGTCAGATTTACAAATGAAGGGGTATTTGTTGAAGATCCAGAGGATGCATACAAACCCATTGTTTGTGGTAAGAAGGAAGGTAGACTTTTTACTCTCAAAGTGCAAGGAAATGTTGGTCAAGCCCTTATCACACATGGTGATGAAGTAATTACAGAGTTAGATCTTTGGCATAAGAGATTGGGACATTTCAATGAAAGAGGAATCAAAACTATGGTGGAGAACCAATCTGTATTGGGACTACCAAATGTGAAGAATCAACATATGATATACAAGTGTGAAGCTTGTCAGATGGGAAAAGCTCATAGACAACCATTTCAGAAGAAAGGTTTCAAGCATGATGGTTTGCTTGAACTCATACATACAGATGTATGGGGACCAACAAAAGAAGGTTCAATAAATGGATCTAGGTATTATGTTTTGTTTATTGATGATGCTACAAGGTGGATAACCCTTTATGTTCTAAAGGAAAGATCAGAAGTATTTGGAGCCTTCAAACATTTTCATGCTTATGCAGAAAGAGTTACAGGTCAAAAACTCAAGAGGCTAAGGTCTGATGGAGGGGGAGAATACTTCTCCCAAGAGTTTAATGACTATCTTTGGAATGCAGGTATCAAGAGAGAGAGATAACTTGCAGGTACACACCTCAACATAATGGGGTGGCAGAAAGGAGAAATAGAACATTGGTTGAATTTGCAAGAGCAATGTTAAAGGAAAAGAATTGCCCTAATTATCTTTGGGCTGAGGCTGTAAATACAGCTACATACCTTGTGAATAGGTTACCATGTGGAGCTTTGAATGGTATGACCCCCTATGAAGCTTGGTGGGGTAAGAAACCAACACTTGACCATTGTAAAGTGTTTGGATCAATTGCCTATGCTTATGTGCCATCACAACTCAGACATAAGCTTGAACCAAAGGCAGAAAAATATGTGTTTATTGGGTATGATGAAAAGCAAATGGGTTATAGGCTATGGAGTCCTTTAACTAAACATTTTATTGTTTCCAGAGATGTAACTTTTGATGAACAGAAGAGTTGGTATGCAGATAAAGATTGTGACCTTGAAACATTTGAAGAAGAGATAAGAAGGAGTGCAAGAGGTAAGTCACATATGCAGATAGATGGAGATGAAGAACATATGCAAGCAAGCACATCAAGAGATGGATCATATAGAAGGAATGAAGATGGACCAATATTTGATGAAGAAGTACATCCAGATATACATGAAGAGTGTGAACCAAGAAGGTCAACCAGAATGAGGAAGCAACCCACAAGGTATTCCTATGATACTTCTTACTTGACTCAGAAAAATTATGCTTACATGGTTAAGGAAGATGAAGAACCTCAAAGTTATGATGAAGCAAAGGGTAAAAGACAATGGGAAGTAGCAATGAAGGAAGAGTTTGATGCACTTGAAGAAAACAAAACTTGGGAACTTGTCCCAAAACCTAATGGTAAGAAAGTGATTGGAAATAAATGGGTTTACAAAGTTAAAAAGCATGCAGATGGAACTATAGCCAGATACAAAGCCAGATTGGTGGTTAAAGGCTATGCTCAAACATTTGGCATAGATTATGATGAGACATTCAGTCCTGTGGCAAAGATGTCAACCATAAGGACAATCATTGCCATTGCAGCATCAAAAGGATGGACATTGAGTCAATTGGACATTAAGAATGCATTTTTGAATGGATATATATCAGATGAGGTTTACATGGAGCAACCTCAAGGGTTTGCAGATCATCAGTTTCCAAATTATGTTTGCAGGTTGAGAAGAGCTCTTTATGGTCTGAAGCAAGCTCCAAGAGCTTGGAATTATAGACTTGTAAAGTATCTTAATGATCTTGGATATCAAAGTTCAAAGGTAGATGCAAGTTTACTTATCAAAAGAACAGATGAAGGTATGATCTACATTTGTATATATGTAGATGACATTATAATTACAGGTACCTCAAATGAAGGAATCAAGGAGGTGAAGAAGCTACTTGAGAAGGAATTCAAGATAAGTGATCTAGGAAAATTGTCATATTTTCTTGGAATGGAAATCACTTATGCAGAACATGGCATATATGTATCCCAAGAAAGGTATCTCTTGAATCTTCTAAAGAAGTTTAACATGGAAAATTGCAGAGAGGCATCAACACCACTAGAGGTCAATCATAAACTCAGTAGATATGATGGTGCAGAATTCAAAGACATGAGGAAGTATCAATCTTTAGTGGGAAGTTTGATTTATGCAACTCTAACAAGGCCTGATCTTAGTTATGCAGTTGGTGTTCTTTCTCAATTCCTGCATTGTCCAAAGGATCCACATTGGATTGCAGGTCAAAGAGTCCTTAGATATATCAAAGGGACTTTGAAAGAAGGATTGTATTATCCTTTTACATCAGATATAAGGTTGAGAGCCTATAGTGATTCAGATTGGGCAGGAAGTCAGGATGATAGGAGATCTACCCATGGCTACATGATATACATTGGAGATAAGCTTGTGAGTTGGTGTTCAAAGAAACAACACACAGTGGCCTTATCATCAACAGAAGCTGAATACAAAGGACTTGTGGAAGCAGCAAAAGAAGTCATATGGATGCAGACATTATTCAAAAGCTTAGGAATTGATCAAGGTATACCCATTATTCATGGAGATAACATGAGTTCATTATATCTTGCAGCAAATCCTGTATTTCATGCAAGGACAAAGCACATAGAGATACAGTATCATTTTCTCAGAGAAAAGGTAATGGAGAAAGAGATTGAAGTGGTGTACACTTCTACAAAAGATCAGATTGCAGATATTATGACAAAAAGCTTGGATGGAGTGAAGACAAGTAAGTTCAAGGAGATGGCAGGAATAAAAGAGAAGAAGATTATGTGAAGAAGTCAAAGCATGCTAATTAGTGATTGAGGGGGAGCTTTTGGGGCTTCACTCACTAATTAGGCATGGATATATGAAGACATATGGAGACATATGATAGAGGAAAGAAGAAGTGAAGAAAAGACCTACAGAAAATCAAGCCTAAGTGAAGGGACAATTTCACTATTGTAAATTAGTGCAAAATTAGAGTCTAGATGTTCATTTGATCTTCAGAACTTACGAGTTCAAGTCTAGAAGAATGTAAACCATAGGTATATAAGTTAATTTGAGTCAAAAACATGTAGGAGAGAACTCAATTTTGAAATCTGAGTGAGCAGAGAAAAGTCGTGTAATTTCTGAGAGAGATGATGAGAGAAAACTTCTGAGTCTGAGAGAGTTTTCCATGGCTGTGAGCAAAATTAGGCCAAGCCATTTTGTACACATCTTCTCTGATAATCAACACAAGTTTCTGTAGAAGGATTGAGTCTAATTCCTTTTGTACATTGAGTTCTAAGTCATTTCATATGACTGTGTAAGGTAGTTGACAGTTACGACTTTTCTGGCGCACATTTGACTGATCTTCTGAAGGTCAGATCTCGAAGCACAGTGTAAAGTTTTTGGTAAGTGATAGCTCATTTTAAAGCTACTCTCCTCAACTACATTTGGTCAAAAGATCTTTGAGAAAAGGGACACATACTTAGAGAAATCAGCTTAAGAGTGAAGGTATGTCAAATCGATGAAGTCAATTTCCAATTTTCAGACATAGTGAAAAGTTTGGTACAAAATCAGAAGATTTTGAAGTTATTGCTTGAAAGTTTTGCTTGTTATGTGTTACTGAACATTAGCAAGAACCTTTCTTAGCAAATGATCAGAAGAATTTGCAAAGATCAAGCTGATACAGGTCAGATTGAAAGTTTGAAGAAGAGGCGCAGATTTCTGTGAAGTGAAATTTTTGATTTTCACTAAGTTAAGAGTTGAAGGTTCATATTTAGAGGTTTGCTAAGCTAATGATGGTTATGGAGGTCTTCTAATACCACATTAGTTTAGTTCTTGTGGTGTTTTACACACCAACAACTCCGAGCCTCCGAGGCTAGATTTCCCACCCAAAATCTTGGCTAATGAAGAAATTGTTTCTATCCTGAAAGTGTCATGGCAAAAGGCCAAGACACTTTTGAACTCCCTACACTCACATGGCTTAAGTCAGTAGAAGAACTTGGCATGATCCACTCCGTAGGGTTAAGGCACAATTACATGCCATGGCTATGATCGAGGAACGCATCTTACAATCACCTTATTTTTCTTACTTGGCCACTCGAAGGTACATCTCTGGCCATGAGCTTCAATATAAACCGTACTTCATGCTGATGGTAGAATATCAATTGGTGATTGAAAAAGAGATGGGCAAGAAACCATCCCATGCCACTTAGTTTGAGCTTGATGACCTGCCATCGGAAGCACAAAAAGGTAAAATCTTTCAACAAAATTGGCACAAGGAGTTACTACAAGCATATCCAAAGATGATGCACACATGGATCAAGGCACCCTTGCATTTGAAGTACAAGCCATGTTGGGGACCTATGCCAAGATGCCATTCTTGGAAGGGATTTGTGATCAAAGTTCAGAATAATAAGCAGTACTAGGACTGGCTTATTTATCCTTACTTCACCACACCCCACGGACCCCCTACCTTTGGCTATATGATGGCCACCATTCACCACGGGCTCCCCCGCTTACACCGCATGGATGATGTTGCACCACATGTGACTGTCAAGATATTTGACATGATGCAGACAGTATTTAAAATCTTGCACCGCGTCAAAGCACCGCATGTTAACACCCCAGGATTTGAGCATGGTAACCAAGACTTGGCATATGATATGAGCACTAGGCCATCGCTCTGTGTGTGTTATGCTTGGGACTCTGTTCAAGGCAAAGGATAAAGTACTTTTTCTTGTCATAGAAGAAGAGGAAGCACATAAACTACTCAAATTATATCATCATGGCAACAATGATTTTTATCACTAAAACAATGTAATATATGTACATATATCCAAGTATCACGAGTGCGACTCCATTTTGTGCAAGCCAAGGAGTCCTCAAGCTTGACGAGTCTAAGTACAACGCTCAAACCAATTTTTGTAATTTTTGGAAGCCATTAGGTAGTTCAAATTAGAGGTAGAACCTATTTTTTTAAGTATGCCGGTCACTATATGTGAAACCGATCAAAACTAGGTAAAAACTATAAATAGAGCTAGAGAGCTCATTTTGAGGTTGTTTTTAGTTTATGATTGAGCCAATGAGCTAGAACTAGAAGAGCTATTGTAACTAGTTGATGAGGAATATGAATATGAGTTCTTTCCTTGCCTTCCATTGATCTCCATGAAGGAGAGTGTTAATCTCCAAAAGAACAAGTTATCCTTAATGTTAGAGCATCTCTATATAAAGAACAACTCAAAATGTTAACTAATTCTGGAAGATCAATGCGAATTTATCAAACTTTGAACTAACTATGAAGAAAGTGATTATTCAAAAAAGTTTGTTGCACTTAAATCACTCATTGATTGATCAAATGTACAGAGTTTTCAATGAGACTTTATACAAGGTTTCTCCTAGATTGCACACCTTCTCCAAGTTAAATCTCTCCAAAAGATTCAGTAAAACTTGAGATTTGATTCAAACATTGTACCTATGTTTGAAACTACTCTTCTGTGTAGTCGACTTTGACACCTACAACTTCTAATGCATGGTTCTCCCAAACTAGACCTTGTTTATTCAAATTCTTTTGGCCACAAGTAGCTTACCTTTCAACTTAAAGAATGAGTGCTTAGTTTCTCAAAAATTTACATTGTGGGGGAAAATTTGATCAAAACATTGACCATCGAGATTGCACTTGTTTCTATCTTCACTCTTCACATTTACACATGCAAATGTTCCTACTCACAATTCTCTCAGTTTGATTACAATTAGATTCTCAAACCTTGTACAGAGGTCACTCAACTATAGAATTATACTTGAACTAAAGAATTCTTCAATAGGATAAGCACAAAAGAAGCACTGCGCAAAAGATCGAGGTGCAATTTTTCAGATTCTCTTCTATTATGATAAAGTATACATCTGATGGATGATTTTCTTCTTCTTACTCTCTAAGTCTTCTAATGACTTTTAATTCATGTCACACATCATCTCCTCTACTCGTAATACATCTATATCATGTATATATAGATGTTTACATCCCGACTCATCAAAGATACAAAGTTTCTATAAACTTATTTCAAAATTAGAGTACATGTATATACAAGTCTTCAACTTCTGACCATGCACTAAACTTCAAGCCTCTTATGTTGATCTTTACTTCATTCTTTGACTTCAAATATTTTTCCAAATCATCAATCGATGGTTGTCTTGCACCAACAACTCCCCCTCACTCATCAATTTCTCCATATTCTTTATACTTGCCATGTCTTTCAACCTCTCCAACTTAGGTCCATCCAAGCTTTTGGTTAACATGTCTGCAATCTGATCTTTGTTGAAGTATGTATGACTTCAATCTCTTTACCAATCACTTTCTCCCTGAGGAAGTGATATTGAATCTCAATATGTTTAGTCCTAGCATGAAATACAGGGTTATGAGCTACATACAATGAACTCATATTATCTCCATGAATAGTGGGTGTACTCTGAATGATGTCAAAACTCTTCATGAGAGTCTTCAACCATATAACCTTCTTTGTAGCTTCAACCATTCCTTTATACTCTACTTCTGTGGATGACAAAGCAATTGTATGTTGCTTCTTTGAACACCAAGAGATTAATTTATCTCCCACATAACATAAGTATCCATAGGTTGATCTTCTATCATCAGGATTACCTGCCCAATCTATATCACTATATATCTTGATGTTTGTATCTGATGTGAAACCATAATACAAACCTTCCTTGAGTGTACCCTTAATGTATCTTAACACCCTTTGTCCTGCAATCCAATGTTCTCTCCTAGGACAATGCATGAATTGAAACAACACTCCGATTGCATATGAAAAATCAGGTGCAGTTAATGTAGCATAGATTAGACTACCAAACAAACTTTGATATAGCTTCATCTTCTTGAATTCTTCTCCTCCATATCTGATCAATTTGTGATTCACCTCCATTGGAGTAGGTGCTACCTTGCAATCTGCCATTTTAAACTTGATTAGCAAGTTCTTCAAATACCTTTCTTGAGTCACATATACTCCATGTTGAGTATATGAGACCTCCATGCCCAAGAAATATGAAAAGTCTCCCAAGTCACTAGTCTTGAACTCTTTCTCCATTTTCTTCTTAAGACTTTGTATGCCCCTTCTCATCTATACCTGTAGGAATTATGTCATCAACATATGCACATGCAAATGAACCCATCATCACTTGATTTAATAAGCAAGCTACTATCTACTTTAGACACTTGGAAACCAAGCTCTTTCAAGAACTTCACAAGTCTATAATTCCATGCCCTTGGGGCCTGCTTCAAACCATACAAAGCTTTCTTGAGCTTACGTACATACTCTCGATGCCTTTTATCTTTGAAACCTTCTAGTTGCTCCATGAAAACATCATATGAAATATAACCATTTAGAAAAGAATTCTTCACATCTAATTGACATAGGTTCCAACCTTTACATGCAGCAATAGCTATGAGTGTCCTTATAGTTGTCATCTTTGCCATAGGACTATAAGCCTCATCATAATCTATACCATATGTCTCAGCATACCCTTTCACAATAAGTCTAGCTTTATACCTAGACACACTTCCATCTGCATACCTCTGTGTCTTGTATACCCATTTGCATCCAACGATCTTCTAACTATTTGGTTTAGGAACCAACTCCCATGTCTCATTCTCCATCAATGCATTATACTCTTCCTGCATAGCTTTCTCCCAATTTTCCTTACCTTTCACCTCTTCATATGTAGAAAGGTCCTCCTCTGCTTTCACCATATAATCATAATCTTTAGTGGTAAAAAACTGAAGTATCATAGCTATACCTTGTAGGTTTCCATTTGTGCCTTGATGACCTTCTAAGTTCTCCACTTCTTGAAGTTTCTGGTTCATCACATTTTGGATCAAAGCTTGGCATTTCTTCAACTTCAACTTGTGCTTCATTGTTCTCGTCTTCATCAAATATTTGAACCTTTGATTTACCTTTCTGCTGGCTCAATGTTTCTTCATCACCAACATGAATTTTAATGGTCCCTACATACCAAGTACCTTGCTCATCAAATGTAACATCCTTTGACACAAGGAATTGCTTTGTGGATGGATTCCACAACGTATAACCCCATATGTTTATGATCATAGTCAGTGAAAACATACTTTTTAGCTTTAGGCTCCAATTTATGCCTCAACTGAGATGGCACATATGCATAAGCCAACCATCCAAAAACTTTACAATGATGTAAGGTAGGTCTCTTACCCAACCAAGCTTCATATGGTGTCATAACCTACTGTTGAGAGCAGTATGGGCACCCAAGGACTGACTAGACAAAGAAGCCAGCGGAGAGAGTCAGAACAAAGTGAAGGAGTAAGTAGACAAAGTAGTCGACGCAAATCTGGCAGATAGGCCCTTCAATTTTTCCAAATCTACATCTTTTAACAGTGATTCTTATCACTAACAATCATTGTAAATACCATTTCATATTTTTGTAGCTCCATTTTGTGCAAGCCAAGGAGTCCTTGAGCTTGAGGAGCCTTAGAAGTACCTACATATCAATTTTCGTATTTTTTAGACTCCGTTTGAGCTCTCAAATTGGCCCTGGAACCTAATTTTTAACTAGGCCGGACACTAGGTCTGGACAGGGCCAAAACCTAGTCAAAAACTATAAAAAGAGCTAGAGAGCTCATTTTTGGGGTTAGATTGTAATTGAAACAAACTTGTATGAGCATTTTGAAAGTAATCTAAAGGCTCCATTGATTCTCACTCTTTGTCTTGCCTTGTGTGCGCGTGTGTGTGTATGTGTGTGCATGCTAGTGTGCTCATCACTCACGCACTTGTGCCGCCACTTGCTCGAGGTCTCCATACCATCCTCACGTCTTCCCAGATTGACATTGAAGGAGGTGCTACTCATCATTGAGCTACACCAAATTTTGGCGCCGTTGCCGGGGATCGAGCTTTGAGGACGAGCGTGTGATGGTAAGATGTAGAGTTGACGCGTTGGAGTTGTAAGTAAATTTTCTACTTTTCCTATTTTTCCTCTTTCTTACTTCACCACCATCATCACCATCATCATCTTCACCATCTTCCACCTCCATTTTCATCATCGCAAAAATTTCAGTTTTTTGACTATATCCCCATCTCCACCTCATTTCCCTCATTTCACTTGTGAGAGAGAGCGAGAGAGCAAAATTGCATGTGCTGTTTTTGCATGTTTCTTGTGCTATCTTGCAGGTACAGGTCACATCACCATCCTCAGCTTCCTGCGCAGGTACAGAACTCGACGAAACTGTCTCGCAGTCGCCGCCTTCTGTCCATCGCGATTGATAGAAATTTTCACTTGTTGGTAAATCTGAGTGCACCACAGTGGACTAGAGACCCTGCACACCACCTTTCCACCAAAATTTTTGAAAATCTTGCAAAATTTCAATCCATCGCGATTGACAGCCCTGTCCATCGCGATTGACAGCTCTGTCCATCGCGATTGACTGCCAGTCCATCGCGACCGACTGCCTGTCCATCGCGATTGACTGAACCCCTGTCCATCGCGACCGACTGAACCCTCTGTCCATCGCGATTGACTGAGTTTCCATCGCGATTGACTGAACCCCTGTCCATCGCGACCGACTGAACCCTCTGTCCATCGCGATTGACTGAGTGTCCATCGCGATTGATTGAATTGGGTGTCCATCGCGATTGACTGAACTCTCTGTCCATCGCGATTGACTGGGTGTCCATCGCGATTGATTGAATTCGGTGTCCATCGCGATTGACTGAACTCTCTGTCCATCGCGATTGACTGAGTGTCCATCGCGATTGACAGCCCTATCCATCGCGATTGACAGCCAATTTTAGCCAAATTTTTTAGGGTTTGTTAATTGAAAAGTTGGGCTAATTTTGGGCACAAATATTATGCTCTTGAGCACATGGGGAAGCCTTAGGAAAACAACTTGGGGAAAACCTGTTGCACAGTGATCCTGTTTGAACCCTGTCGTAACCCTAGAACCCTGAACGGTCACAACTTTTTCATACGAGATCCATTTTTTGAGCTCTAGGGCTTGTTGGAAAGCTCGTAGCATATACTACACGCCCTCAACTGTTTTTTATAAAGATAATGCATTGATTTTTAGATAGGGTATTTTGAAGTTGACCATACCCAGGGGGATCAAAGTCAGGGGTCCTTAGGATTGTTTTCTTGAAAATCACTATGCAAGTTTGTGTTTGTGCTACATGAATGAAAATAATTGGTTCTGTCTTTGGAATGTAAATTTCAAAGCTAACTTTGAAACTCTTACAGAGCATCGAGAGGCGTTCTAAGCAAGTGTAAGTGTGAGCTTGGGAACACATTTCCTGGGCATTCAAGGGCAACCGAGCAGGACACAAAAGGTTGGACACTTTTAACCCCCTCTGTCAATTCATAGCTTAGGCTAAGAACGACGAGAGGTAGGAGTAAGTCAGAGCGACGATAGGCAGTTATCAAGTTGAAGACTACCTAAAAACTCAAGTTCAAGCTAAAAATTTAATCTCTGTACTGTCGATAACATAAAGGAAAAGAACCTAACGTGGAACGATCAATTGCAAGTGCGAAACAACATTCAAACATTCCTGACGACGTGATATCAGACAAGAACTCAAACGCGATAAATTAACTAAAAAGAATCAAGTGACTGATACCAATTGAGCGGCAACGAGGTTGTACTCTGGGCAAAGAATTGGGCTACTTAGATAGGCATATGAACCTTAGATCAGGACGACATTTAGCAAGGGAAAGACAAAGCCTTAGATCTTCAGAGGCTAGTGTCAACCATACTACTAGGTCCTGGGCCCAGCAGTTGAGCCACCACTCGAACTACCCTAGCTCTGAGACCAGTGAGTCAGAGATGTCTCAAGGCATGGACAGACCTACGGGAAGTTCAGGTGTGCCTTACCTGTACAGGGTAGAAGGCCCTTACAAAACGCAGCTGGAGTACCTTAGGACCAACCGATTAGGTGCTAGCATCTATGAGGACGGCTTAGGAAGATCTGTGGTCCAGATTAAAAACCCTGATCAATCCATTGGACTAGAACACCCAACTGTCAAGTTTGAAAATGGTGCATACCTGGACAAAGAAGGAACTATATATGTAGTCACTAGTCACCCTGATAGGACAGATGACTTTGGGAATGTAATCTCAGAAGCGGACTTAGGTGACCTGGAACAAGGGAACATGGGTGCGGAACCTAGAACCCCTCGAGGTAAATCAGTTCTCACTAGGATTATCACGCCTGAATGGGTCCCCCAAGACAACAAGAGCATAGAGTTGCTCCTCAATCGAGAAACTGATGAAGCCTTTTGGAGGTATAAGTCTAATCAGCCAACAGACATAGGAAATATCATGATCTATGAGTTTAAGGATCCGGATAGCCCAGGCAGAGTGACCTACTTAGATCATGCTTCAGAACGGATCTTTGTGGTGACAGAAAATGATAGGCATGCTTACACTTGGAAGGGTGAATTTATTTTCCCTCAACCAAGATCAAATGTATCCTATGGTCACCCTGGGGCTGGAACTTCCCAAGCTCATGGTACGCAAAGAGACAGAAGTAGAGATAGACCAGAAGTAAGTTTTGCCAACCCAATGGACAGAGAAAGAACGAGAACAGAGACGAATAGGGTAGAACCTGAGATGCATAGAGCCCACAGGAACCAAAGAAATGTAGATGGATTCCCTCTGCCGAGGCCTAGAGAGCACACAAGAACTTTGAGACCCACCCAGCTAGTTAAGTCCATGAAGAATTACTTTGACGGCACAGGAGATCCCTATGATCATGTGGCGGAGTTCAAGCAAGTCTTGAGAGCTGAACAAGTGGAAGATCTGTTCACGTAGTACAATGCCTTCGGTCTAGCCCTTAGGAACACAGCACTTACATGGTTTCAGCCATTAGATGAGCGTCAGTTCAGGAGCATAGACCAACTCCTAGAGGCATTCATTGTAGAGTTCTCTAAGAGCGGCATAAGACAGAATACCTCCTCATTGATTCACAGCTTCAAACAGACCCCCCAAGAGACTGTCAGATTGGCCGGAAGAAGATTTAGACAATATCTTGAAAGGTGCCCTATTTCGGAGCTACCCACATTTGCTAAACAAGTAGCCTTATTCCTTGATGGATTGCTGAGTACGAAACTGAGATCCTATGTGTATCTGAAGGACCCTAGGACTATAGAAGAGTGTGTACGCATGTGCATTGACATTGAAGATAACCTAGGGGAAGAACTAGAGCTTTCCAAAATCTACAAAGATTCAGATAGTGCATCTAGTCACTCTTCCACGCAGTCCACATCAATTGAGGAACTTGCCGAAAAAGTAGCTCAGAAATTAGGTGTAACTAGCAAACAAATCCCAAGGTTTGCCCCTGTGAAAAGATGCTATACATGCGGTGGTGACCATATGGCGAATGTCTGCCCTATTATGGCTCAACCCCAAGTAAACCCTAGTAGCCAGTACTGCACCATAGAACGGAGATACACCAATCACACCGCACAAGATTGCCCATACAACAAGCAGGCAGTTAGGCAACCCTATCCGCAGCCCTACCAACAAGGCCGATACCAGAACCAAAATCCACCACCACAATATGCTAGACCCCAACAAACCTATCAGCAACCATATCAGGCCCAACAGAGACCCCAACCGGTGCTAGCTCAACAGCCTCCAAACCCCGCTAACGTGATTCCAGTAAAGTATGCTGTGGCAGAAGAAAACCTGAATAGGGCCATAGTACCAGTAACCCCATTGATCTCAGAAAGTGACCCGAGTGACCATAGCTTTGATTCTACACATGTCGATAGTCCCCAGGCTTACTACATGCAGTCTCCAGAACATGGTGAGTCCTACTATAGTGAAGAGCCGAATGAACCTAGTTGGGAGTCGGATTACACGAACGTCATGTATGCAAACCCCAACCCTAGGCCTCAACCTAGGCAGGTACGACCACCCTTTCCTAGAGGACCATGCTACCGATGTCAGGGGGATCACTTCATTCGTGATTGTCCCTTACCTCCACCTACACAAAATCAGTCCGTGACGATCCAAGGCTTTTGCCAAGATTGTGGAAAAGAGCATCTCTTACGAGATTGCCCAAAGAACCCCAATAATATGCCAAAAATCACTCCTATCAATGTGATTGGGTTGGTTGTGGATGCCTCAGGAAGTGTCACTTCCACTGCACCAGTGCAGGTGGTTACTAGAGCTCAGGCATTGCAGCAAAACCAAGAGGCGAGCCAGGAAAAGGGCCCAGAGGCTAGTGAAACCGAGAGCGTGACAAAGAAAAGGACTAGAGCGTGGAAAGATAGTCGAGAAAGAATGAAAAGACAATGGGCTAAAAAGATGAGTGAGCTTGAGGAAAGCATAAGAGAAACCAAAGCGAGGATAACTGAACTCACAGCTCCAACTCCCTCTCACATTACCCCGCCTCCACCACTCCCATCTCCATCCAACTCACCACCTTCCCCACTGCCTCATCAAATCCCACCACCCCCTATAGTAGGATCAGTCCTAGCTGACCCCACTCCTGAAGACCTAAATATGATGCTGAAAGCATATCAGGCCAGAATCCAAGAAGGGCCAACCATAACCGATCATGAAAAATGCTACCCTAGAGCCGAGCTAGAGCTTGAACGAACTAAGATTTGTGCCAAAATGGTGGAATTGGCTCAGACCATGTTTGAGGCTAGCCGCCTATTTAACATTTCTAGTTCAGCTAAGACGCAGTTACACTTTGATGGACTGCTGGAAAGAATAGAGAAGCTGATTGCACAATCAGAGAAGGAAACTGCCCCTCAAAGAAAGGATAGGGCAAGAGAACGGATAAGCCAGCCTCTTCAGGAAGCCCACGCGCCTCCTCAAGAAGCCTATCTCCCTCCCCAAAAGGCAGATGGGCCTCCCCCGAAAGCTTATGTACCTCCACAGGTGAACCACATTCCTTCTTAGAGAGCATATGAGCCTGTTCGGAAAAGTAATAGAATAAGTAATCCTCCCCAAGAAGCTTGTGCTCCAGCCATCTATGGGAACGAGGAGAGAGCCAACGATAGAATAAGCCCTCCTTCCCAGGTTGCATATGCGCCTAATTCTACGGAGCCAGACACTTCTTCTTCTATGAATCGGTTTGCACCAGACTTCCTACGAGAGATTCAAGAAGACAAATGGGATAACGAAAGTGAAGTCGCCCCTCCTTTTGAACTTGTGGATGATGCACACGATCAATTCCCACAAGACATCCCATCTATTTACGGGGAACATGAGAGTGCTCAGTCTCACGAGAGATTGGACTTTGAGTCTAATTCCATACAAGAGCTACCCCACTTCACAGGCCCATGGGAAGCAAAGTCCACATGTATGAGAGCACCCACAGTCATGGTAAGGAACGATGACTCAGTCATATCAAGGAACACGGAGGTAGTAGAGAACACCAAGGTGCAGCGCGATCCCACTTTGAAAGAACTGCCTAACGATAGACCAGAAGCGCGAAAATATGTAGCCAGTCGAGTAACTGAAGTTGCAAAACCTCGTTCCCGGGTAGGATCCCATAGGATAGTGCCAGAAATTCCCTTGGACAAGATAGGAGATATGTGTGAAGGTGAAGAAGGGAATACCTATCTTCCCATTACCTACCAGGACTACACCACCAAGGCAATTTTGGACTCAGGTGCAGGAGTTGCAATTGCCACTACTTCCCTATGGAAGCGTTGGGGCAAGCCAGCACTCAGGCCAACAAGAATGAAATTGCAGATGGCCGATGGTCATATTGAAAGACCCTTAGGATTGCTAGAAGGAATAACTCTCACCACTTGTGGTGTTGAGTTTGAGCATAGCTTTGCTATATGTGACTTCAGCAAAAATCATGCTTATGAGATGATTTTAGGAAGACCATTTATGCGACAGTTGCAAGTGGTACAGGATTGGGGAACCAACTCCTTGTATTTGCAACACTTGGGCGTTACAACCAAAGTCAATCTCAAGGACTATTCTCATAGAGATGTCCCTCCTATCCAGTGGAATCCCATCCATAGAGCCAAAGATGATACAAAATCTGTGCATTCCATAGAATCTGGATCCTCATGGATGCATGAAAACACTCACTTATGGATGTGCAAGGTAGCAGTAGAAGAAGAGAAGAGAGAGAAAGCCAGAGAGGTAGGTGCGAAAGAAACCCATAGATCAATCCAAGACCCAGCCTATGCACCTGTAGTTTTTCCAGACGAAGAATTTGAACCTCACGGTTGGGCAGAAATCTTAGCAACAATGGACGTAGCCATCAACGAAGAACAATGGACACCTCACTGTGATGAGGATGGCTATGATATTTCAGTCTTCTCCATAGAGCCAATCATGGGAGAGGCAGTTCTAGAAGAATGCGAACCTAGCCCTGATGCATTTGAGGATGCAAGTGACTCCGATCTAGAGTCAATCATTATGGACCCACCATTTGCATCAGATGAAGAATATTTCCATGAAGTGGAATTTCAACCTCAGAAGCATGGAGAGGTTACAAATGATGTAAGATTAGCAACACATATGACCCCGAAGGAAGAAGGAAAGAAACGAAAAAAGAAAGAAGTCTTACCAGATTGAGGTCCCAGAAAATTTTAAGAAGTACGAGATAGATGACAGGAGAGTCATGATAAGAATGCCTAAACGAGAGGCACAATCAGGAGAGGCCTATGATAACAAAGAAACCACCAAGAAAATAGTAGTGGCCATAGAAGAAGGAGAGGAGAGATGCACGTATATAGGCCGTGACCTGACAGAAGAAGAAGAGCATGAATTGATTGCCTTGCTAAGAGAATACAGAGATGTATTCGCTTGGAGTTACAAGGATTTGAAAGGGGTTGACGCGGACATATGCTCGCACACCATCCCCATGACCTCAGATGCCAAACCCTCTAAGCAAAAGCCTTATACATATAACGATAATTACGCTGCTAAGATCAAGGAAGAGATAGATAGACTGGTCGAAGCCGGATTTATCTATGAAATTGAGCACACCGAATGGGTATCCCCCATCGTGGTGGTGCCCAAGAAGAATGGCAAGCTGCGTGTGTGCATTAACTTGAAAAAGGTTAATGCCGCCACGATTCGAGATAACTATCCGCTTCCCATCACAGAACATCTCTTAGAAAGAGTGGCAGGCAAGGAAGTGTACAGCTTCCTTGATGGATTTTCGGGCTACAATCAAGTAGCCATAGCTCCAGAGGATCAGCATAAGACAGCCTTTGCCACAGAATGGGGCATTTTTGCTTTTAGAGTAATGCCATTTGGGCTTACCAATGCACCAGCTACCTTCCAGAGGCTGATGTGCCATGTGTTTAAGGAGTTCCTGAGGAAGAGTTTAGAAGTCTATGTTGATGATCTTTGTGCTCATTCCAATGTTAGACATGATGGAGAATGTTAATCTCCAAAAGAACAACTTACTCTTGTGATTAGAGCACCTCTATACCAAGAGTAAGTCAAACACTTCACTAATTTAGAGGATCAATTGCTAACTTATCAGAAATTAACAAATCTGTGAAGAAGATGATACACAGAAAAGTCTGCTGCATTGTTCATTCACATTGGCCTATCAAATCTGTAAAGTTTTTGATGAAACTTTGTACGAATCATCTCCTAGAGATTGCGCAACTATTCCAAGTTGAATTACTTCAAAAGATTAAGTATAACTTGAGAAATTGATTTCACAAGTTACCTATGTCAGAAACTGTTATCCAAAACAGTCGACTTTACACCTGTAACTTTTAAGACTTGGTTCTCCTTGAATAGAACCCGTTTTACAAAATGCTTCTAGACATAAGTAGCTTATCTTCCAACTTAAAGATTAAGCCCTCACTCATGCAAAACTTTAAACTGTGCTAGGAGAAATGACCAAAACATTGACTTCGAAATCTGCGCCTGTTTTAGGAACCAGTGAACATACTTCACATATGAATGTTCCTACACTCAATTCACTGAGCCTGATTACAATTGGAAGCTGAAATTTTGCACAGAGGTCAAGCAACTCTCAACTTAGACTTGTACAAAAGCATTCCACAATTGATCTACTGTAGAAGGAGAACACACAGAAACATCGGGCGCAAAATTTTTCATTTACTCAGAGAAAATACAACTGAGTGATGAGAGCTAACTCAAATTCACTTTTTCCTATCTTATGAATTCTATCTCCCTCATTCTTGACTTCTATCTAATGTCACATAAGCTCTCATACATGCCCCGACTTTTCTCAAGGTATTTATAGATAATTTGTACATAATTCTTACTGAATAAAAGATCTAAGTCATCTATGACTATGCTAATGTACATATGTGTACACTTCTCTTGTCCTCTGAATGTAATCTTCTTCCACACTTTAGGAATTGATTCTTCCTTCATCATTTGATCTTCCAAGCCTTCAATTGGTGATTGGTATGCACCAACAGCTCCCCCTCAATCATCAATTGAGGTCTTCTCTGTCTTCTTGATACTTGCCATGTCTTTGAACCTTTGTAACTTAGGTCCATCCAAACTCTTTGTCATCATATCTGCCACCTGTTCTTTTGTTGAAGTGTACATCACTTCAATCTCTTTATCTAGTACCTTTTCCCTCAAGAAATGATACTGAATCTCTATATGCTTAGTCCTGGCATAAAAAACAGGGTTAGCTGCCAAATACAAAGAACTCATATTGTCTCCAAAAATTATTGGAGTACTATGATCAAACTCAAAACTCTTCATCAAGGTCTTCAACCATATCACTTCTTTTGCAGCTTCTACCATTCCCTTATACTCAGCTTCTGTGGATGATAAAGCAACTGTATGTTGCTTCTTTGAACACCAAGAAACTAACTTGTCTCCAACATAACATAGATATCCATGGGTAGACCTTCTATCATCTGAGTCACCTGCCCAATCTGCATCACTAAACACTTTGATTCTTGTGTCAGAAGTGAAACCATAATACAAACCTTCACTTAGGGTTCCTTTGATATATCTGAGTACCCTTTGGGCTGCAATCCAATGAGTCTTCTTTGGACAATGCATGAATTGTGACAACACACCTACTGCATATGATAGATCTGGCCTTGTCAAGGTAGCATAGATTAGACTACCTACCAAACTCTGATATTTCTTCATGTCATTGAACTCTTCACCTCCATACCTGCTTAATTTATGATTTACCTCCAATGGTGTAGTTGAGGTCCTGCAATCTTCCATGTTAAACTTGACTAAAAGATTCTTCAAGTATCTCTCTTGTGAAACATATACTCCATGTTGAGTATACACAATCTGCATTCCTAGAAAATAAGATAAGTTTCCCAAATCACTTATCTTAAACTCCTTCTCTATTTGCTTCTTGAGTTCATTGATTCCTTGAGCATCTGTTCCTGTAACAATAATATCATCAACATAAATGCACATGTAAATATATCCATTTTCACTTGCCTTCACTAGCAAGCTACTATCTGCCTTTGATGCTTGAAATCCACATTCATTCAAGAACTTGACCAATCTGTAATTCCAAGCTCTTGGGGCTTGCTTCAACCCATATAAAGCTCTCTTGAGCTTACACACATAATCTGATCCAATTGATTCCATGAAGCCTTCTGGTTGCTCCATATATACTTCATCTGCAATGTAACCATTAAGAAATGCATTCTTCACATCCAATTGTGATAATTTCCATCCCTTGCAAGTAGCAATAGCAATCAATGTCCTAATTGTAGACATCTTAGCAACAGGACTAAAGGTCTCATCATAATCTACCCCATAAGTTTGGGCATAACCTTTAACCACTAGTCTAGCCTTATATCTAGACACCTTACCATCTGCAAACCTCTTTGTTTTATATACCCACTTGCATCCAATGACTTTCTGATTCTTTGGTCTTGGTACTAGTTCCCAAGTTTCATTTTCAAGTAGAGCATCATACTCTTCTTGCATTGCCTTCTCCCAATTCTGTTTACCTTTGGCTTCTTCATAAGTAGTTGGATCTTCTTCTGTTTTCACAATGTAGGCATAATCTTTTGTTGTTAGGAAAGATGTATCATAACTATACCTTATAGGCTCTTTCCTTTCTCTTGTAGATCTCCTGATTTCTGCACTTCTTGAAGTTTCAGCCTCATTTGATTCTGGATCAAATCTTGGCCCTACTTCTTCATGATCCTGCACTCTACATCTAGAGTCAACTTCATCAACAATTTCTTCACAAACTTTTACCTTTGCCTTTCCTTTTCTTTGAATTTCTTCAACACCTGTATACTCATTTGGTGATCCTGTATACCACATGTTTTGCTCATCAAATGTCACATCTTTAGTAACAAGAAATTGCTTTGTGGATGGACTCCACAACCTGTAACCCATTTGTCTATCATCATATCCAATAAACACATACTTCTCTGCTTTTGGTTCTAGCTTATGTCTTAATTGTGAAGGAACATAAGCATATGCAATACATCCAAATACTTTACAATGATCAAGACTAGGTTTCTTACCCCACCATGCTTCATAAGGGGTTCCTCCATTCAAGGCTTTGCAAGGCAACCTATTCACAAGGTATGTTGCAGTATTAATGGCCTCTGCCCATAAGTAATTTGGACAATTCTTTTCCTTCATCATGGCTCTTGCAAACTCTACAAGAGTCCTATTCCTCCTTTCTGCTACTCCATTTTGTTGAGGGGAGTACCTGCAAGTCACTTCTCTTTTGATACCTGCATTCCATAAATAATCATCAAACTCTTTTGAGAAATACTCTCCCCCTCCATCTGATCTTAACCTCTTTAGCTTTTGTCCTGTGATCCTTTCTGCATAAGTATGGAAATGTTTGAATGTCTTGAAGACTTCTGATTTGTCCTTGATTACATACAAAGTAATCCACCTGGTTGCATCATCAACAAACAACACATAATATCTGGATCCATTTATGCTATAGTCCCTTGAGGGACCCCATACATCTGTATGAACCAATTCAAGCATATTTGAATACTTGTACCCTGATTTGTTATAAGAACTTTTATGTGCTTTACCTAATTGACAAGCTTCACACTTGTACACCATATGTTGCCCTTCAATGTTTGGCAATCCAAGCACCACCTGATTCTTTGACATCTCCTTTATAGCTCTCTCATTGAAATGACCTAGCCTCTTATGCCATAGGTCTAATTCAGACACCTTTTGACCTCCATAGGTAAATAGTGCATGTCCCACATTACCTTGAACTTTGAGAGTGAACAATCTTCCTTCCTTTTTACCTGCAATTATGTTTCTGTATCCCTGATTTGGATCTTGTACATAAACACCATCATTTGTGAATCTTACCTCATATCCTTTCTCCACAATTTGCCCTACACTTATCAAATTTTTAGGAATAGTAGGAACATAAAGTACCTTACTCAGAAGTGTACTTCCACTCTTTGTCTTCACTGATCCAATGCTCTCCACTTTATGTTTGGTATTGTCACCTGTTTGGACTGTATGTCCATTCACCCTTGCTTCCATATCAGTCATCAAGGATAGGTTCCCACTCAGATGGTTGCTGCACCCTGAGTCAATATAAAACACTCTTTGATCTTCTCCCATTGATTCATGAGTTGCATTCAAGATAAGAGTCATGTCATCCTTCTGATCTGATGCATAATTGTAATAATTATTGTTGTAGGACTGAGATTGGAAGTTTCTTCCACCTCCTCTACCATATGATGTCCTACCACCTCTTCCTCTGAAATTGCCTCTTTGGTTTCTGCCTCCTCTACCTCTTTGACTATAATTCTGATTGTTGTATCCTCCACTTTGATTGTTATACCAACAATCATTTGCCAAATGATTTGTTCTGCCACAAATCCAACAAGCTTTAGCATTATCTTTGTTCTTACCTCCTCTTCCTTTACCTCTGAAATTTGTCTTCCCTTTTGTGAAGTTGGCTTGATTTGAGTTCCCTTCATCCTCATTTGATTGCTTTCCCTTGCCATTCTTTTTCTTATCTTTGGAGTACATGGCTTGACTTGTACTTCTATCATTGTCTCCTTTAAGATCCTGCTCAAAGGTTAGCATGTGTCCTAGCAATTGATTAAGGTCAGGAGTAAAGTGATCAAGTGACAACTCTATGGACAATATAAAAGGCTTCCACTTCTCATCACCTCTTAGACCTGTAAGTATTTGTCTTACCAACTTTTCTTCTTCAATGTCTTCATCCACTGCTCCCAAGCTATCTGCAATATCTTTCATCCTTGCCACATAATCTGAAATTGATTGTGAGCTCTTCTTCTTGAAGGTTGTGAACTCAGCCCATAGTGAGGACTTCCTTGACTTAGTTGTATTTTGGAAATGCTCTTCCAAGGCATTCCAAACATCTGTAGCACTTTCTAAACCTCTGATGTGAGGTAGAAGGTAATCATTTACAGCCATGTAGATGATACTCCTTGCTTGAGCATCCTTTCTCATCCAAGTCTTCAACATTGCAAGTTCTTCCCTAGTAGGAATACTTGGATCTGCAAATTCTGGTTTTTCTTCATCTCCTGTAATAAATGATATAAGATCTTTGCTCATGAGGTGTGCTTCCATCCTCATGGACCATGCTGGATAGTTCTCCCTATCTAGCTTATCAATCTGCAAGCTTTCTCCCATCTTGTATCCACCTGTGTATTGAAATCTTCAAGCTTTACAAACAATGTATGTACCTTTACTTCGAATTGAACTCCTTTTGCCTTTCTTGATGTCAATTTGTCTTCTCCTCGAGCTTTGACTCCAAGCTTTCACTTCTTGATCCTTCAAATGTTGAATCTCTTGAATCTGCAGCAGTCGGGATCCTCCTTTTCTTCAAATTGATGTCTCCTGCTCTGATACCACTGATGGAGAATGTTAATCTCCAAAAGAACAACTTACTCTTGTGATTAAAGCACCTCTATACCAAGAGTAAGTCAGACACTTCACTAATTTAGAGGATCAATTGCTAACTTATCAGAAATTAACAAATCTGTGAAGAAGATGATACACAGAAAAGTCTGCTGCATTGTTCATTCACATTGGCCTATCAAATCTGTAAAGTTTTTGATGAAACTTTGTACGAATCATCTCCTAGAGATTGCGCAACTATTCCAAGTTGAATTACTTCAAAAGATTAAGTATAACTTGAGAAATTGATTTCACAAGTTACCTATGTCAGAAACTGTTATCCAAAACAGTCGACTTTACACCTGTAACTTTTAAGACTTGGTTCTCCTTGAATAGAACCCGTTTTACAAAATGCTTCTAGACATAAGTAGCTTATCTTCCAACTTAAAGATTAAGCCCTCACTCATGCAAAACTTTAAACTGTGCTAGGAGAAATGACCAAAACATTGACTTCGAAATCTGCGCCTGTTTTAGGAACCAGTGAACATACTTCACATATGAATGTTCCTACACTCAATTCACTGAGCCTGATTACAATTGGAAGCTGAAATTTTGCACAGAGGTCAAGCAACTCTCAACTTAGACTTGTACAAAAGCATTCCACAATTGATCTACTGTAGAAGGAGAACACACAGAAACATCGGGCGCAAAATTTTTCATTTACTCAGAGAAAATACAACTGAGTGATGAGAGCTAACTCAAATTCACTTTTTCCTATCTTATGAATTCTATCTCCCTCATTCTTGACTTCTATCTAATGTCACATAAGCTCTCATACATGCCCCGACTTTTCTCAAGGTATTTATAGATAATTTGTACATAATTCTTACTGAATAAAAGATCTAAGTCATCTATGACTATGCTAATGTACATATGTGTACACTTCTCTTGTCCTCTGAATGTAATCTTCTTCCACACTTTAGGAATTGATTCTTCCTTCATCATTTGATCTTCCAAGCCTTCAATTGGTGATTGGTATGCACCAACAAGACAAACCCATATTCCTGAACTCAGACAAATCTTTGACAAATGTAGAGAATACCAAGTCTGCCTGAACCCAGAAAAGTGCGTTTTTATGGTCAGGCAAGGCAAGATTCTAGGACACATAGTGTCAAAGAATGGCATATCTACCGACGAAGAAAAAGTGAGAGCCATAGCAGAGCTACCTAGGCCAAAGAATGTCAAGGAAGTACAAGCTTTCATGGGGCATTGTGGTTATTATCGACGATTTATACACATGTATGCTGTCATTGCAAAGCCCATGTACGGACTTCTGACAAACTTTGAGTGGACGGATGAATGTGAGAATTCCTTCCAGGAGCTTAAACGAAGATTGTGTTCAGCACCAATCTTGACCACACCAGATTGGAATAAGCCATTCCATGTTCATGTGGATGCATCCAATTATGCCATTGGATGTGTGCTTGCACAACCTACTGGTGAAGGTAATATGGATCTTCCAATTGCCTATGCCAGTAGACAATTGAATGCGGCTGAACGGAATTACACCACTACAGAGCGAGAAGGATTAGGCATGGTATATGCAGTTAAGAAATTTAGACTCTATTTGCTTGCAAATAAGTTTAAATTTTTTACTGATCATCAGGCATTGTTATATCTTGTAAACAAGCCATGCAATACAGGAAGATTAGTAAGATGGTTTCTCTTGCTCATGGAATATGACTTTGAGGTTGTGGTAAGAAAAGGGAGGACTCATTTGAGAGCAGATCACCTCTCTAGGCTCACATCGGGAGAAGCCCCACAAGGAGTGTCAGATGACCTTCCTGATGCTTACTTGTTTAATTTGGAAGTTGTACCGTAGTGGGCTAAGCCATTGGTACCAGTATTGACATACGGGCCTAACCATCCAGTGGTAAACACACGGAATAGAGAGATTGTAAAAGCCCAAAAGTACCACATCATGGTAGGAAGCATGTACAAGCACACAGATCAAGGGATCTTGGCTTGTTGCGTAGCAGAGGATGAGTACACTAAATGGTTGCAATTAGCACATGTAGGAGTACTAGAGCAACACCATTCGAAGCAACGAACGTTACAGACCCTAAGGAGACTTGGAGTACATTGGCCAACTATGGAAGCTGATGTCCAGAAGTTGTGCAAGGAATGCCCAATCTGTTGCACTAAACCACCAGTGGAACACGCCACTCTTTATCAAGTATCCATTGTGCCAGATTGGAGCGAACCACTGGTATCATTCCTGAGGACAAACACATTCCCTCCGGACATGACTCTAGCAAGGAAAAGGAGTTTAGAACAAGAAGCCCTGGATTATTCACTCATTGGTGATAATCTATATAAGCGTGGTAAAGATGGTTACCTGAGACTATGTGTCCACGAAAGTGAATATCTGAAGATCTTGGAAACTACTCACCAAGGTGTAGCAGGAGGACACTTTGGACCAGATCGGGTAATCAAGGCGATACTATTTGCGGGCTTCTGGTGGCCTACCCTTCACATGGATGCACATACCTATGTGAAACGGTGTGATGTCTGTCAGAGGACTCAGTATCCCATACGCAAAGATGAGATGCCACTGAAACCTATGATGGGTGGACGTGCATTCTCTAAGTGGGGAATAGACTTCGTAGGTCCTATTAATCCCCCAGCTAAGGGTTCTCATGCGGAATACATCATTGTTGCGACAGATTATCTCACCAAGTGGGTAGAGGTAAAGGCTACGACAAAGAACGATGCTCAAACAACTGCCAAATTCTTGTTTGAGAATGTATTCACGAGATACGGGCTACCTATAGAGCTTGTAAGTGATAGAGGCACTCATTTCTTGAACGAAGTGATTGAAAATCTACTCCAAGAATTCTTGGTAATACACAAAAAGTCTGCCCCGTATCACCCTCAAGCTAATGGACAAGCTGAGAGTACTAATAAGATCTTATGCAATGTACTGACGAAATTAGTGAACACTAAACGCTCTGATTGGGACAAACAGCTACACCATGCTGTTTGGGCATACCGAGTTGCCTATAAAACGGTACTCCAAGCCACCCCCTTTCAGATGGTATTCGGCCAAAACGCTGTGCTACCCTTGGACTTCCTGATTCCTACATTGAGAGTAGCACAAGAGCACGAATGGACAGGTCATGAGCTCTCCTCTAGGATCTTTGACCTTGAACGATTAGGAGAAACAAGACTGAGAGCCGCCGCAGGAATATATGCAGCCAAGAAGAGACAGAAAGCATATTTCGATGCCCATGTGAAGGATAAAGGCTTGAAAGCAGGAGATCTAGTCTTAGTCTATACACTAAAACAACACGCGAGGAAGCTAGAAAAGAGAGGCTACAGACCTATGGTTATCAATAGGATCTCCACGAGTGGAGCAGTACAATTGGCCACATTAGAGGGTGATGTTCTCCCTACCTATATTAGCGGATGCAGAGTCAAGTTGTATCTGGAAACCCTCACGGAAGAAATGCTCAGCCGACTCAACACTGCTAAGAAACGCAAAGAGGAAGAGAAGCGAATTAGAGAAGAAGCTCAAGCAGAAGCTTTAGAACGCATCAGACGGATGAAATTACGAAGGCAAGGTAGAGAGCAGCCTAGGACAAATGACTATGCAGATCAAGGATATCATATGGCAATGTGTGAAGTCGCAGGTACCAGCTCACCTAGGATAACTGATCGACGTCCTTTCATAACCCTAGATATAGGACAAGGAAAAAGTGCAAGGACTGTAAGAGCCTTGATTGACTCAGGTGCAGCCACTAGTGCTGTTAGAATGTCTTACTGTCAAGAGTTACAGTTAACTGTCAATCCTGTGGAGGCATATCTCATAGGACTGGGAGGCGTGGAAACCCCTTGTATGGGCGAGGTGGAACTTCCCCTCTACATTCATGATGAGGCAATGACAGTTAAAGTACTAGTGTGTCAAGATGAGGATCTCACTGAACCTCTTGTCTTGGGTCAAGACTGGATCTATGACCAAGCAGTCAACTTAAACCTAAGAAGTGGACTTCTTCAGGTATGGGTCAATCATAGTCGAATTACGGTAGAGTTGGATAATGGAGCACTCAAGGAACTAGAAAGGGCACAGACTCCTGGTCCCTCCACGGGTGCACATGAAGTTGACGATGCTGTTCTTGTCCAAAACTATGTGTTGCAGAGGAATGCTATTCGCAAAAAAGGAGTCAGGGATGCAAAGGAACTTCCAAAGGCCAGAAGGAGGCAACAACCAAAGGTGGAGCAAAGACAGAAGAGGCAGAGTACTACCTATGCCGGACATCAAAAGAACCTGCGCAGCAGAATGTCTCAACAAGGGAACCAAGTGTGGGTGCGAAAAGGCGAACACCCAGTTGCACCCACGCCAACCGCACGGGCAAAGCTTCTTATTAGTAACCAACAACACGTTACTAATAAGAGGTCTTTCGGAAATTCTTCTGCTAACGGGAAATCTATTTGGGTGCCCAAAAAGTCGATGAAGGCTAGCCCACAATCAAGACAAATTTGGGTGCCTAAGGCTTGTTTGCGGGCTCAAATAGCTACACCAATAACACACCCTACACAGCATGATCCATTCACTCGCACAGCCTACATCTACTCATTTTCAACACCAAGGCACATGCGCACGAACAGAGTCAGCTGTAAATGGGCCCCTCAAAGGCCTCATGTTCAACCAAGAGCAAAACCCATCCACTACATTTGGCAGCCCAAGACTTGTAACAAACCCCCTGACCCCGATTGTAAATTTATGACCACCTGCTAACCGCGTCACTCTCACATCACATCATTTTGCTTAGCTCTTAGGTCTACCTAACTTCTAACTACACACACTAGCACCGAGCACTTTTTAACCCCTAACCACTCCCGAACTTTAAGTTAATGTTGTAACAAGGGACACCATGTCATTTTTGTGTCCATTGCAATGTTAACGTTTATTCATATATTCTCACAGAATCCGCTGCGACATTTTCAACATGGTGGAGGCAGCAGGAACTAGCTCTCACACAGAAACAAACCCGCAAGTGGTGGACTTGGACAGTTTACCCATTTTGCCTGAGACAATTGAAAGACCAGAAGAATTGCAGGCCGTCAAAATCATACCTATTGCGGACCCTCCGCGTGGCCACACCATGCCTGTAGGAAAGACTTCCCATTGGTTTACCGAGGTGGCAGGACCTTTGGGGGAAGGAACGTACCTATGGGAATCACAGTTAGACTACAATGGAAAGCAAGGAAGATACCATTTCTTTACAAGAGAATTTGAGAAATTACAAAATGCGGAAGGTCTACGCCCGATATGGGAAAAAGCAGGATTGAGTGCCTATTTCAGTGCCCGACTCCCAAAACCTGACTTCATGCGATGCTACTATCTCATCAACACCTTGACTCCAAATCAGAACCCAAAAGGTGCAAGCTCATTTGTGATTCCATCTCTGACAAAGGGGAATGAGCTCAAGAGGTTTAGGCTATCAAACAATTTGGTGAGAGAAGCTCTAGATATGCGCGGAATGCATATTCCTACAGAAAAGGAAACCCTAGTACCGGATTACATGAAGAATCGAAGTCTCACCAAGCTCAAGGACATGGTATCCATGACGCCTAATATTGCAATACACCTTCGCATGTGCATGCAACACTTTGCTTTCCCGGCGCAGGATAGATTCACCATGCCGCACAAAAAGATTTGGTTTAGCCTGTATCTGGCAGAGACACAGAGCCTCACCATCAACCTACCCCACTCGATAATTGATCAGATACACTTAGCTCACAAACGCTGGCCGCGGAAACAGGTTTTATATGGTTGCTGTGCTCTGACAAGAATCATTTATAGGTGTTTGGCTTATGACATTCCAGTCCAGCGAGCCCTGATGTGGAATCGGGTAGAGCAGTTTCGAGGCAGGACATCCACTGGACCCCCTTCTAAGAAGATGAGAGGCACGGTCCAAGTCCCATGTGCTCAACCACGTGGAGCCACCCTAACACCAGACGTCACCCCGCCACCCCGAAGAGTCCGACCATTCACACTCCGACTTCCAAGACGCAGCACCGATGGTTCCACCTTGATATTCCCTCCCATCCCAACGGATCTCGAATTTCCTAGTGGTGCACCTTTGGAAGAACTCACTAATGAAGATTTCGAACAACTATTACAAGATGTAGAGCTGGAGGCGGAAGAGGCACAACAAGCGGAGAATGTACAAACGCAGGCCACAACCTCCCAAGCACCTGTCACACCTGTTGAAGTGGATGCAGAAGATGACGGAGATGAAGAACAGGAGGATGAAGAGGAGGAGTATGATCAAGAGCACCAAGAGGAGCAACAAGAAGTGCCAGAACTTGTAGGTGCACCTGCATATACAGCTCAACTACGAAGGCTATACGACACTATCAAAGCAGTACAAGAAAGGCATCAGCTCTCTCTGGTATCAGGTCAAGCTTTGATGCAAGAAATGCTATCAGATGAAGGGGTGGACCAGCACTTCATTGACACCCTCAAATTAGTGTCAGACTCTTTAGGAGTTCCAGAGGCTGTCCACACCGCAGTCCGCCAGTCCGTAAGGTATGACAAACGCAGAGTGGACACGTTACCACGAGCAGGTAAGACTATCAGGATACCCGTCACAGAACCAGAAGCACCCATTGAGACCACAGCCACCCCCATAACCACCACTGACCTCTCCGCTGAAACCTTCGTTCAGACATCACCCATCTCACCCCAGCACCCTCCATCACCACCTTCTCTACCCCCACCACCACCTCCCACCTTGGAAGAAACGACAGTCATCACCTCTACCTTCACTTATAATCCATCCTCATTCAAATCATTCTCATTTCGAGAACCCACCTCACAAGACACCCTCTTCTCCTTCGTCACCAATCCCTTGTACACTTCGTCCCGTCTACCCTCTGAACCCATGACTGGCCATCCCATAATTACAAGTGTAGTTGGAAACCCAGCACCCACAGAAGGCACCCTGTGTTTCCCGACCTATCCCCCCATACGGGTACCTCCATTCCATGACCCTCACTTCCCATCTGGCCCCTACACCTCTTTCAACCTGACCGCGCCACCCCAATACCCGTCCCTTGTGGAGCAGATCATCCGCTCTCCAATGTTTCCGAGGCACATCTTCCCGATGTTCGCAACGACATCAACTTACACGAACACCACACTCACTTCACCTACCATACCCACCTACATGGTAGCCCCTATGCACACCACTCTGTCTGACCCAATGGACATCTCACCCACCACAGCACCTCTCCCCACAATTCCACCCTCTCCCCCTCCACTACCCCCCACCTCACCACTCACATCATTGGCACACACAGCATTCACTACCTCCCTACCCAATCCCACCTCCCCTGCATTTCAAACTTTTCCCCTTGCATCTCATAATGTAAATAGCACGTTCAACACATAACTTCAGTGTGCACATCAGCTACAACAAGACTACCATCAATTGGAAGAACGCACTGCTGCCCTCCAGGCAGAATCTCGACGTCTGCAAGCTAGAGTCACCACTCTTGAAGCTGACTACCAGACGCTCCTAACCGAGCATACCACACTACAGCAGGCTCACTCCGAATTGGAATCAAAGACATCAACTGTAGATGACCAAGCAGTCAAGGAACTAGAATCAGTGCTTCAAGCGCAAATGATATCTAACGCTACACTCAGACGCAACATTGGGCTTTTAAGGAAGCATATGGCCGCAGCACTAGAAGAGAACAAACGACTTCAACAACAAAACCAAGACAACTTTGAAGCGGCTATGGAAGGAACCGTAGGAGCAACCATTAGCCCTACCAGATATAGAGCAGTTCCATCAGAAGACATTCGCATCTTACTTGAGGAGCATGCAAATTTCTTGGAGTCATATGAAAAACTAGAGACTGAATGTGCCGATCTAAAGAAACAGATAGCCAGTGTACCCACTGCTCAACAGGAGCCGGTAATCTTGCAACAATCTACAGAAGAAATGGAGACCCTCCGGAAACAGGTGGCAGAACTTCAAGCACGCCTCTTACCATATGAACGGCCACCCTCACCCATTGAAGAACCAGAACCTGAAACAGTAGTGGAAATCCCCGTCGATGACAGCTATGAAGAGCCATACGAGCCTATGCCGACGCCTAGTGGTCGAACTACAGAAGAAGGACAAGACACGTTAGAAATTCAAGTTCCAGATTGGGTCAGAAGGGTCGAGAAAGTGGGTAAGACACACGATGATCGTGTGGCCGTGCAAATGCAATCTCTCACAAATCTGGAAGAAACTGTCCTTCGGTCTTCCTACTTTCAAAATTTATCCCATCAACGGTTAATCACAACATCAGAATCGCAATACATGCCTTATTTTGTCTTACTACATGATTATAATGCAGAAGTCAAAAGACATACAGGGAAGGAGCCCACGTTCGCCACTCAATTTGAGATAGGGGATTTACCGACAGATGCACGTGCTGGCTCGATCTTCCAACCTAATTGGCGTGCACATTTACTCACCGATTACCCAGAGATGATGAGTACTTGGGCAACCATGCCACTATATATCAAGTATAATCCATGCTATTGTCCAGTGGTACGTCGCAGATCCTGGCAAGCATTTGCAATCAAGGTACGCAACAATAAAGAGTGCTCGGCTTGGGTTAACTACCCATATTTTGCTCCACCTCGAGGGACCCCAACCGTAGCTTACATGATATCAACAATTCGGCACTGGTCCGTACGCCTAAATAATGTACCCGACATAGCAGCGAAAATGTGTATGAAGATATTCGAGCTCATGACCATTGTCTTCAAAACCTTTCGGAATGTCCAAGCTCCATACATCTCTGCCCCTGGCTTCTCTCAAGGCAACAAGGATTTAGTCTACGACATGAGCCAAACCCCCTCGGTCGCTATCATCTTTGCTTGGCATGCACGAATAAAGTACTTGCCCGCATGCTTCAAGCAGACATTTGAGGAAATGTTCTCTACGGGATTCTGGGAATACAATTCCGAAATTTTCATTCCCAGACCCACACATTTGCTACATCTATTCGCAGTAGAACAAGCGATCCATGCAGATCAGTTACGTCTGCCACATCCGGACATTCCAGAACCAATCGATTGGGATCGCATGATGACAGATTTGGCCAGAGGACTACGCATACAAGAACATCAGCTTGCCACTCAGGTTGTGGAATATTACATCCAACACTCCCAACAACAAGGGTCTGTCAGGGACGACAGACGCGAGAGAGGGGGGGGTGTTGAGAGCAGTATGGGCACCCAAGGACTGACTAGACAAAGAAGCCAGCGGAGAGAGTCAGAACAAAGTGAAGGAGTAAGTAGACAAAGTAGTCGACGCAAATCTGGCAGATAGGCCCTTCAATTTTTCCAAATCTACATCTTTTAACAGTGATTCTTATCACTAACAATCATTGTAAATACCATTTCATATTTTTGTAGCTCCATTTTGTGCAAGCCAAGGAGTCCTTGAGCTTGAGGAGCCTTAGAAGTACCTACATATCAATTTTCGTATTTTTTAGACTCCGTTTGAGCTCTCAAATTGGCCCTGGAACCTAATTTTTAACTAGGCCGGACACTAGGTCTGGACAGGGCCAAAACCTAGTCAAAAACTATAAAAAGAGCTAGAGAGCTCATTTTTGGGGTTAGATTGTAATTGAAACAAACTTGTATGAGCATTTTGAAAGTAATCTAAAGGCTCCATTGATTCTCACTCTTTGTCTTGCCTTGTGTGCGCGTGTGTGTGTATGTGTGTGCATGCTAGTGTGCTCATCACTCACGCACTTGTGCCGCCACTTGCTCGAGGTCTCCATACCATCCTCACGTCTTCCCGGATTGACATTGAAGGAGGTGCTACTCATCATTGAGCTACACCTACAAACCTTTACATGGTAGCCTATTAACCAAGTATGTGGCTGTATTTACAGCCTCAAGCCAGAAATAATTGGGGCAATTCTTTTCTTTCATCATTGATCTTGCAAACTCAACAAGAGTTCTATTTCTCCTTTCTGCTACACCATTTTGTTGAGAAGATTACCTACAAGTAACTTCTCTTTTTATACCTGCATTACATAAATAATCACCGACGCATTAGAGAAATACTCTCTCCCTCCATCTGACCTTAATCTCTTCAATTTTTTTCCTGTGATTCTCTCTACATGCACATGATAATGTTTAAATGTATTGAACACCTTTGATTTATCTTTGATCACATATATGGTGATCCACCTGGTAGCATCATCAACATAAATCACATAATATCTTGAACCATTAATGCTAAAGTCCTTTGATGGTCCCCACACATATGTATGTACCAATCCAAGCTTCTCTAAATACATGAAACCATGCTTATTATATGATTGCTTATGAGCCTTACCTAATTGACATGCTTCACATCTATATGTCATGTGTTGACCTACAACTTTTAGGTAATCCAAGCATTGAATCATTGTTAATCATATCCTTAATATCTCTTTCATTCAAATGTCCAAGCCTTTTATGCCAAAGATCTAACTCAGAGATCTTATGTCCTCCATAAGTGAACAAGGCATGACCAACAATTCCTTGAATCTTCAATGTGAATAGCCTTCCTTCCTTCTTTCCCAAAACTATTTTTTTATACCCATTGCTAGGGTCTCCCACAAAAAATCCATCATTAGTGAACCTTACTTTATAGCCTTTCTCTACAATTTGCCCTACACTTATTAGATTCTTTGGAATCGTAGGAACAAAAAAACCTTACTCAGAAGAGTGCTTCCATCCTTAGCCTTCACTAATCCAGTGGACTTCACATTGCGCTTTGTGTTATTACTAGTTTGAACCACATGATTACTTTATTCTCCAAATCAGTCATCAAAGCTATGTTGCCACTTAGGTAATTGTTACATTGTGAGTCAATGCAGAAGACTCTTTGATCTTCACTTTGCCTTTCACAAGTTTCATTCATAATTGAGTGGAATCCTCTTTCTGATCTAAAGCATAGTTGTAGTAGGTATTATTGTACTATTGACTTTTAAAGCCTCTACCTGCATTTCTTCCAAAGAAACCTCTACTACCTCTACCTATGAAATTACCTCTCTGATTTATATTACCTCTTCCTCTTGAATTCAAGTATTGATTATATCCTCCACCATTATATTTATTATGCCAACATTCATGAGCTAAGTGATTACTCTTACCACAAATCCATCAACCTTTGACACCATCTTTATTGCTTCTACCCCTACCTCTATTGACAGTCAAGGTGAAGCACAAGCATAGAAACACATCAAGGAAGTGGATACACAAGAAGAAGGAGCATGTAGGGAGCTCCAAAAAACACTTGTCAAATTTTTAGAAGAAATCCCTATAAAACTAGTGATAAAAAGGAAAAGGATGGCTTACCTCATCCATGATGTAAAAGCAAATTCGTGGCTTCAACTACCAAAATCACGAATTTTTGAGCTGAGGGAATCTCTCCTAACTTTGGGGATCACTTTTAGGTGGAGCCATTCGAATTCGAATTCAAAACTCCCTCCAAGAATTGCTATAAAAGGAGCAAGAAGGAAGAGGCGATTAGCAAGCCTTGTACGTGACCACTTGATGTCATTTTGTAGAGATTGAAGAGCTTACTCCATAGCTCTATCATTCTACTCCCATTGTGCAAAGATTCATTGCCAATGTGGTTGTAATCATATGTGAATCTATACATTTATTATCATCTACTTCTCTGTTTTGTTCTCTGCTATACTCACTCAGAGCAGTACCTTCAGAAGGTCATATCTCGAGTTTTACTGATCATTTTTCCGTGATTTAACATGCGTTTGATAGCTCTTACTGTCTAGTTTCTGCATATCAATTTTCAAGGTCATTGAATTTATAGTTTTGGAGATATCTGCATTTTACTGCTTACTAGTCTGTCTCTTCAGAGCCCCGAGAATGGTGGGCATGTTCCAAAAATTGATGAAACTTGTTCTCAGTGCTCAGTCCATCATTTGAAGTGTTTTAACTTGGATTGGGAATCTTGCTAAGTCTATTTGCTATGCCCAAAAGGAATTTTTCTAATTCCTACCAGGTTGAGAGCACTGTTCATTTTTTCCAGCAGCTGTATGTCCAAAAATAGCAAGTTTTGGGAGCTAGTCATCTCGCAACTTGTCTCTCTTGACTTAAACTTTTGGGATACATGTTCCAAAGTACTTGGCTGATATTTTGGTGGATTTAGGAAGCTTAAAGGGTCTACTAATCAACTCTGAAGTCTCAGTTGGCTGGTGTGAAGCTGGTTGTAGCAGCACCTACTCATCTTTGGATTGCATCCACCATCTCTCTTCATATTCTGCTCATTACGGTACTTGTTTGGTATCGATCACCGGAGGCAGCTACCAGATGCTTCATTTGACCGAACTGATCAGGATGGTTATGGCCACGTTACATTACAGTTCAGGTCTACGCACCTCTCCCACATAGCATGAAGGTACCAATGACTGTCCAACAATAATCCTATATAATTCTCGTATGCATCCGGCAATTTTGGTGTGTTTCATGTGTTTTTTCGGTGTCATTTTTGGTCCAGTTTTGGTATGACTTTAGCGCCTATTTGTGCAAATTTTGCATTTCGGTGCCTGCGGCGATTTGGCAGTGGTCCGCTAGTGATGGAGATTGGTTGCCCCGTTATGAAGGAACATTTGTCTCTAGATATATTATCCACCAGATTATACCTTTCAAATGTATAGGACTTCTACTGAATTCACTTGAATTCCTCACCCCTACAAAATGATCCGTAACTTCTCATTTTCTTTTGATACTTGTTTTATGGATTTCTTTTACATCATGATATCTTACTATGACCCATCGCTATAGGAGATTAAACTTAGCCGAATTGCATTGGCCCAATACACTGACGAGCAACAATTAACAACTACAAGATTAGAAGCTTTCGATTTCATGGGACATCATGAACTCACGAAAAGATGAATTATCACAAGTTCATATTGAAGAATCTGTCTTACACATGACCCTTGCAACTACATATAACTGTTTAAATTCTGCACCCAAGCCTGTATTGTTGCACCTTCAATCATCCTTATAGTACTTATCATACTCTTAATAAATAACATTCTTCTCTTATTGTCACGTTTTATGGAAGAATAAAAGTATGAACTTATTTTTGTTTTCCATCGGCTGAGCACAAGAGAAATACCAAACATAGGAAACAAAGATATACTGAACGAGAACGAAATTATAATTATACCTTCTTTTGGTGATCTCTCTTTTTGTTGATGAGAATGAGGTGATCTATTCATAAAGACTGCATTCTTTAACTCTTTCATTGACATCTATGATGATGATGATTGTGATGACTTTGCTTGCATCATATAGTCTACTTGATGCATAACACCTACTTTTGATTATTCATATAATGAACATAATAATCGTACAATTCCATGATATTGTGGCATTGGGGGTCATGAGTGCACTATGTTTCTTCAATGCGTGAGTTATGGAGCCTTTAAATCATATGGCAGGTTGTATCCTATAGTTTGGCTTGTTACATGAAGGATGGTGATGTGAGTATGTATGAGGAGGTGTGATTTGAGTGCGAGGTAGTGTTAACTCCGCAGAAGCACTCATTTGATTTGTTTTGTTAATGAGAGAGTGTGAGGTAGCGTTAAGTCGGCAGAAACACTCCATGTGGATTCTGAATGTGAGGTAGCGTTGATACGACATAAGCATTCACTGATTTTCTTTTTCGTTTGTGTGCATGTTCTGAGTGATGGATGATGTAGGATATGGGATACACACCTTCATGTTGATTCGAGTCTTCATATATGGTTATTTGATACTGATCATACTAATCCAAAACGACAAGCTCTACTTGATCATTATGTGATGATTTATGTGATACTACTTCTCCGGATGAAGAATATGCAGAATCCAAGTAAACATTGATAAAGCTATGATTGGATGATCCCTCCCGCTTGAAGATTTCCATTGATTGTACATGATAATGATGTATCGTAGAAAGACATATGAAAATGATGTAAATGATGTATAAGATGAGCTATGTAATTATGCCATTTTTTGTACTTCATACCAAAGCATATAGGAGGGCAGACTATGGGTTGTGTGTAATGTACTTGCATACCTTGGATTAAGTTCCAGGCACTTTGCTTTGCATTACACATCTCTCCTAGTTCTGGATTATTATGGGCATTATCTTACCTTCCATACCATGGATTTGGACCATGCACTTTGGTTGGGGGATAATGTTTCATAGGGTAGTTGCATATAACCCTAGCACATTGGTAAGCACGGTGTTGGATTCGAGTCCACCGTGCGTTCCAGTGTTAAAGTGGCATGTACGCATGGGCATTTTTAGTTTTTAAAGGTTTAATTGAAGGGTTGACTAAGGGGGTCCAATGAAAAGGTACAAGTCCCATATGAATGGGCACGTAAAGTTGTATAAATATATGCCTTTGTTTAATGAAAAGAGAAGCGCATTGGGATTCATTCAGCACATGACTTTGTCGATATTCTTCTCCTTCTACCTCATCTCCTTCTTTGTTAATATGTACATGGTCTGTTATAACCTTATGTCCTTCCTCCTATTACGGGAGAGCAATACCATGCGTCCGTTAACACTATCAATTTTCATAACTTTTTGAGCTCGTTTGAGCCTCCAAATTAGCCTAGGACAAGTGTTGGCAGCGATCAAGGTGGTTAAGGACTTACAAGACAAGGGAGACAACGTGAAGGGACAAGTAGACAAAGTAGTCAACACAGATCTGGCAAATAGGCCCTTAAATTTTTCCAAATGTTTTCCAAATAGTGATTCTAGTCACTCCGCACCATTGTAAATACCATTCCACCTTTTTGTAGCTCCATTTTGTGCAAGCCCAGGAGTCCTTGAGCTTGAGGAGCATTAGAAGTACCTACCTATCAATTTTCATAATTTTCTGAGCTCGTTTGAGCCTCCAAATTAGCCTAGGAACCGGATTTTTAACTAGGCCAGACACTAGGTCTGGACAGGGCCAAAGCTAGTCAAAAACTATAAATAGAGCTAGAGAGCTCATTTTTGGTGGTGGCTTGTTGTAGAATTGAACTTGTAAGAGCACTTTTGAGAAATCTAAAGAACTCCATTGTCTCTCTCTTTGTTCTTGCCTTATGTGCACGTGTGTGTGTGTATGTGTGTGCATGTTTGTGTGCTTCTCACTCACACACTTGTGCCATCACTTGTTCGAGGTCTTCATACCATCCTCACGTCTTACCAGATTGACATTAAAGGAGGTGCTACTCATCACTGAGCTACACCAAATTTTGGCAATGTGTTCGGGGAATCGAGCTTTGAGGACGAGCGTGTGATGGTAAGACGTAGAATTGCGACATTGGCATTGTAGGTAATTTCTTTACTTTTTCTTACTTT
Organism: Ceratopteris richardii; assembly: GCA_020310875.1. Lineage (NCBI taxonomy): Eukaryota > Viridiplantae > Streptophyta > Polypodiopsida > Polypodiales > Pteridaceae > Ceratopteris > Ceratopteris richardii. Next base: position 179,888,859 of record CM035414.1, read on the forward strand.
TTTCTTTCTTACTTCATCATCATCATCACCATTATCATCCTCACCATCTACCACCTCCATCTCCATCATCGCGGAAAATTTTAGATTTTTATCATATCACCTTCTCCCTTCCATTTCCCTCATTCCACTTGTGAGAGAGAGCGAGAGAGCGATTTGTGTGCACTGTTTTTGCATGTTTTTTGAGTGATCTTGTAGGTTGTAGCATTATCATCCTCTCCAGCAAGCTGCACAGGTACGAGAAATCTCGGCCATGTCCATGTGTCACAGACCTCTGTCGATCGCGATCGACATAAAATTTCATCTTTTGGTAAAACAAAGTGCACCACAATGACAAGCATGATGAGCACATTCTAAACCACAAATCATAGTAAAAAAATTCCGTGTTTCTCTGTCAATCGCGACTGACACCGTCGATCGCGATCGACAGCCATGATCGACAGACTCTGTCAATCGTGACGGAGAGACCCTGTCAATCGCGAGTGACAGACCCCGACGAACTGCCACGTAGGACTCAGTCAATTGCGATCGACACCGTCGATCATGACTGACTGAAATTTCACGATTGACTCAAAGACTCGCATTGCCACATGTTCATCAGGACGGACACATCCCCGATTGATTGAAACTACGGTGAAATTCACAGAAAAAGTATCGATCGCGATTGGCACCGTCGATCGCGATTGGCACCGTCGATCACGATTGGCACCGTCGATCGCGATTGGCACCGTCGATCGCGATTGACAGGACTCACGACCGACTCTGTCGATCGTGATTGACACTTTCGATCGCGATTGACGTGTCGATCGCGACCGACACGCCCGACAGACACCTCTATCAATCGCGATTGACAGACCTGTCGATCGCGATTGACAGGCATTTTCGGCCAAATTCCTAGTGTTTTTTATTCCAAGTTTTTGGGGTAAATTTTAGGCATACTTATCAAGAAATTAGTGATTTGTGAGGTCCCTATACTAATAGATTGACAAAAATCTTGTTTATCTAATAGCCTGTTTGAGCCCTGTTTTAACCCTAGAACCTTGAACTCTCATAACTTCCTCATACAAAATCTGTTTGGGGTGATCTTAGGCTCGTTGGAACGCTCAAGGAGCATACCCAGGGGAAACCAAACTAAGGGATCTCTAGAATTGTTTTCCATAAAAACAAAAGGCTAATTGATATCTGAGTTACATGAATGAAAGTGATTGGATCTGTCATTTGACTTTAAGTCTTGAGCTAACTTTGGGATTTTTACAGGTCTATTGAGAGCGTTAGAGGGCATCCAAAGCAAGGACATTCTGCAAGCTTGAGAACGGGGTTCTTGAGCACTAAACATCAAGGGATCAGCAAGTGAGGTTGGAATATTCTGAACCCCCTTTGTCAATTCCTAGCTTAGGCTAAGTGCAAGTAGTGCTAGAAGTAAGTCACGGCGACGATAGACATCTATCAAGTTGAAGACAATTAAATACTCAAGTTCAAGCATAAAGATAGTCTCTTTGCGATCGATAACTTAAAAAGAAAAGGAATTTAACGTGGAATGAACAACTTAAAGTGTGGAAAGTCACTCAAGTATTCATGATGACATGATACAAACAAGAGCTTATACAAATTGATCATCAATGAGGTTGTACTTGGGAAAATTGGGATTATTTAGTTAGGCATATGCACCTTAGATTAGGACGACACCTAGGGAGAGATAGATAGAGCCTTAGGTCTTTAGAGGCTAGTGTTAATCATATTGCTAGGTCTTGGGCCCAGCAGTTGAGCCACTATTCACACTACCCTAGCTCTGAAACTAGCGAATCCGAGATGTCTCATGGTATGGAGAGGCCCACATGAAGTTCCGATGTGCCATATTTAGATAGGGTTGAAGGCCCTTACAAGACGCAACTCGAATACCTTAGGACCAACCGATTAGGTGCTTGCATCTATGAGGACGGCCTAGGAAGATCTGTGGTCCAGATTAAAAACCCTGACCAACCCATTGGATTAGAACATCCAGCAGTCAAGTTTGAAAATGGTGCATACGTGGACAAAGAAGGAACCATATACCTAGTCACCAATCACCCAGATAGGACAGATGAATTTGGGAATGTGATTCCAGAGATGGACATAGCCGACCTAGAGCAAGAGAACATAAATGGAGAGCCTAAAACCCCTCGGGGCCAATCGGTTCTTACTAGAATTATCACACCAGAGTGGATCCCTCAGGACAACAAGAGCATAGATCTACTCTTGAACCGAGAGACTGATGAAGCCTTTTGGAGGTATAAACCTGATCAGCCAAATGAGATAGGAATGATCACAATCTATGAGTTCAAAGATCTCGATAGCCCAGGCAAAGTGACCTATGTAGATCACACCTCAGAGAGGATCTTTTTGGTCACAGAGCATGGTAGGCATGCCTACACTTGGAAGGGAGAATTTATCTTCCCCCAACCAAGATCTAATGTTTCTTGTGGCCACCAAGGAATTGGAACATCCCAAGCTCATGGAGCTCAAAGGGACAGAAGTAGAGATAGGCCAGAAGTGAGTTTCGTCAACCCCTTGGGTAGAGAAAGGACGAGGAGAGAGACTGATAGAGTGGAAATTGAGAGACCTAGAGCCCCAAGAAACCAAACAAATGTGGATGAATTCCCTCTACCAAGACCTAGAGAGCACACGAGGACTTTGAGACCTACACAGCTAGTCAAGTCCATGAAGAACTATTTCGATGGCACTAGAGACCCATACGATCATGTGGCCGAGTATAGGCAAGTCTTGAGAGCTGAACAAGTTGAGGACCTATTCACACAATACAATGCCTTTGGTCTAACCCTTAGGAACACAACCCTTACATGGTTTGAACCTCTAAATGAGAGATAGTTCAGAAGCATAGACCAACTTCTAGAGGCTTTCATTATTGAATTCTCTAAGAGTGGCATAAGGCATAACACTTCCTCATTGATTCATAGCTTCAAGCAAACCCCTCAAGAGACCGTGAGATTTGCAGGAAGAAGGTTTAGGCAATACTTAGAGAGATGTCCTATGTTGGCAGCAGTCAGGTAACCAAAGGAGCCACAAGACGAAGAGAGTCAGAGCGAAGGGACAGCACAAGCAGACATGGCAGTCAAAGAAGATCTGGCAAGTAGGCCATCTAAATTTTTCAGACATCAAGGAGTTGAGCACACAAGAAGAAAGAGCAAGTAGGGAGCTCAAAGGTATGTATGATAAATCAATAGAGAAAATCCCTACACAAATAGTGATTTTCATCACTAAAAACCATTGTAAATATCATTTCGTATTTTTGTAGCTCCATTTTGTGCAAGCCAAGGAGTCCTTGAGCTTGAGGAGCTTTAGAAGTATCTACCTACCAATTTTCATATTTTTTAGATCTCGTTTGAGCCCTCTAATAAGCCCTAGAACCTAATTTTTAACTATGTCGGACACTAGGTCTGAACAAGGCCAAAGCTAGTCAAAAACTATAAAAGGAGCTAGAGAGCTCATTTTTGAGGTTGGATTGTAATTGAAATGAACTTGTAAGAGCTTTTTGAAAGTAATCTAACAACTCCATTGCTTCTCACTCTTTGTCTTGCCGTGTGTGCGCGTGTGCGTGTATGTGTGTGCATGCTTGTGTGCTTCTCACTCACGCGCTTGTGCCTCCACTTGCTCGAGGTCTTCATACCATCCTCACGTCTTCCTGGATTGACATTAAAGGAGGTGCTACTCATCACTGAGCTACACCAAATTTTGGCGCCGTTGCCGGGGATCGAGCTTTGAGGACGAGCGTGTGATGGTAGGACGTAGATTGGAGACGTTGGCGTTGTAGGTAATTTCTTTACTTTTCCTATTTTTCTCTTTCTTACCTTACCACCATCATCACCATCATCATCATCACCATCTTCCACCTCCATTTCAATCATCGCGAAAATTTCAGTTTTTTGATCATATCACCTTCTCCACCTCATTTCCCTCATTTCACTTGTGAGAGAGAGCGAGAGAGCAAAATTGTGTGTGCTGTTTTTGCATGTTTCTTGAGCTGTCTTGCAGGTACAGGCCGCATCATCGTCCCCAGCACTCTGTGCAGGTACGGAATTCTCGGTAACTGTCTGTGTGTCACCGACCTCTGTCAATCGCGACCGACAGAAAAAAGGCTCAAAATGCCAAACAAAGTGCAAAACCATGATCTACAGGCCTAGAGCTTCCCAAAAATGTGCTTAGATTTTTGAAATTCATCAGATTTCTGTCAATCGTGATCGCTCTATCAATCGCGATCGACAAACCACGACAGACAGACCTGTCAATCGCGATCGACCAGTCAATCGCGACTGACAGCCCACGACGGCTCTGTCAATCGCGACCGACAGAGTCAACGACCGATTGACCACGACTGACGGATCATATGAGTGACACGTGTCAATCGCGATCGAGTCATCAATCGCGATCGACTCATCAATCGCGACTGACAGCCCACGACGGCTCTATCAATCATGACCGACACAGTCAACGATTGTTTGACCACGACGGACAGACCCTCGCGACCGACCTGTCAATCGCGATCGACTCTTCAATCGCAACTGACAGCCCACGACGGCTCTATCAATCGCGACCGACACAGTCAACGATTGTTTGACCACGACGGACAGACCCTCGCGACCGACCTGTCAATCGCGATCGACCCATCAATCGCGACTGACAGAGTCAACGACCCTTTGACCACGACTGATTGAATTTTCGAGCCACCTGTCAATCGCGATCGACACGTCAATCGCGACTGACAGCCACGACGGACCTGTCAATCACGATTGACACATCAATCGCGACTGACCTGTCAATCGCGACTGACCTGTCAATCGCGACTGACAGAACTTGCGAACGCGTTAGAAGGGCAAATTTGGCCAATTTTCTAGGGTAAAGAATAGGGGGCTAACTTGGCCAATTTGTGGGACAAACACTCGGGGTTAGCATTGCATGTTGAGGCCACAACCCAAGTAATTCAAGAATTTCTGCCTGCTTGATTAAACTGTTTTGAACCCTGTTTTAATCCCTGAAGCCTGAACTGACATAACTTCCTCATACGAAATCCAATTGCTGTGATTCTTGTTTTATCGGAAAGCTCGTGAGGAGCACAACCAAAACTTCCACTGGTTACGTGAAAATCAAGATCAAGATTATTAGATAGGGTTTTTTGAAGTTAACCATACCCGAGGTAGGAAAACTGAGGGATCCTTGGGATTGTTCTTTATAAAGGCAAGAGATAATTTGGTCGGTGAGTCACATGCATGAAAGTGGTCTAGTCTGTCATTTGAATTTAAGTCTGGAGCTAATCTTGGGACTGATGCAGGTCTATTGAGAAGCAATTGAGAACGTCCAAGCAAGGGCTTTGTGCAAGCTTGAGAATCAACTTCTCGAGCACTAAAGAGCAAGGATCAGCAAGAAAGGTCGGAATAGTCTCAACTCCCCTTCGTCAATTCCTAGCTTAGGCTAAGAACGACTAGAGGTAGGAGTAAGTCAGGGCGACGATAGGCAATTATCAAGTTGAAGCATACCTAAACTTTCAAGTTCAAGCTAAGAACATAATCTTTGTACTGTCGAGGACTTTAAAGGAAAAGAACTTAATGTGGAACGATCAACTTTAAGTGCGGAACTACACTCAAATATACCTTGCGACATGATATCAGACAAGAATTTTAACAGAGGAATCAACTAAAAAGAATCAAGTAACTGATACAAAAGGACTCTGCAACGAGGTTGTACTTGGGCAAATTTGGGTTATTCAATTAGGCTTATGAACCTTAGATCAGGGCGACATCTAGTAAGGGATAGACAAAGCCTTAGGTCTTCAGAGGCTAGTGTCAACCACACTGCTAGGTCGTGGGCCCAGCAGTTGAGCCACCACTCATACTACCCAAGTTTTGAGACTAGTGAATCCGAGATGTCTCAAGGTATGGGGAGACCTACAGTAAGTTCAGGAGTGCCATACTTGCACAGGGTAGAAGGCCCTTACAAAACGCAGTTGGAATACCTTAGGACCAACCGATTAGGTGCCAGCATCTATGAGGACAGCCTAGGAAGATCTGTGGTACAGATTAAGAATCTTGATCAATCCATTGGACTAGAGCGCCCAGCTGTCAAGTTTGAAAATGGAGCATACTTGGACAAAGAAGGAACCATATACGTAGTCACCAGTCACCCAGATAGGACGGACGAATTTGGAAATGTGATCCCAGAAGCGGACTTAGGTGACCTAGAGCAAGGAAACATGGGTACAGAACCTAGAACCCCTCGAGGCAAATCGGTTCTCACTAGGATTATCACACCAGAGTGGATTCCCCAGGATAATAAGAGCATAGATTTGCTCCTCAATCGAGAAACTGACGAAGCCTTTTGGAGGTATAAATCTGATCAGCCAACTGATATAGGAACAATCATCATCTATGAGTTTAAGGATCCTGATAGCCCAGGCAGAGTGACCTATTTGGATCACGCTTCAGAGAGGATCTTTGTGGTTACAGAACATGATAGACATGCTTACACTTGGAAGGGTGAATTCGTTTTCCCCCAACCAAGATCGAATGTGTCCTATGGTCACCCTGGAGCGGGAACATCCCAAGTTCATGGAATTCAAAGAGACAGAAGTAGAGATAGGCCAGAAGTAAGCTTTGTCAACCTAGGGGGCAGAGAAAGAACGAGAGTGGAAACAAATAGAGTAGAGCCTGAGGTACTTAGATTTCACAGGAATCAAAGAAATGCGGATGAGTTCCCTCTACCACGACCTAGAGAGCACACAAGGACTTTGAGACCAACTTAGTTAGTCAAGTCCATGAAAAATTACTTCGATGGCACAGGAGACCCATACGATCATGTGGCAGAGTTTAGGAAAGTCTTGAGAGCAGAACAAGTGGAGGACCTATTCACACAATATAATGCCTTTGGTCTAACCCTTAGGAACACAACCCTCACATGGTTCCAACCATTGAAAGAGAGACAGTTCAGGAGCATAGACCAACTCCTAGAGGCTTTCATTATTGAATTCTCTAAGAGTGGCATTAGACATAATACCTCCTCATTGATTCACAGTTTCAAGCAGACCCCTCAAGAGACCGTGAGACTTGCAGGAAGAAGATTTAGGCAATACTTAGAAAGATGCCCTGTTTCGGAGCTACCCACACCAGCTAAGCAAGTGGCTTTATTCTTGGATGGATTGCTAAGTACCAAATTAAGATGATATGTGTACTTGAAGGACCCTAGGACCATAGAAGAGTGTGTACGCATGTGTATTGACATTGAGGATAACCTAGGGGAGGAGTTAGAGCTTTCCAAGATATACAAAGATTCAGATAGTGCCTCTAGCCTCTCTTCCACGCAATCCACATCGATTGAGGAACTTGCAGAGAAAGTTGCTCAAAAACTAGGTGTCTCTAGCAAACAAATTCCGAGATTTGCCCCGGTGAAAAGATGCTATACTTGTGGGGGTGACCATATGGCAAATGTATGTCCCATTATGGCTCAACCCCAAGTAAATTCTAGTAGCCAGTACTGCACCATAGAACGGAGGTACACCAATCACACCGCGCAAGATTGCCCATACAACAAGCAGGCGGTTAAGCAACCCTACCCTCAGCCATACCCTCAGCAGGGAAGATACCAGAACCCGTACCCTCCACAGCCATATGGTAGGCCACAACAACCCTATCAGCAACCATACCAAAACCACCAAAGGCCTCAGCCTGTGTTAGCACAACAACCCCCTGCCCCAGCTAATGTGATCCCAGTAAAATATGCAGCAGCAGAAGAAAACCTGAATAGAGCTATAGTCCCTGTAACACCACTGCTTTCTGAAAGTGACCCCAGTGACCATAGCTTTGATTCTACACATGTCGATAGTCCCCAGGCCTAGTACATGCAGTCTCCTGAACATGGTGAGTCTTACTATAGTGAAGAGCCAAATGAACCTAGTTGGGAGTCAGATTACACAAACGTCATGTATGCAAACCCCAACCCTAGGCCTCAACCTAAGCAAGTAAGACCCCCATTCCCTAAAGGACCGTGCTACAGATGTCAGGGAGATCATCTCATTCGCGATTGTCCCTTACCTCCACCTATGCAACCCCAGTCAGTAACAATTCAAGGCTTTTGCCAAGAGTGTGGAAAGGAGCATCTCTTACGAGACTGCCCTAAGAATCCTAATAATATGCCAAAAATCACTCCTATCAACGTTGTTGGGTTAGTGGTAGACTCCACAGGGAGCGTGACTTCCAATGCACCTGTGCAAGTGATCACAAGAGCCCAGGCACTACAACAAAACCAAGGTGTTGGTCAGGAAAAGAGCCCCGAGGTGAGTGAAACAGAGAGCATAACCAAAAAGAGGACTAGAGCTTGGAGAGATAGCCGTGAACGTATGAAAAGGCAATGGGCAAAGAAGATGAGTGAACTTGAGGAAAGTCTACAAGAAACCAAGGCCAAAATCATAGAGATCACATCTCAACCGCACTCTCACACATTCCCACCGCTACCATTCCCATCACCCTCCATCCCTCCACCCTCTAATACACCCCACGTAACCCACCCACCACCCCAAGCAGGATCAGTATTAGCTGATCCCACTCTGAAGACATAGACATGATGCTTAAAGCATATCAGGCCAGAATCCAAGAAGGGCCAAATGTCACGGATCATGACAAGTGCTACCCTAGAGCTGACCTGGAGATAGAAAGAACCAAGCTTTGCGCGAAAATGGTCGCATTGGCTCAGACTATGTTTGAAGCCAGTCGCCTTTTCAATTACTCGGGCTCAGCCAAGACGCAATTACACTTGGATGGACTTCTAGAGAAGTTAGAGGGCATAATTGCAAGATCTGCAAAGGAAGAAAAAAATCAAGAAAGAGATAAAGCAAGCAAAAACATGACCCATCCCCCATCGAAAGCTTATGTGCCCAATTCCACTGAACCAGACAACCCCCCCTCCCTAGAAAGAATAGAGAATCTAATGGCACAATCACAAAAGGAACTCGCCCCTCAACACCATGACAAGGCTAGTGAAAGAGCAGGTCTTCCTACCCAGAAAGCCTATGTGCTTGAGGCCTACGTGCCTAACTCTACGGAGCCAGACACATCTTCTTCTATGAATCGATTCACACCAGAATTCCTACGAGAGATTCAAGAAGACAAATGGGCTAAAGAAAGTGAAGTCCCTCCTCCCATTGAACTTGTGGATGATGCGCATGATGAATTCCCACAAGACATCCCATCCATTTATGAGGAGTAGGAGAGCACCCACTCTCAGGAAAGACTAGAGTTCGAGTCTAATTCTTTACAAGAATTACCCCATTTCACAGGCCCATGGGAAGCAAAGTCCACCTGTATGAGAGCACCTACAGTCATGGTAAGAAATGAAGATTCAGTCATACCTAGGAACATAGAGGTAGTGAAGAACACCAAAGTGCAGTGCAATCTCACTTTGGAAGAGCTGCTTAAGGCTAGACCAGAAGTGTGGAAACATGTAGCCAAACAAGTACCAGAGATATCAAAACCTCGTTCCCAGGTAGGATCACATAGGACAGTGCCAGAGATACCCTTGGATAAGATAGGAAATATGTGTGAAGGTGAAGAAGGGAACACCTATCTTCCCATTACCTACCAGGAGTACACCACCAAGGCAATTTTGGACTCAGGTGCAGGAGTTGCAATTGCCACCACTTCCCTATGGAAGCGTTGGGGCAAACCAGCACTCAGGCCAATGAGAATGAAATTGCAGATGGCTGATGGTCATATTGAGAGACCATTAGGATTGCTAGAAGGAATAACTCTCACCACTTGTGGTGTTGAGTTTGAGCATACATTTGCTATATGTGACTTCAGCAAAAATCATGCCTATGAGATGATTTTGGGAAGACCATTTATGCGACAATTGCAAGTGGTACAGGACTGGGGAACCAATTCTTTGTACCTGCAGCACTTAGGTGTTACGACCAAAGTCAATCTTAAGGATTACTCTCATAGAGATGTACCACCTATTCAATGGAATCCCATCCATAGAGCCAAAGATGAGACTGAGTCTGTGCATTCCATAGAATCCGGATCCTCGTGGATGCATGAAGACACCCACTTATGGATGTGTAAGGTAGTAGTAGAAGAAGAGAAGAGAGAGAAAGCTAGAGAGGTAGGTGCAAAAGAAAACCATAGATCAATTCAAGACCCAGCCTATGCATCTGTAGTCTTTCCTGATGAGGAATTTGAACCCCATGGCTGGGCAGAAATCCTAGCAACAATGGATGTAGCCATCAATGAAGAACAATGGACACCCCACTGTGATGAGGATGGCTATGACATTTCAGTCTTCTCCATAGAGCCAATCATGGGAGAGGCAGTTCTAGAAGAATGCGAACCTAGCCCTGATGCATTTGAGGATGCAAGTGACTCCGATCTAGAGTCAATCATTATGGAACCACCTTTTGCATCAGATGAAGAATACTTCCATGAAGTAGAATTTCAACCCCTGAGGCATGGAGAGCTTACAAATGATGTAAGATTAGCCACACATGTGACCCCGAAGGAAGAAGGAAAGAAACGAAAGAAGAGAGAAGTCTCACCAGAAGAGGAAGAATCTTTGTTTGAGGTCCCAGAATTTTTTAAGAAGTATGAGATAGACGACAGGAGGGTCATGATAAGAATGCCTAAACGAGAGGCACAATCAGGAGAGGCCTATGATAACAAAGAAACCACCAAGAAAATAGTAGTGGCCCTAGAAGAAGGAGAGGAGAGATGCACGTACATAGGCCATGACCTAACAGAGGAAGAAGAGCATGTGTTAATAGCCTTGCTAAGAGAATACAGAGATGTATTCGCTTGGAGTTACAAGGATTTGAAAGGTGTTGACCCTGACATATGCTCACACACTATCCCCATGTCCTCAGATGCTAAACCCTCTAAGCAAAAGCCCTATACATATAACGATAATTACGCTGCCAAGATTAAAGAGGAGATAGATAGACTGGTTGAAGCTGGATTTATCTATGAAATTGAGCACACTGAGTGGGTATCCCCCATCGTAGTGGTGCCCAAGAAGAATGGCAAGCTGCGTGTATGCATTAACTTGAAGAAGATCAATGCAGCCACAATTTGAGATAACTATCCGCTTCCCATCACAGAACATCTCTTAGAAAGAGTAGTAGGCAAGGAAGTGTACAGCTTCCTCGATGGATTTTCGGGCTACAATCAAGTAGTCATAGCTCTAGAAGATCAGCATAAGATAGCTTTTGCCACAGAGTGGGGTATATTTGCCTTTCGTGTAATGCCATTTGGGCTTACCAATGCACCAGCTACCTTCCAGAGACTAATGTGCCATGTATTTAAGGAGTTCCTAAGGAAGAACTTAGAAGTCTATGTTGATGATCTTTGTGCTCATTCCAACATTAGACAAACCCATATTCCTGAACTCAGACAAATCTTTGACAAATGTAGAGAATATCAAGTCTCCCTCAACCCAGAAAAATGTGTTTTCATGGTCAGGCAAGGCAAGATTCTAGGGCACATAGTGTCAAAGAATGGCATATCTACTGACGAAGAGAAAGTGAGAGCCATAGCAGAGCTACCTAGGCCAAGGAATGTCAAGGAAGTACAAGCTTTCATGGGACATTGTGGTTACTACCGCCGGTTCATTCACATGTATGCTGTCATTGCAAAGCCCATGTACGGACTTCTGACAAACTTTGAGTGGACTGAGGAATGTGAGAATTCCTTCAATGAGCTTAAACGGCGATTATGTTCAGCACCAATCTTAACCACACCGGATTGGAATAAGCCTTTCCATGTTCATGTGGATGCATCCAATTATGCTATTGGGTGTGTACTCGCGCAGCCTACAGGTGAAGGTAATATGGATCTTCCAATTGCCTATGCTAGTAGACAATTGAATGCAGCTGAACGAAATTATACCACTACAGGGAGAGAAGGATTAGGCATGGTATATGCGGTTAAAAAGTTTAGACATTACTTGCTTGCAAATAAGTTTAAATTTCTTACTGACCATCAGGCACTGCTATATCTTGTGAACAAGCCATGTAATACAGGTAGATTAGTAAGATGGTTTCTCTTACTAATGGAATATGACTTCGAGGTTGTGGTAAGGAAAGGTAGGACCCACTTGAGAGCAGACCATCTCTCTAGACTCACATCTGGAGAAGCCCCACAAGGAGTGTCGGATGACCTTCCTGATGCTTACTTGTTTAATTTGGAAGTGGTGCCACAGTGGGCTAAACCACTAGTGCCAGTATTGACATACGGACCTAACCATCCAGTAATAAACACGCAGGATAGAGAGGTAGTAAAAGCCCAAAAGTATCACATCATGGCAGGAAGTATGTACAAGCACACAGATCAAGGAATCTTGGCTTGTTGTGTAGAAGAGGACGAGTACACTAAATGGTTGCATTTAGCACATGTAGGTGCATTAGAGCAACACTACTCAAAGCAACGAACCTTACAGACCCTAAGGAGACTAGGGGTACATTGGCCAACTATGGAAGCTGATGTCCAAAAGTTGTGCAAGGAATGCCCAATCTGCTGCACTAAACCACCTGTGGAACATGCCACTCTTTATCAAGTGTCCATAGTGCCAGATTGGAGTGAACCACTAGTATCCTTCTTGAGGACGAAAACGTTCCCTCCAGACATGACTCTGGCTAGGAAAAGGAGTTTAGAACAAGAAGCCCAGGATTACTCACTTATTGGTGATAATCTATACAAACGTGGTAAAGACGGTTACCTGAGACTATGTGTCCATGAGAGTGAGTATCTCAAGATCTTGGACACTGCTCACGAAGGTGTAGCAGGAGGACACTTTGGACCAGATCGGGTGATCAAGGCAATACTATTTGTGGGCTTCTGGTGGCCGACCCTTCACATGGATGCACATACCTATGTGAAACGCTGTGATGTCTGTCAGAGAACTCAATATCCTATACGTAAAGATGAGATGCCACTGAAACCTATGATGGGTGGACGTGCATTCTCTAAGTGGGGAATAGACTTTGTAGGTCCTATTAATCCCCCAGCTAAGGGTTCCCATGCACAATATATCATTGTTGCGACAGACTATCTAACAAAGTGGGTAGAGGTAAAAGCCACAACGAAGAATGATGCTCAAACAACAGCTAAGTTTTTATTTGAGAATGTGTTCACTAGATACGGGCTACCTATAGAGCTAGTTAGTGATAGAGGCACTCACTTCTTGAATGAAGTTATTGAAAATCTGCTCCACGAATTTTTGGTAGTACATAAGAAGTCTGCCCCCTATCACCCTCAAACAAATGGCCAGGCTGAGAGCACCAACAAGATCTTATGCAATGTACTGACGAAATTAGTGAACAATAAACGCTCTGATTGGGACAAACAGCTACACCATGCTGTTTGGGCATACCGAGTCGCCTACAAAACGGTACTCCAAGCCACCCCATTTCAGATGGTATTTGGCCAAAATGCAGTGCTACCGTTGGACTTCCTAATACCTACACTGAAAGTAGCACAAGAGCATGAATGGACGGGTCATGAACTCTCCTCAAGACTTTTTGACCTTGAACGATTAGGAGAAACAAGACTGAGGGCGGCTGCAGGGATATATGCAGCAAAGAAACGACAGAAGGCATACTTTGATGCCCACGTTAAGGATAAAGGTTTAAAGGCAGGCGATTTAGTTTTAGTCTACACATTGAAGCAACATGCGAGGAAACTGGAGAAGAGAGGCTACGGACCCATGATCATTAACAGAATCTCAACAAGTGGAGCAGTGCAACTAGCCACATTAGAAGGTGATGTTCTCCCAAGTTATATCAGCGGATGCAGAGTCAAGTTGTATCAGGAACCTCTCACAGAGGAAATGCTAAGTCGACTCAATACTGCTAAGAAACGCAAAGAGGAAGAAAAGCGAATTCGAGAAGAAGCTCAAGCGGAAGCCCTAGAGCGCATACGGAGAATGAAATTAAGAAGACAAGGTAGAGAGCACCCTAGGCAAGATGCATATGCAGATCAAGGATGTGACGTGGCTATGTGTGAAGTTTCAGGTGTTAGCTCACATAGGATAACTGATCGACGTCCTTTCATAACCTTAGATATAGGACAAGGAAAGAGTGCAAGGACTGTAAGAGCCTTGATTGACTCAGGTGTAGCCACTAGTGCTGTTAAATTGTCTTACTGACAAGAGTTGCAATTAACTGTCAATCCTGTGGAAGCATATCTCATAGGATTGGGAGGCGTGGAAACCCCTTGCATGGGCGAGGTGGAACTTCCTCTCTATATTCACGATGAGGCAATGACAGTTAAAGTACTAGTATGTCAAGATGAGGACCTCACTGAACCCCTTGTCTTGGGTCAAGACTGGATCTATGACCAAGCAGTCAACTTAAACCTAAAAAGTGGACTTCTTCAGGTATGGGTGAATCAAACTAGAATTACAATTGAGTTAAATAATGGAGCACTCAAGGAACTAGGAAAGGCATAGACTCCTGGTCCCTCCAGGGGTACAAATGAAGTTGACCATGCTGTTCTTGTCCAAGGCTATGTGATGCAGAAGAATGAAGATCTCAAAAAAGGAGTCAGAACCACAATGGAACTCCCTTCTTTTCCAAAGGCCAGAAGGAGGCAGCAACTAAGGGCAGATCAATCACTGAAGACTCTCCAGGCGAGAGACCAAAAGAATGCGTGAAGCAGAACAACTCAACCGATGAAACAAATGTGGTTGCGAAAGGGCGAGCTGCCGACTGTAACCAAGTCGCAACAACGGTCTCAACTTCCTATTAGGAATCAACGACTTGATGCTAATAAGAGGACTCCTAAAACCTCTGTTGAGAAAGTGAAATCCATTTGGGTACCCAAGAAGTCGATGAAGGCTGACCCACAATCAAGACAAATTTGGGTGCCTAAGGCTTGCTTGCGGGCTCAACTAACCCCACACAATTCACATCATACACGACAGGGTTCACTCGCTCAAGCAGCCGCCACCCACTCTTGTCTGATACACTCGAACACACTGCCACCTAGAAGCACGCACAGACTCACTCGTAAATGGGTCCCAATGACACAACAACTCCCAGCAGAATTACTCATGCAACCCTCCCGAATCTCCACAAAACCAAGACCAAAAGCCATCCATGGTGTTTGGAAACCTAAGACTTGTAATAAACCCCCCGACCCCAATCTGTGAATTCATCTCCACTTACTAACTGCATTAGTCAGACAGTGCATCTTTCCATCTAGCTCCTAGGACTATCCAGGCATTAACTACACACACTGTCATCGTGCACTCACTGACCACTTACTCATCATCTACCTCATGTTAATGTTGTAACGGGGACAACAACGGTTTTTATTCTGTCCATTACAATGTTAACACATGGTTCTATATTCTCAGAGAACCAACAAGCAAGCAGTGCCATGGCAGAAGCTGGAGGTTCTAGTTCTCACGCCGGATCCAGCGCACAGATTGTGGATATAGAAACACTCCTCCTCGAACCACATCTCACCGAAAGACCGCAAGAACTTCAAGCTGTGCATGTGCTCCCAGTTCAGGATCCTCCTCAGGGACACACCTCTCAAGTGGGCAAACACGCTCATTGGTTCAGTGATGTTGCAGGACCATTGGGTGATGGAACCTATTTTTGGGAAGCTGAATTGGAGTTTAATGGTAAATGGGGATGCTACCATTTTTTCACGCGCGAATTTGAGAGCTATCAGAATGCCGAAGTAATGCGTTCGGTATGGACCAAAGCGGGCCTGGACAGTTATTTCAGGGCCCACTTACCGAAGCCAGATTTCTTACGTTGTTCTTATCTTATCAGTACCATCACTCCTAGCAGGGCCAAGGGAGGCGACAACACTTTTGTGTTACCCTCACTATTGCCGGGCCACGAACTTAAAAGATTCAAACTGACCCTCAATCTGGTACGAGAAGCATTGGACATGCATGGTATGCACATTCCTACTGAAAAGGAAACAATGGTTCCAGGTAGAATGAAACATAAAGATCTCAATAAGCTGAAGGATATGGTAGCAATGACACCGACCATCGCTCTTCACCTACGGACCGTCATGCAGCATTTCGCTTTCCCCGCCCAGGAAAGATTCACCATGCCCCCAAAGAAGATATGGTTTAGCTTGTATTTGGCAGAGACAGAAAACCTCCCTATCAACGTACCACATTGGATCATAGATCAGATCCACCTAGCCCATCAACGGTGGAACAAGAAGCAGAAAAATGTGCTCCACGGGTGTTGTGCTCTGGCCAAAATAATCTATCGATGGCTAGCCTATGACGTGCCTATTCAGCGGGCACTCGTATGGTCCCGGGCCCAGGAGTTCCAGAGAAGGCTATCAGCGGCAGGTCCTCCATCAAAGAAGATGAGAGGGGGAGTCCAATTACCTTGCGCTCAACCAAGGGGAGCCACCACTACACCAGAGATTACCCCTCCCCAGACACGACGCATTAGACCATTCACCATTCGGCTACCAAGACCAAGTACAGAGGGACCCAATCTGGTGTTTCCACCCGTCCCATCAGACTTGGAATTTCCACAGGGCTTTACTCTCAATGATCTCACTGATGAAGAAGTGGCTAGACTGATCTATGACTCTAATCTCGAAACGGAAACAGAGCGAGCTCAGGAACCACAAACCCATACAACAACGTCAGCCCCCACCCGACCGCAAGTTGTAGAAGTCGACGTAGATGAACAAGAGACCGAACAAGAGGAAGAAGCCTACGAAGAACAAGAGTATGATGAACTTTCAGAGTTAGCAAGTGCCCCCGCATATTCGGCACAAATAAAAAGACTATATCGAACCATGAAGCTAGTTCAAGAACAGCATAAAATGTCACTTGAAGCAGGCAAGAAACTCATGAACCAATCGCTGACATAGGAAGGTGTGGATGATATGTTCATCGAGTCCATCAACTCACATGCCGATGCAGTAGGATTGGATGAGGCCATTCATGAGGCAATGGCCTACATTCACCGATTTGAGAAAGGAGTTCCCGCCCGTCCCATGAGGTCAGGGAAACAAATTCATATCAACGTATCAGCACCAGGAAATACATGGGAATTCCACTCTCTCCGGGAATCCAATTCGGGGGAGTCACTATGCCCACCTTCACCACTCTCTTCACTAACGTCACATCCACCCCACCCACGGTCCCCATCTACACGGTCACTCAAACATTTGACACTATGGAAACATCTCTTGCCACAGCACCACTCCCTTCCCCCATGCAACCTCCGTCCCCCATACCCCCCGCACCCACATCTCCACTTGACTCCACATCATTCACAACTCCCTTTCCCCTCCCCATTTCCCCTGCATCTTCATCTTTCCCTGCATCATTTAATGTAAATAGTATATTTCTAGCTTTAAATCAATGTGTCTATCAACTTCAGAATGAGTATCGAGCTCTCGACGATCGTTATCATCAAGTGATCACTACTAATCAGAAACTTCAGAGCCGCCTCACAGCGATCGAGGAAGAAAATGCAGAACTCAACCAACATTACACCACGCTCGAACATGCCCACCAAACACTCCTAGAAACTCCCCAACCATCACAACAGCCGGGCACCAAACAACTCAAGGCCTTGCTGGACGTATACCAAGCTGATAATCTCAGAGTCCAGCGTAACTTGGCACTCCTCAGAAAACACATGGCAACCACCCTTGAAGAGAACAAGAGACTGCAGCAGCAAAATGAAGCAAATCTAGAAGCAGCAATGGAAGGCTCTCCCCACGAAATTGATCCAGAGCAGTTTAAAGCCGTACCCTCAGAGACAATGCAGACCATCTTGGAAAGCTATGCAGATCTATTGGATGCTCATGATGAGTTAGAAAGGGAACGGGATGAGCTACGTGGCCAGCTCAAGGAACAGGTGGCTCCAACCAAGGTAATAGAACCGGCCTCGACTTCAGAGGAAGTGAAGGCATTGACAGAGCAGGTGGTTGAGCTCCAGAAAAAGTTACTAGAGTATGAAAGGCAACCCTCTCCAGTTATAGAACCTGAGCCAGAAGACTTGGTTCCCATTGAGGTAGATGATTCGTACGAGGAACCATACGTTCCTATGCCAATGCCAGGCGGGCAACAAACCTCAGAGGGAATGGATACCTTAGAAGTGGAAGCACCTGAATGGCTTCAGTCATTAGAGAAGACAGCGAACACTCACGATGAACGAGTAGCAATACAGATCCAATCATTAGCCAAATTAGAAGACACTATCATCAAGTCCGAGTATTTCAGACGTATGTCCCATCACAGGTGGATAAGGACCAATGATGATCAATATGTGCCATATTGCATATTATTGGCTGATTACAACGCAGAGATACAACGACAATGTGGGAAGGCCCCCACCTTTGCCACCCAGTTTGGCCCAGACGATATACCAGAGAGTGCAAAAAGAGGATCTATTCATCAACCCACTTGGAGGATCCGTCTCTTGGAGACTTATCCTGAAATGGTTTGAACTTGGAATAACATGCCCCTCTTTATTAAGTACAATCCTTGTTATGCCCCAGTCCTACGAAGACGCACATGGCCTGAATTCACCATTGCTGTCAAGAACATCAAAGGCTGTGCCAAGTGGCTAAATTATGTTTATCTAGCACCTCCACGAGGACCTCCCACTGTAAATTACATGATTTCTACTATCAGACACTGGAGCACTCGACTACGCAATACACCCGATGTGATGGCACAAATGTGTATGAAAATATTTGAATTAATGCTGATCACATTCAGGACATTTAAAAACATTAAGGATCCCCACTTCTCAGGAGCAGGCTTTGTTATAGGCAACCAAGACCTCGTTTACGACATGAGCAACACCCCATCAATAGAAGTAATATATGCTTGGCACGCTAGAATAAAGTACCTCCCTGCTTGTTTTAAACAGACATTCGAGGAGATGTTCATAACGGGATTCTGGGAATATCACTAAGAAATTTTTGTACCCAGGTCTTCACATCTCCTCCACTTATACGCTGTGGAGAGAACCATACATTCAGAACAACTGCGGGTGCCACACCCGGACGTACCAGGACCAGTGAATTGGGACGCATTATTAACAGATCTAGCACGGGGGCTCAGATTAGAAGAACATCACCTCGCCTCCGACATCGTCCAATACTACGTTCAACGAACATCTAGACAAGGGTCTGTTAGGGGCGACAGACGCGAGAGTAGCGGGGGTGTTGGCAGCAGTCAGGGAACCAAAGAAGCCACAAGAGGAAGAGAGTCAGAGCGAAGGGACAACACAAGCAGACATGGCAGTCAAAGAAGACTTGGCAAGTAGGCCATCTAAATTTTTCAAACATCAAGGAGTTGAGCACACAAGAAGAAAGAGCAAGTAGGGAGCTCAAAGGTATGTATGACAAATCAATAGAGAAAATCCCTACACAAATAGTGATTTTCATCACTAAAAACCATTGTAAATATCATTTCGTATTTTTGTAGCTCCATTTTGTGCAAGCCAAGGAGTCCTTGAGCTTGAGGAGCTTTAGAAGTTTCTACCTACCAATTTTCATATTTTTAGATCTCGTTTGAGCCCTCTAATAAGCCCTAGAACCTAATTTTTAACTAGGCCGGACACTAGGTCTGAACAAGGCCAAAGCTAGTCAAAAACTATAAAAGGAGCTAGAGAGCTCATTTTTGAGGTTGGATTGTAATTGAAATGAACTTGTAAGAGCTTTTTGAAAGTAATCTAACAACTCCATTGCTTCTCACTCTTTGTCTTGCCGTGTGTGCACGTGTGCGTGTATGTGTGTGCATGCTTGTGTGCTTCTCACTCACGCACTTGTGCCTCCACTTGCTCGAGGTCTTCATACCATCCTCACGTCTTCCCGGATTGACATTAAAGGAGGTGCTACTCATCACTGAGCTACACCATCCTATTCCTGAGTTACCCACACCAGCCAAACAAGTGGCTTTATTATTGGATGGATTGCTAAGTACCAAATTGAGATCATACGTGTACTTAAAGGACTCTAGGACCATAGAAGAGTGTGTACACATGTGCATTGACATCAAGGATAACCTAGGGGAGGAATTAGAGCTTTCAAAAATCTACAAAGATTCAGATAGTTCCTCTAGCCTCTCTTCCACGCAATCCACATCTATTGAGGAGCTCGTAGAGAAGGTAGCTCAAAAACTAGGTGTCTCAAGCAAAGAAATTCCAAGATTTGCCACAGTTAAGTGGTGCTATACTTGTGGAGGGGACCATATGGTGAATGTATGTCCCATTATGGCTCAACTCCAAGTGACTCCTAGTAGCCAATACTGCACCATAGAACAGAGATACACTAATCACACCGCACAGGATTGCCGATACAACAAGCAAGCGGTTAGGCAAACCTACCCTCAGCCATACCCTCAACAAGGAAGATACCAGAACTAGTACCCACCACAACAATATGGCAGACCTCAACAACCCTATCAGGAGCCCTACAAACCTAGCAAAGGCCTCAGCCTGTGTTAGCTCAGCAACCTCCTACCCCAACCAATGTCATTCCCATAAAGTATGCAGCGGTAGAAGAAAATTTGATTAGATCTATAGTCCTATTGACTCCTTTGCTTTTGAAAAGTGACCCTAGTGACCATAGCTTTGATTCTACACATACAAATAGTTCCCAAGCTTACTACATGCAGTCAACTGAGCATAATGAGTCATACTACTCTGAAGAACCAAGTGAACCTAGTTGGGAGCGAGAGTATGCAAATGTCATGTATGCAAACCCCAACTCTAGACCTCAACCTAGGGAGGTCAGACCCCAATTCCCTAGAGGACCATGCTACAGATGTCAAGGAGATCACCTTATTTGTGATTGCCCAATGCCGGCCCCTATGCAACCCCAATCATTGACAATTCAAGGTTTTTGTCAAGATTGCAGCAAAGAGAACCTCTTACAAGACTGCCCAAAGAACCCCAATAACATGCCTAAAATCACTCCTATTAACATTATTGACTTGGTAGTAGATTCCTCAGGAAGTGTAGCTTCCACTCCACCAGTGCAAGTGATCACTAGAGCTCAAGCATTGCAGCAAAACCAAGGTGTAGGCCAGGAAAAGAGCTCCGAGGTTAGTGAAACAGAGAGCATGAAGAAGAAGAGGACTAGAGCTTGGAAGGATAGTCGAGAAAGAATGAAAAGACAATGGGCAAAGAAGATGAGTGAACTCAACGAAAGCCTAAGAGAAACGAGAGCCAAGATAATTGAACTAACATCTCAACCTCCCTCTCACACTACCCCACCACCACCATTCCCATCTCCATCTGATCCACCACTTTCCAACCCGCCTCATGCGACCCCACCACCCCCTAGAGTAGGATCAGTATTAGTAGATCCCACTCCGGAGGACCTAAATATGATGCTTAAGGCATATCAGGCGAGAATCCAAGAAGGGCCAAACAGATCATGAAAAGTGTTACCCTAGAGCGGAACTAGAGCTTGAATGAACTAAAATCTATGCTAAGAT
This sequence comes from Ceratopteris richardii, assembly GCA_020310875.1. Taxonomy (NCBI): domain Eukaryota; kingdom Viridiplantae; phylum Streptophyta; class Polypodiopsida; order Polypodiales; family Pteridaceae; genus Ceratopteris; species Ceratopteris richardii. The sequence continues at coordinate 179,910,339 of CM035414.1, forward strand.
GGTGGAATTGGCTCAAACCATGTTTGAAGCCAGCCGCCTCTTTAATATCTCAAGCTCAGCAAAGACGCAGTTGCACTTTGATGGACTGCTAGAAAGATTGGAGAGGCTAATCACACAATCAGAAAAGGAACCGACCCCTCCAAATAAGGGCAAGGCAAGCGAAAGAATAAGCATTCCTCCCTAGGAAGCTTATGTGCCTAATTCCACCGAACCAGACACCTCTTCTTCTATGAATCGGTACACACCAGAGTTCCTACGAGAGATTGACCCACAAGCTAATGGGCAAGCCGAAAGCACAAATAAGATTCTATGCAATGTGCTCACCAATTTAGTAAATAATAAATGCTCAGATTGGGATAAACAACTACACCATGTTGTTTGGGCATACCGAGTTGCCTATAAAACGGTACTCCAAGCCACTCCCTTTCAAATGGTGTTTGGTCAAAATGCAATGCTACCATTGGACTTCTTGATACCTACACTAAAAGTAGCACAAGAGCATGAGTGGACGGGTCATGAGCTCTCCTCTAGAATCTTTGACCTTGAACGACTAGGTGAAACAAGACTGAGTGTTGCAACAGGAATATATGCAGCTAAGAAAAGACAAAATGCATATTTTGATGCACATGTGAAGGATAAAGGTTTGAAGGCAGGTGACCTAGTCCTAGTCTACACTTTGAAGCAACATGCACGGAAATTAGAGTAGAGAGGCTATGTGCCTATGATCATAAATAGGATCTCCACAAGTGGACCAGTTCAATTAGCTACATTGGAAGATGATGTTCTCCCTAGTTACATTAGCAGATGCAGAGTCAAGTTATATCAGGAGCCCCGCACGGAGGAGATGTTAAATCGACTCAATACTGCAAAGAAACGTAAAGAAGAGGAAAAGCGAATTCGAGAAGAAGCACAGGCAGAAGCATTGGAACTCATCCGAAGAATGAAGTTGAGAAGACAGGGTAGAGATCAGCCTAGTACAGAGGACTATGCACACCTAGGATATCATATGGCTATGTGTGAAGTTTCAGGTATTAGCTCTCATAGAATAATTGATCGACGTCCTTTTGTAACCTTAGAGATAGGACAAGGAAAGAGCGCAAGGACTATACAGGCCAAATGTGACAGATCATGACAAGTGCTACCCTAGAGCTGACCTAGAGATAGAAAGAACCAAGCTTTGTGCTAAGATGGTGGAATTGGCTCAAATCATGTTTGAAGCCAGTCGCCTCTTTAACATCTCTAGTTCTGCTAAGACGCAGTTGCACTTTGATGGACTACTAGAAAGATTGGAGAGGTTAATTGCACAGAAAAGGAACCCGCCTCTCAAAATAAGGACAAGCCAAGTGAAAGGCTAAGCCTTCCTGCCCAAGAAGCTTATGTGCCCAATTCCACTGAACCAGACACCTCTTCTTTTATGAATCGGTACACACCAAAATTCCTACGAGAGATTCAAGAAGAGAAATGGGCCAAAGAAAGTGAAGTCCCTCCTATCATTGAACTTGTGGATGATGCTGAGGAACAATTCCCACAAGACATTCCCTCCATTTATGGAGAGCAAGAGAGTGCACAATCTCAGGAGAGATTAGACTTCGAGTCTAAGTCCATACAAGAACTACCCCATTTCATAAGCCCATGGGAAGCTAAGTCTACATGTATGAGAGCCCCCACTATCATGGTAAGAAACGAAGATTCAGTCACACCTAGGAACACAAAGGTAGTGAAAAACACTAAAGTGCAGTGCAATCTCACTTTAGAAGAGCTACTCAAGGTTAGACCAAAACTGTGGAAACATGTAGCTAAACAAGTACCAAAGATGGCCGCGTTCCTAGGTATGGTCTCATAGAACAGTGCCAGAAATTCCTCTAGACAAGATAGGAGACATGAGTGAGGGAGAAGAGGGAAACACCTATCTTCCCATCACCCATCAAGGATACACAGCCAAGGCAATTCTGGACTCAGGTGCAGGAGTTGCAATTGCTACCACTTCCCTATCTAAGCATTGGGGCAAGCCAACACTCACGCCAATGAGAATGAAATTGCAGATGGCCGATGGTCACATAGAAAGACCCTTAGGCTTGCTAGAAGGAATAACTCTCCCTACATGCGGTGTTGAGTTTGAGCACACCTTCGCCATATGTGACTTTAGCAAAAATCATGCCTATGAGATGATTTTGGGAAGACTATTTATGCGACAGTTGCAAGTGGTACAGGATTGGGGAACCAATTCCTTGTATTTGCAACACTTATGTGTTACGACCAAAGTGAATCTTAAAGATTACTCTCATAGGGATGTACCCCCCATTCAATGGAACCCCATCCATAGAGCCAAAGATGATATTGAGTCAGTGCATTCCATAGGATCGGGATCCTCATGGATGCATGAAGACACCCACTTATGGATGTGCAAAGTAGCAGTTGAAGAGGAGAAGAGAGAAAAAGCCAGAGAGGTAGATGCAAAAGAGACACATATATCAATTCAAGACCCAGCCTATGCACCTGTAGTATTCGCTGATGAAGAATTTGAACCTCATGTTTGGGCAAAAATTCTAGCAACAATGGATGTAGCCATCAATGAAGAACAATGGATACCCCACTGTGATTAGGATGGCTATGATATTTCAGTCTTCTCAATAGAGCCAATCATGGGAGATTCGGTTTTAGAAGAATGCGAACTTAGTCATGATGCATTTGAGGATGCAAGTGACTCCGACTTAGAGTCAATCATTATGGACCCACCTTTTGCATCAGATGAAGAATACTTCTATGAAGTAGAAGCATACCCTCAGAGACACGGAGAGATCAAGAATGATGTGAGGTTAACCACACAAGTGGCCACCAAGAGTGAGGGCAAGAAAAGGAAAAAAAGAGAAGTCACACCAGAAGAGGAAGAATCTTTGTTTCAGGTCCCTGAAAATTTTAAGAAGTATGAAATAGATGATAGGAGAGTCATGATGAGAATGCCTAAACGTGAGGCTCAATCAAGGAAGGCCTATGATAACAAAGAAACCACCAAGAAAATAGTTGTAGCCATAGAAGAGGGAGAAGAAAGATGCACTTACATAGGGCATGATCTGACCGAAGAAGAAGAGCACAAATTGATAGCCTTGCTAAGAGAATACAGAGATGTATTCGCTTGGAGTTACAAGGACTTGAAAGGTGTGGACCTTGACATATGCTCACACACTATCCCCATGACCTTAGATGCAAAACCTTCTAAGCAAAAGCCATACACATACAATGATAATTACGCTGCCAAGATCAAAGAAGAGATAGATCGTTTGGTGGAAGCTGGATTTATCTATGAAATTGAGCACACTGAGTGGGTATCCCCCATTGTCGTGGTGCCCAAGAAGAATGGAAAGCTCCGTGTATGCATCAACTGGGAAGGTTAATGCAGCCATTATTCGAGATAACTATCCGCTCCCTATCTCTGAGCATCTACTAGAAAGAGTAGCAGGCAAGGAGGTGTACAGCTCCCTTGATGGATTTTCAGGCTACAATCAAGTAGCCATTGCACCAGAAGATCAGCATAAGATGGATTTTGCCACAAAGTGGGGCATATTTGTCTTTAGAGTAATGCCATTTGGGCTTACCAATGCACCAACCACATTTGAGAGACTGATGTATTTAAAGAGTTCTTGAGGAAGAACTTAGAGATCTACATTGACGATCTCTGTGCTCATTCCAACATTAGACAAACGCATATACCTGAACTCAAGAAAATCTTTGACAAATGTAGATAATATCACGTCTACTTGAACCCATAAAAGTGTGTTTTCATGGTCACACAAGGCAAGATTCTAGGACATATAGTGTCAAAGAATGGCATATCTACGGACGAGGAAAAAGTGAGAGTCATTGCAGAACTACCTAGGCCAAAGAATGTCAAGGAAGTACAAGCTTTCATGGGGCATTGTGGATATTACCGACGCTTCATACACATGTACGCCATCATAGCAAAGCCTCTGTACGGACTTTTGACTAACTTTGAGTGGACTGTTGAATGTGAAAACTCTTTCAATGAACTCAAAAGAAGATTGTGTTCAGCACCAATCTTGACCACACTAGATTGGGATAAGCCCTTTCATGTTCACATAGATGCATCCAACTATGCTATTGGATGTGTGTTAGCACAACCTACTGGTGAAGGTAATATGGATCTTCCCATTGCCTATGCTAGTAGATAGCTAAATGCTGCTGAACGGAATTATACCACTACTGAGAGAGAAGGCTTAGGCATGGTATATGCGGTTAAGAAGTTTAGACACTATTTGCTTGCAAACTAGTTTAAATTTTTTACTGATCATCAGGCATTGTTGTACTTAGTAAACAAGCCATCCAATACACGCAAGTTAGTAAGATGGTTTCTCTTGCAAATGGAATATGACTTTGAGGTTGTGGTGAGGAAAGGTAAGACCCACTTGAGAGCAGACCACCTCTCTAGACTCACATCTCCAGAGGCCCCACAAGGAGTATCAAATGAACTTCGTGATGCTTACTTATTTAATTTGGAAGTGGTACCTCAGTGGGCTAAGCCATTAGTGCCAATATTGACATACGGGCCTAATCACCCAATCATAAACACTAAAGATAGAGAGGTAGTAAAGGCCCAAAAGTACCACATCATGGCAGGAAGTATGTACAAGCATACAGATTAGGGAATATTAGCTTGTTGTGTGGAAGAGGATGAGTACTCAAAATGGTTGCAATTAGCACATGTAGGTGCATTAGAGAAACATTACTCAAGGCAATGAACCTTATAGACTCTAAGGAGACTCGGAGTGCATTGGCCGACTATAGAGGTTGATGTCCATAAGTTGTGCAAGGAATGCCCGATCTGCTACACAAAACCACCTGTGGAACATGCCACTCTTTATCAAGTGTCCATAGTGCCAGATTGGAGTAAACCACTAGTAACCTTCCTAAGGATGAAAACATTCCCTCAAGATATGACCCTGGCTAGGAGAAGAAGTTTGGAACAAGAAGCTCTAGACTACTCGCTCGTTGGAGATAACTTATACAAGCCTGGTAAAGATGGTTACCTAAGATTGTGTGTCCATGAGAGTGAATATCTTAAGATTTTGGAGACTGCTCACCAAGGTGTAGCAGGAGGACATTTTGGACCAGACCGGGTGATCAAGGCAATCCTATTTGCAGGATTATGGTGGCTGACCCTTCACATGGATGCACATACCCTAGTGAAGAGGTGCGATGTTTGTCAGCAAACTTAGTATCCTATACGTAAGGTGAGATGCCTTTGAAACTTATGATGGGTGGACGAGCATTCTCTAAGTGGGGAAGAGACTTTGTAGGTCCTATTAACCCCCCAGCTAAGGGTTCACATGCTGAATACATTATTGTGGCCACATATAATCTAACCAAGTGGATAGAAGTGAAAGCTACCACGAAGAATGATGCTCAGGCGATCGCTAAGTTCTTATTTGAGAATGTATTCACAAGATACGGGTTACCTATAGAGCTAGTCAGTGATAGAGGGACTCACTTCTTGAATGAAGTTATTGAAATTCTTCTCCAAAAGTTCTCGGTAGTACACAAGAAGTCTGGCCCCTATCACCCACAAGCTAATGGGCAAGCCGAAAGCACAAATAAGATTCTATGCAATGTGTTGCGGTCACTAAATTGGTCAATAATAAACGCTCTGATTGGGACAAATAGCTACACCATACTGTTTGGGCATACAGGGTTGCCTATAAAACGGTACTTCAAGCCACACCCTTTCAGATGGTATTTGGCCAAAATGCAGCGCTACCATTGGACTTCTTGATACCTACATTGAAAGTAACAAGAACACCACCTAGCGAAAGATGTGGTGGAATACTACATCCAACGGTCCACTCAACAAGGGTCTGTCAGAGACGACAGATGCGAGAGAGGGGGGAGTGTTCGCAACAGTCAAGGTGGTCAAGGACTTACAAGACAAGGGAGTCAACATGAAGGGACAAGTAGACAAAGTAGTCAACGCAGATCTGGCAAATCGGCCCTTAAATTTTTCCAAATATTTCCCAAATAGTGATTCTAGTCACTCCGCACCATTGTAAATACCATTCCACCTTTTTGTAGCTCCATTTTGTGCAAGCCAAGCAGTCCTTGAGCTTGAGGAGCACTAGAAGTACCTACCTATAAATTTTCATAATTTTTTGAGCTTGTTTGAGCCTCCAAATTAGTGTAGGAACCTGATTTTTAACAAGGCCGGACACTAGCTGTGGACAGGGCCAAAGCTAGTCAAAAACTATACATAGAGCTAGAGAGCTCATTTTTGGTGGTGGCTTGTTGTAGAATTGAACTTGTAAGAGCACTTTTGAGAAATCTAAAGAACTCCATTGTCTCTCTCTTTGTTCTTGCCTTGTGTGCGCGTGTGTGTATGTGTGTGCATGTTTGTGTGCTTCTCACTCACACACTTGTGCCATCACTTGTTCGAGGTCTTCATACCATCCTCACGTCTTCTCAGATTGACATTAAAGGAGGTGCTACTCATCACTGAGCTACAGTGTGCTAATTAGGTATGAACACCTCAAGAAATCCGGCTTTGGTAACTTAGCATGGAAGTAATCGTCCAATCCGGCCTTCTTCCATATTGGTCACAATCCTTCAGTGTTCTGAAGCATTTCGAACTCTTGTGTAAAGAAATGATATCCGCCCCACCGTCTGTAAAACTCTATCTCAGCCTCCCATAAATAGGTGCCATCCCAAGGGGTCCTGCTACTTCACTAAACCAATGGGAGTTCTTGCTAACTGGGGATGTGTGCCCCTCGGGAGGATTTTGATCGATATGACATGTATTGCTCTTAACTCCTGTGGCCATTCCTTCAACTCCTCCCGAATAAGGAGACTCTCAATGTCCACTATTTGAGGGTTATTCCCTGCATGGGAGCTGGTTCGGGCACTTTCAGCCATGTTGAAAAAATCGGTTGCCGGTGTTGATATATTTAGGTAGTGATGTGTGTGAACACACTAGGACCGTCAGGGCACTTTTTTCCCTCTTTACGAGGTTTTTTTCCCCGGCTTGTTTATACGCCTATTGCCCTAATGGGCTACTTATCTTTGTACATTCTCTAGTAATACATTCAGTATTGTGTGTTTGTGCTCCAAGCTTCTTCTTCTTCTTTGTGCTGTTCGCGTGCTTCTGCAGACATCTATCTCCAACAATTGGTATCAGAGCAGGTTGTCGCTTCATCTAGGGTGTCGTCGACACTCCTCTGTTTGCAGTCTTAGATTCGCACGAAATTTGGTGAGCATACTTAGGGTGTTTGAGAGATCAAAACTACTTCGCTCTATGGTGCCGAAATTGCGATCTGAGCTCGTTTCGGCCTCCGAACACACTATCATAGTGCTTGTGCAGGCTACTTCATCTTTTTGTGCCAAAGGTATATACCAGTTTCTGTTCGCCAGTTTAAGCATCTCAAAGTCTGCTAAAGGTCTAGTAGAACTCGTCTGGGCAGTTCTGTTCAACTTTTTGAGATACAACCAATTTTCGCATCAAGGTATTTTAGTCACCGGCCATGGCTAAAAGCAGTGATGTATTTTGTATGTTGGCTATTGAGGATAAGTTGGATGGTACCAACTACCCATTATGGGCGTATATGATGCGACATGTATTGGTTGCAAAAGGATTATGGAACATTGTGCAGGGTGTTGAAAGACGTCCTGTAACACCTCTGACTACAGGTACTACAAATATAGGTGCTGGAGCTGATGAAGATGGTGTCGAAGATGATATTCCACAGATTCCTGTTCGTGCTGCTATTTCTGCTGCACCTACTGCAGAGCAGATTCGCTGGGATGGCAGAGATGCCCAGGCACATGCATTGATAGCTTTGTCTGTCAAACGTGCCATTATTCCTCACATTCGCTCTTGTAGAACAGCTAAGGATGCTTGGGATACACTTACCACATTGTACCAAGCTAGGAACGAGGCTCGTGTTGCTTACCTCCGAAAACAGTTGGAGAGTGAGCACATGAATGAAGGTGATTCTATGGACAGTTTCCTAACGAAGATCAAAGATTTGAATTTCTGCTAATGAGGTTATACCAGATAGCTCACTTGTACAGACCGTTCTGAATGGTCTTCCTGACTCATATTAGAGTTTTGCTTCTACTCTTCGGTTGATGATGAAAGGCAATCCGAATGCCTTATCATTTAAGGAGTTAGTCTCTGTTTTGTTGCAGGAAGATCAGTCTAGGCAGAACAGGTCCATTATGCGAGTTGCAGATCAAGCTTTCTTGGCTAGTCAGAAGGGCAAAGGAAAATGGAGCTCTTCTACTAGTAAGCAGAAATCTGCAAATGCTGCACATTCCAAGAACCAAGATAAAGATGAGAAAAAATCAGAAAAGTAGAAATTGTTTTGTAAGTACTGTAAAGGCAATGATCATATCATAAAGAACTGTCCAAAACTGGCTGCTAAAGAGGCAAAGAAGAAAGATGCTGGAATGGTTGTTGCAAAGGCCTCTACACCAAAAACACAATAGGATGCTCACCTTTCTGCACCCACGTTTGTTTTGGTGGCTAGGACACCTTGCTTCATACTTTCTTTTGGCTTCTAGAATAGGTAGTCTGCTTATTCTGCATTTTATCTGCCTCTCGTTGCTGCATCCCGATGGCCTTTGGAAAGGAAGGGAGTTCCATCGTCACCTTGACTTCTTTGTTGAGATATTCATCCCTCTACATCACATAGTTTTGGATAAGAATAGCATGGTCATCTTCATGTGTACTCCAGGAAGGACCAAGAGTGTGTGCTTTTCCTAGTTCCATGAGTGCTCCACTGTCTAACTCAATTGTAATTCGACTCTGATTTACCCATACTTGAAGAAGTCCAGTTCTTAGGTTTAGGTTGACTGCATGATCATAGATCCAGTCTTGACCCAAGACAAGAGGCTCAGTGAGATCCTCATCTTGACACACTAGTACTTTAACTATCAATAAAACATCTTGAATGTAGAGGGGAAGTTCCACCTCGCCCATGCAAGGGGTTTCCATGCCTCCCAATCCTATGAGATATGTGTTGGAAGCAGCCAGAGGCATAGAAGACACGGAAGCATGTAACGACGGAGCACGGAGTCAGTCGGATCTTTTTTCAAAGAATTATGTTTTAAAACTACTTTTCAAAAAACCTCCAACAGTGATTTTTATCACTATTGTAACATATGTAACATAGAAAAACCCTTTTCTTAATTTCTAGCTCATTTTGTGCAAGCCGAGGAGTCCTCGAGCTTGAGGAGCTTAGGTAGAATGAGCGTATCAATTTTGGTTATTTTTAGACACCGTTTACCCTTTCAAATAGCATCTAGAACCTATTTTTTAACTATGCCGGTCACTAGATGTGAAACCGGTCAAAACTAGTCTAGAAACTATAAAAAGAGCTAGAGAGCTAATTTTTGAGGTTACCGAGTGTGAGCTTAGAGCTATTTTGAGCTTGTAATTGAGATCTTGAGCAATAGAGTTGATTTCTCATCTTCCATTGTGTCTTGCTTGTCTCTTTGTAGTGTGTGTGTATGTGTGTGTGCATCTCTATGCTTCTCACCTTCACTCTCACTTCATCTCACGTTCACGATCTTCATATCACTCCTATCTCTTTTGCGGATTGACATTAAGGAGGTGGAGCTTCTTAACGTGGTTCTCACCATTGTGCTAGAGCAACACCAAATTTGGCGCCGTTACCAGGGATCGAGTCTAGGACGAATGTGTGATGGTAAGAGTATAGCAAGAAGTGGCGTTGGAAGGTAAAATTTTCAGTTTTGGTTGTTGTTTTACTTAGTTTTTGTTGTTTTTCACCTCCTCCACACTCCATCTTCATCACTGCATCATCATCTCCAACTCCAAAAAAATCAAAAAATTCACCATATCCACCCATTCTCTTCATTTCCCCTCATTTGTGTAGGTGCAAGAGAGAGAGAGAGAGAGCTTTTGTGCTTGTGTGTTCTTGTGTGTGTTTGAGTTTTCTTGCAGGACACTCCAGTGCATCAGGAAAGCTGCAAAAAGGTAAGAAATGTACTCTCTGTCAGAAATTGCCGACTATGTCAGACCATCGCGATGGTCTCCAAAGTTTGGAATTTGAGGAAGGCGACCACACCGGCGTGTATCCAACCCTTGCGCATCTACGAATCCACAGACGCAGTTCAGAAATTCACATTTTGGTGGACCATCGCGATTGGCTCACGCCATCGCGATTGTGCACACCATCGCAATTGGCTCACGCCATCGCGACGGCTTGGCCGGACCATCGCAATGGTGTCATGCCATCAGGACGGTTCCGTCGACCCCACACCATCGCGATTGGCTCAAGCCATCGCCACGACAGTGCCATGCGTCAAGTCAAACCATCGCGATTGCTCACTAGCCATGCCATCACGGCGACACCCTTACACCATCGCGACAACTCAAACTTTGGACCATCGGGATTGGCTCACGCCATTGCATCTGTGACCATCACGACCGTTCACTTTGGACCATCGTGATTGTTCACGTTGACCGTTGGCTGACGCCATCGCGATTATCCGCCTGATCGAGCCATCGCGACGGTTCACATTCACGCCATCGCGATCATCCATTTCACGCCATCGCGACAGTTCGCTCCATCGGACCATCGCGATTGTGCCACGCCATCGCGACGGTTCGCCTGGACCATCGCGACGGTCCCAGACCATCGCGATCATCTCAGAGCATCGCGATTGCCCACCCAAACGCAAATTTTAGGGTTTGATTTTTTGGCCAATTTTGGGGGTATTTTTGGGAAATTTTTGGGTGATTAGACTCATAGGAGACCCCTTAGCTCATATTTGAAGAAAAAATTGTTTGATTTGTTTTTACCCCTGAGGGCCTGAACGGTCATAACTTTTTCATCCATTTGTGGGACTAGGAAAGAAAGGGGGCTTTGGAAGAAAATTTTGCCAAAGGTTAAGGGACTTTAAGGTGTATATTCTCAAGTGCTTGGTCATCCATTTGTGATATTGGTCTAATATTGAATTTTTCCAGGTCTAGCAAAGGCAATCAAAGGCATTCAAAGCAAGGCAGTGAAGGGCATAAAGCTTGGGAAGCACGGCTTCTTGGGCATCAGAGCAACCAGAAAAGCTGACTCGAGGTTGGAAGATTACTCAACCCCCTCAATCAATTCTTAGCTTAGGATAAACGTTAGCATTGTGGATTAAAGACGATAGGAACGCCTCAAGTTCAAGAGAATTAAAGTTATCAAGTTCAAAACTAAAGTAAAGGTGTGTGATACGAAAACCTAAAGGAAAGAACATAAGTCTGGCGGAACGAGAACTCAAAGTACCACAGAAAGTCGAATTCCTGACGCATACATTAAGACAAGAATCTAAAGAAATTTAAAAAGAATCAAGAAAGTAATAACAAAGAATCATTGACGATCTGAGCATGTACTGTGTGCAAGGAAGAAAATTCATGAGCCTTAGATCGGGCAAACACATAGGTAAGTCAGACCGACAAAGCCTTAGATCATCAGAGGCAAGTGTAAGAACTACTGCACAATCGTGGGCTCAACAATTGAACACTAATTACCCCTACGAGAGCTCAGATACGAGTGAATCAGAAATGGCATTTAGCACAGAAAGACAAGACGGAGGGTCAAATGTAGCATACTTAGAAAGGCCAGAAGGACCCTATAGAACGCAATTAGAATTTCTCCGAACCAACCGATTAGGTGCTCGCATCTATGAGGATTGTTTGCAAAGGCAAGTGGTGCAAATGCACAACCCCGATCAACCCATTGGATTGGAACATCTAGTGGTGAAATTCGAGAGAGACACGCACATAGACAAGGAAGGAACGATGTACATCTTAAGTATGCAGCCAAACAATACGAATGAGTTTGGCATGATTCAGTTAGAGACGGAAACGAGACCTCAAGGAAAAGAACCATTAGAAGAACCTAGAACACCTAGAGGGAAATCTGTACTAACACGAGTACTAGTTCTAGAATGGACTCCTCAGGACAACAGAAGCATAGGGCTGTTTGTAAATAAAGAAATAGACGAAGCATTTTGGAGATACAGAACGGAACAACCTGGCGAGGTAGGTTCCATTATAATCTACGAGTTCAAGGACCCAGATACACCTGGAAAGGTTGTATACCTGGATGAGACTTCAGAAAGAGTCTTTGTGGTGCCTGACCACACTAGAAACACATACACATGGAGAGATGAATTGGTATTCCCTCCATCACGAACAAACGTAAACGCGAACCAACAAGGGGCAGGAACATCCTCAGCCCATGGCATGCAAAGAGAAAAGAATAAAGAAAGACCCGAAGTAAGCTTCACTCATCCCATAGGGAGAGATAGAACAACCACGGATACTAATAGAGCGGATCGACAAAGAGATCATGGAATACCAGGTGGTAGAGATGATTTTCCTCTACCTAGACCACGTGAACACGCAAGAATATTGAGACCCACTCAGTTAGTGAAATCCATGAAAAATTACTTTGATGGGACAGGAGATCCCTATGACCATGTTGCAGAATTCAAGCAAGTACTAAGAGCCGAACAAGTTGAAGACATGTTCACGCAATACAATGCATTTGGACTAACGTTAAAGAACACAGCTTTAACTTGGTTCCAACCTTTGCAACAAATGCAATTTAGAGACATCCATCACTTTTTAGAGTCATTCATCACTGAATTCTCTAAAAGTGGAATCAGACATGACACGTCTTCGTTGATTCATAGCTTCAAACAGACCCCTCAGGAGACAGTAAGACTCGTAGGACGTAGGTTTAGACAATATCTTGAAAGATGTCCAATGCAAGAGCTACCCTCACAAGCCAAACAAGTGTCATTGTTCCTATATGGCTTGTTGAGCTCTAAACTACGCTCCTATGTGTATCTAAAGGAACCCAGAATGCTAGAACAGTGTGTAAGAATATGTATAGACATTGAGGACAACTTAGGAGATGAGTTGGAACTCTCAAAAGTCTACAAGGACTCAGACTGTTCATCTCTAGCATCCACAAAATTGTCTAACTCGATAGAGGACCTAGCAGAAAAAGTGGCCCAGAAACTAGGAGTTTCTAGTAAACAGGTGCCCAAGTTAACAACTAACATCCCGTTGTTACACTTGTGGTGGAAATCATTTGGCAAATGTGTGCCCCAATGCAACACAACCTCAAGTCAACCCTAGTGGCCAATACTGTACCATTGAGAGGAGATACACTAATCATACAGCTCTGCACTCCCCATACAACAAACAGACCGTGAGACAGAACTACCCGCAAGCATACGCACAGCCAGGTAGGTATCAAGGCCAATACAATGCTCAGCCTTATTACTATAGGCCTCCTCAGAGCTACCCATACTAGGCTCAACAGAGACCTCAACCTGTTTTAGCTTAGCAGCCACCCCCACCAGCGAATGTCATCTCAGTCAAATACGCTACTGCAGAAGAGAACCTAAGTAGGGCTTTAGTACCTTCTTCACCTTTGATCATGGAGAGTGACCCGAATTCAAATAGTTTTGACTCTACGCATGTAGATAGTCCACCCGCATATTACACGGAGTCACCAGAACATGTGGAGACATATCATTATGATAGTCCACCAGTGGAACCTAGTTGGGAGCCAGACTATGCTACTGTGATGTACACAAACCCAAACCCACGGGCCCAATTGAGACAACAAAGACCACAGGGCCCTAGAGGACCATGCTTTAGGTGCCAAGGAGATCACTTCATAAAGGATTGTCCACATCCCCCGATAGCAGGGCAATCACAATACTATAACATCCAAGGCTTTGTGCCAATTGTGGTAAAGAGCACATAATCAAAGATTGTCCTAAGAACGCAGTTAACGCCTCGAATGTGATACCAATCAACGTGATAGGTATTGTAAATAACGCAGATGGATCCAACCCCACATACGTGCCTATCCAAGCTATAACAAGAGCACATGCGCTCTTACAAAACCAACAAATTAATCAAGAGAAAATAGCCGGAAGTAGTGAAGTTGTAGAGTCTAGCAGTAAAAAGACAAAATCTTGGAAAGATTCTAGAGAAAGAATTAAGAGAAAATGGAGTAAAAAGATAGCTGAGTTGGAAGGAAGTTTAAAAGAGTCGAGAGCCAAAATCCTAGAATTGACTTCACAAGAATTGAATCAAGAGAATCAAGCTCAGAAGTCAGGATCAGTTTTAGCGGAACCCATACCAGAAAATCTAGACATGATGTTTCATATCAGGCTAGATTAAAAGAGGGACCTCAAGTAGTTGAAATGAGTAAGAACTACCCATGAGCTGATCTAGAAATTGAGAGAACTAAACTTTGCATGAAGATGGTAGAATTAACACAAGCTTGTTCGAAGCCTCTAGATATCTTAATTGGAATAACATGGCCAAACCGGAATTACATTTTCAAGGACTAATGGACAGGCTAGAATACTTGATAGAGAGCAAAGTGAAAAAGGATCAGCATAGGAACCCTATTGTCCCAGAGCCACAGGAAAAGAATGCACCATCCCTGTTTCAAGTACCCAATACAGAAAGTCAAGACAACCTGTCTTCCATACATAGGTACTCACATGAATTTTTGAGAGAAATCGAAGAAGAAAAGTGGAGAAAAGAACAAGGAACCCATCCTCCTATTCAAGAAATAGATGACTTGCAGGAACAATTTCCCCAAGACATTCCCTCTATTTACGATGATGTAGAGGAAGAACAACTGAGTGAACACACAGGTTTTGAATCCAATTCTTTACAAGGATTACCTCAATTCACAGGACCTTGGGAAGCAAAGTCTGTTAGTATGAGAGCACCCACAATAATAGTGAGGAATGAAGAATCAGTAATCCCTAGAAACACGGAAGTGATCAAGAACACTAAAGTACAATGTAATCTCACTCTAGAGGAGTTGTTAAAGGTAAAACCAGAATTGTGGAAACATGTAGCAAATCGATTCCCCGAGCTTGCTACTACTCCCTGACAAATAGGATCACGAAATAAGGTACCAGAGATACCTGTAGAAAAGATTGGAGTTGTAAGCGAAGGAGAGGAAGGTAACACTTATCTTCCAATAACCCATCAGGGCTACACCACAAAAGCCATCTTAGATTCAGGAGCCGGAGTAGCCATAGCTACCACCTCTTTATGGAAATGTTGGGGTAAGCCAGCATTAAGACCCACCAGGATGAAGCTACAAATGGCTGACGGACACATAGAAAAACCATTAGGCTTACTAGAAGGAATATCTCTCACCACTTGTGGTGTGGAGTTTGAGCATACTTTCGCCATTTGTGACTTTGCAAAAAATCATGCTTATGAGATGATATTGGGACGACCATTCATGCGTCAGTTGCAAATTGTACAAGATTGGGGAACTAATTCTTTGTACTTGCAACATTTAGGAGTGACTACCAAAGTCAATCTTAAAGACTATTCACATAGAGACGTACCCCCAATACAATGGAATACCATCCATAAGACTCAGGTAGAGACGGAATCCGTGCACTCATTAGAATCAGATCCTTCTTGGTTGCATGAGGATACTCATTTATGGATGTGTAAAGTAGCCAAACAAGAGGAAGAATGGTTAGAAGCCAGGACCTTAGGTGCAGAACAACATCCACGAACCCTTCAAGATCTAGCTTACACACCTGTAGTATTTCCAGATGAAGAATTCGAACCCCATGGTTGGGCAGAAATCCTAGCAACCATGGATGTAGCTATCAATGAAGAACAATGGACACCCCACTGTGACGAGGATGGCTATGAAATCTCAGTTTTCATGATAGAGCTAATCATGAGTGATTCAATTTTAGAAGAATGTGAACCGAACACTGATGCATTTGAGGATGCGAGTGATTTTGATTTAGAATCAATTATCAAGGACCCACCCTTTGCATCAGAGGAAGAATATTTTTACGAAGTAGAAACTCACCCTCAGAAACAGGAAGAAGTTATGAATGATGTGAGAATAGCCACTCAAGTGACTAACAAGAGTGATGGCAAGAAAAGAAAGAAGAAAGAAACCATGTCAGAAAAAGAAGAATCTTTGTTTGAAGTACCCGAGAACTTCAAGAAATATGGAATCGAAGATAGCAGAATCATGGTACGAATGCCTAATAGAAAGGCGAATGATGGACAAGTATATGATAACCGAGAGAAAACCAAGAAAATAATAGTTGCTATAGAAGGAGAAGAAGAAAAGTGTACATACATAGGGCATGATTTGACCGCTGAAGAAGAAGAAGAATTAGTTGCCCTATTGCGCGAATATAGAGATGTGTTCGCTTGGAGTTACAAAGATTTGAAAGCAGTAGATCTAGACATATGTTCTCATAGAATCCCTATGACTCCAGATGCAAAACCGACAAAACAGAAACCGTACACGTACAATGATAATTACGCTGCGAAGATTAAAGAGGAGATAGATCGCTTGATAGAAGCAAGATGCATTTATGAAATTGAGCATACCGAATGGGTATCCCCATTGTGGTAGTGCCCAAGAAAAATGGAAAATTGTGTGTATGTGTTAACCTTAAAAAAGTTAATGCCGCCACGATTAGAGACAGTTATCCTCTTCCTATCACGGAACACTTATTGGAAAGAGTTGCGGGCAAGGAAGTTTACAACTTCCTTGATGGTTTTTTAGACTATAATCAAGTAGCCATTGCTCCAGAGGACCAACACAAGACGGCATTTGCCACCGAATGGGGCATATTTGCATTTCGTGTAATGCCATTTGACTTAACAAATGCACCTGCCACTTTCTAGCGACTCATGTGTCATGTTTTTAAGGAATTCTTACGCAAGAGTTTGGAAGTTTATGTCGATGACATATGTGCTCATTCTAATATCAGGCAGACACATATCCTAGAGTTAAGACAAGTATTTGACAAATGTCGAGAATATCAGGTTTGTTTGAACCCAAAAAAATGCGTTTTCATGGTCAGACAAGGCAAAATTCTAGGACACATTGTGTCAAAGAATGGAATTTCTACGGATGAAGAAAAGGTGAAGGTGATTGCAGAACTACCTAGACCAACTAACGTAAAGGAGGTACAAGCATTTATGGGTCATTGTGGTTATTATAGGAGATTCATACACATGTATGCAATCATAGCCAAACCTTTGTACTCTCTTTTAACCAATTTTGAATGGACAGATGAATGTGAAAATTCATTCAATGAACTTAAACGAAGCTTGTGCTCAACACCTATATTGACTACCCCAGATTGGAGTAAGCCATTCCATGTACATGTGGATGCATCCAATTATGCCATAGGATGTGTGTTAGCACAACCCACGAATGAAGGTAATATAGATCTCCCCATAGCTTATGCGAGCAGACAATTGAACGCAGCAGAAAGGAATTACACCACTACAAAACGAGAAGGATTAGGGATGATCTACGCAGTAAAGAAGTTTAGGCACTACTTGTTGGCCAAAAAATTCAAGTTCTTTACAGATCATCAAGCCCTATTGTACCTAGTCAACAAACCATGTAACACAGGACGACTGATACGTTGGTTTCTATTACTCATGGAGTATGATTTTGAAGTAGCAGTCAGGAAAGGAAAGACACATCTTAGAGCTGACCACCTTTCAAGATTAACCTCAGGAGAAGCTCCTCAAGGAGTAGTGGATGATCTACCAGATGCATACTTGTTTAACCTGGAGATAGCACCAGAATGGGCTAAACCAATAGTCCCTATTCTCACGTATGGACCCAAGAATCCTAGGATAAAGATCAAAGAAGGAGAGATTATCAAGTCTCAGAGATATCAAATCATGGCAGGAAGCATATACAAACAGGATAATCAAAAGATTCTTGCTTGTTGTGTAGATGAATCAGAACATGCAAATTGGTTGTAATTAGCACACAGAGGTGCATTAAAGCAACATCATTCGAAACATCGAACATTACAGACTCTGCATAGACTAGGAGTATATTGGCCTACGATGGAAGCAGATGTCTACAAATTGTGTAAAGAATGCCCTGTTTGTTGTGAAAGACCACCACTAGAATACGCTACATTGTATCATGTGTCTCTCTCACCAGACTGGAGTGAACCTTTAGTGATATACTTGAGGACAAAGACATTCCCTCAAGGAATGCCCTTCGCTCGACAACGCAGTCTGGAGCAGGAAGCTCAAGACTATTCACTTATTGGCGATAATCTACACAAAAGAGGACGAGATGGATATCTAAGACAATGTGTTCATGAAAGCGATTATCTGAGCATACTAGAGACTGCACACCAAGGTGCTGCAAGAGGTCATTTTGGACCTGAAAGGATAATCAAAGCCATCCTCTTTGTAGGATTATGGTGGCCCACTCTTCACATGGATGCTCATACCTATGTTAAGAGATATGATGTGTGCCAAAGAACTCCGTTTTCTACTCGCAGAGATGAAATTCCATTGAAACCCATGATGGGAGGACGTGCATTTTCTAAGTGGGGTATAGACTTTGTAGGACCCATTAACCCCCCTGCAAAAGGTACACATGCTGAATACAGTATTGTCGCGACGGATTATCTTACGAAATGGGTAGAGGAAAAAGCCACGAAAAAGAATGATGCTCACACGACTGCAAAATTCTTATTTGAGAATGTCTTTACAAGATATGGATTGCCTATAGAGTTAGTGAGCGATCGCGGAACTCACTTTCTAAACCAAGTCATTGAATATTTGTTACAGGATTTTATGGTGATTCACAAGAAATCCGCACCATATCATCCTCAGGCCAATGGTCAGGCTGAAAGTACTAATAAGATCCTTTGTAACGTACTGACGAGACTCGTGAACAATAAACGTTCAGATTGGGACAAACAGTTACACCACGCTGTTTGGGCATATCGAGTGGCCTACAAGACCGTACTCAATGCAACTCCCTTTCATATGGTTTTTGGTCAGAATGCTGTGCTTCCTTTGGACTTCTTGATACCGACCCTTAAGGTTGCACAAGAACATCAGTGGACCGGCCATGAATTATCAGCAAGAATAATGGACTTGGAACAATTAGGAGAAACCAGGTTGAAAGCTACAGCAGGAATATATGCAGCAAAGAAGAGACAGAAAGCATATTTTGATGCCCATGTGAAAGATAAAGGCTTGAAAGAAGGAGATTTAGTTCTAGTATATACGTTGAAACAACACGCACGGAAATTAGAAAAGCGAGGTTATGGACCTATGATCATTAACAGACTCTCGACAAGTGAAGCAGTATAGTTAGCCACCTTAGAAGGCGACATAATGCCTAATTATATTAGTGGTTGTAGAGTCAAGTTATATCAGGAACCTCTTACTGAGGATATGCTTAGACGACTCACATTGGCAAAGAAGCGTAAGGAGGAAGAGAATAGAATACGAGCGGAAGCTCAGGCAGAAGCCATAGAACGCATTAAGCACATGAAGCTAAGAAGACAAGGACTAGGGAGAGAACATTATAACCCTCTGGAAACATCACCCAGATATCCCATGGCCATGTGTCAAGTAAAGTCAACCACTCATCCTAGCATAGTGAACAGGAGACCATTCATTACAGTCAGGCTAAAGCACGGCAACCATTACCAAGAGCTCGGGGCTTTAATTGATTTAGGTGCAGCGACTAGTGCAATTAGATGGTCCCACTATAAGGACTCAGGGATAGAAATGCGGCCAATTAAGGCATACCTCATAGGGCTAGGAGGCATGGAAACCCCTTGCATGGGTGATGTGGACCTTCCTAACCTCATTAAGGATGTGACCATGACAGCGAAGCTACTAGTGTGCCATGATGACGACCTGATAGAACTCCTAATCCTTGGCCAAGATTGGCTATACGATCACTCAGTGGACCTAAATCTTAGACAAGGCTCCTTGCAGATTGGAACCTTAGATCAGAAACGAGTGATACCGCTTGACTTCCCTAACGACATTTCGACTGAGGTGTGTAACCCTAGACCCCATGAAATGCATGCGACGGAAGACCGGAAGATCTTTGGTCAGATCATTCACGCTACGTCTACCTCAACCAATGCGGGCTTGGCTATGGACAAATGTCAATCAGGAGGACGTCACGAGATTTTTAGTGGGGCTTCCTGCAAACTAGAAGGGGCAATTACCCAACCGCTTGGGCAGATGGACACAATCAGCGGTCAGGTGGGTTACATCAGCGGACACATGGGCAAAACGCCCTGCGCTGCCCATCCTTCCACACTTACTGCGGACTCGCCTAGATTAGAAGTACGAAACGGAGCACTTCCTAATGGGCAGGTTTCGCAAGTGTTGGACCTCCCTTCTCTTCCAAAGCAGAGCGTCCACGCAACCTCTCAACTTCAACCACAAAGGAGTCAACCACGACAAAGGAACCCAGACCGATAACAATATCAGAAGACACAAGGAAGGAAGTAGTATCAGCATCACGAAACAAGAGGCACGAGACAGATATGGATGCCGAAAGGACAAACACCACCGACAGCTTTCACCAATGCGGACGAGGATAGGGAGAAGTCTCAGCAGAAGTAGAAGCGGTATCCCACAACCACTCGATCTTCTTCTACGAGTACAAATGTATGACAAATTTGGATCTCCAAGAAGTATCTCATGACTCGACCCACACCCACGCAGATTTGGGTACCCAAAAAGTGTATTATGGCTCAACCCTCCATCCATGTAATATATACCCCTAAGAAATCTCTTCGCCCTTCAATCCCACCACATCCAATACCGCCTTTTGTCCCTGAGAAGAAACATTTCACCCACTCAACAACCCTTAGGAAATGGATACCGAAACGTATCCAGAAGTCTCCTCCAACCCCCGGATCTAACATTACTCACATCCCGACTAACCACTACCCTTGTATAAATCCATCTGAACCTTGTATAAATCCACACACTATAACCCAACATCATCTGTAATAACACCTCATCAAGAAATGTATGTATCATCTAAAAGCATGTAGATGTCTAGAGACCTGCACTAGTTCTGCAAGAAGCATTGCATCAATCACATCACAACACTCGGCTACACGGGTTACACATCGGTTATGGAAAGGGATTGCGGTCTCACTTTAATGGGATCATAATTAATTTCCGTGCTAATGTGTTAATCTTTTGTAGCAGATCCGCCACACACTCGCATCATACATCATGCAAGCAGAAGGACAATCAGAAGCGGGCCCTAGTGCACCAATGGCCAATATTGGGGATTTACTAGCGGAGCCCCATCCAACGGCTCAACCACCGGAGTTCCAAGGATTTCCAGGACGGATGCCGATTGGCGACCCTCCTAGAGGGTATACTGAGAAAATTCATCAGAATCCCCACTGGTTCCAAGGACTTGCAGGACCGTTAGCGGACACAGATTTTATATTTGAAGCCAACTTGGCGTTTGATTATCGTACATGGGCCAAGTACCAGTTCTTTTCAAGAGAATTTGAAGGATTGCAGAATACAACAGACCTAACGCATGTTTGGGAAAGAGCCGGTTTTACAGAATACTTTAGTGACCCTTTGCCTAAACCTGACTTTTACAGATGCTTTTACTTGATCACCACTTCGACAACTTCGGAGAACAAGGATCTACCCGGATCCTATATATTGCCATCCTTGGTGAATGACCCCCCATTTAGGAGGTTTTATCTGTCCAAAGATTTAATTCGTGCAGCTCTCAAAATCCATGGAACGCATACTCCTACAGAGCGCGAACGACTGATCCTAGAACCTATGAAACGTGGTGACGTTACTAAGTGGGAGGACATTTCAGCTATCACACCTGAGCTCTCCAAACCGTTGAGGATATGCATGCAACATTTTGCTTTCCCTGCTCAGGATAGATTTACCATGCCCCACAAAAGAATCTGGTTTGGATTATACTTAGCATGCACTAGCCCTCAAACAATAGACCTTGCAAGCTGGATAATTGATCAGCTGTACTTAGCACAACATAGATGGGAAAGAAAGAAGGTCATCAATGGATGTTGCGCGCTTACAAGAATTATATATATGTGCTTGGCATATGATTTGCCGATTGAGCGTGCCATGACCAGCGACGAGTTGAAAGCATTCAAAGGGACTACTAAGAAGGCTAGAAAGTCTAGCAAAGGACGAGCAGGAAAACAAACCAGAGGTACTATCCCGTGCCTTCAAGTCCCAGAATCACCATCACCTCAACCCTCGTCTGAACAATCGCGGACAGAAGCCGCTAACCCTGTGCAACCTATTCGCATAAGGTTCTCCCGACCAGTCACAACAGAGACCACTACTAGCACGGTTGCTCCTCAAGCAGCCACAACCCCATAACCCACCACCACGACAGCAAAAGTTCCCACCACTATTGGTGCGGAAGCCTTTTCTTTTCTGATACCCAATATGGATGCAGAACCAATAAACACGACGTTTGATTTCGAGATGCACGATGTGTTGTCTAGTGAATTTCAGCTCTCAGAAGAACAGATGTTTTCTCAAGAATATGAACGTCCAAGTTACCCGACCATACCCCGAGATCAGCCACATGGAAAAGTAGTGTTGAGCTCTGAAGAAGAAAGAATAGAAACCGATGAAGTTGAAGGCGACTATGAAGCCAACCAGGGCACACATGACTCCCAAGAACATGTACAAACGGATGAACAAGGACAACAAACGGACACCCACGGTGATACAAGTACACACGAGGATGAGACATTTGAAGCTGCAGCTTATACACTGGCGATTAAAAAGTTATACCATACTATGGAAAAGGTTTGGGCGCGTAAGAAGCTAACTGATGAAGAGAGCCAAACCCTCATAGAACAAGAGCTTGTCTCGGGCGGATTCGAAGAAGTATATATCAGCAGTTTCAGAGAGCTTGTCAAATCAGTCGGACCTACCGAAGCCTTAAGGTATTTGGAGAGGAAACCGTTACCGCAGTATGACCCTCGCAGAGTTCGCTTATTATCTAAACCTGGTGAATATATTCGAGTACCAACATGTGCTCAATCATCCCAGCAGGCCCGAGAAGCACGCCTGATTCCTGAAAGACCTGCGACCGAAGAAGCTATCCTCGTCGACTCCCCACCCCACCCTACTAATGTACAGACCATCACTGTAATCGGAGTACCCGCCACCCCAACTACTCCTCCTTCACCTCCTGTCTCTCCCATTCATCCACTATCTCCTAGACCAGCCACATCTTTCGACAACGTCATAGCAGAAGCCTTTGTCGCATCCATTTCCATCCCCATGCCCATACCCACTCAACCAGGTTTCCCCCTTCAGACACCCACCTTTCCATCTACTCCCTTTCCCCCTCCATCTTTCCCATCCTTCCCCACACCTCCACGACACCTTTTCCCATATCTATGCCCATTAACTTTTTCCCCTGTCTCACCCCCCCGACCTACCGTATTTCCGTTTTCCCCTCTCCCCCAAGGAGTACAAGAAAACCCCCCTGTAAATTACTCGTCAACATTTGTAAATCCAGTATTTACACCATCACAAGCACCCACAATCACACCATTATTCACAGTCACCGCACTTGACACGTCCAATGACATGGACATCTCACCGCCCACCGCACCACCACTCACTTCATTCACGGCACACCCATATTTAGGCACATCACAATTTTCCACAATCACCACCGCATCCACTCTCCCACCCCCATTCCCCATCCCGATTGCATCTACATCCACTGCATCTTTACTCCGAACATCTGTAATATTATCTCCCACTGTAGATACCGCATTTTGACAGATGTTCGCTTGCATGACTCAAGTACGAGAGGAGTTTACATCTCTAGGAAACAACTACCAGACGCTACAGAACACGACGAATCAATTACAGTCGCAGCTTAATTCATTGTCGATTGAGAATGCCTCATTGAACACTCGGTACCAAGAATTACGAGAGGCATACCACAAACTGGAAGTAGAAAGTGAAGAGAAAGCCAAAGAGGCCACTACTGATCTTGACAATTTGTTAAGGGCCCAGACAGTTCGCAATGCGACGCTTACACGGAACATGGGCTTACTAAGAAGACACCCAGCAGCAGCAAAGGAAGAGAACCAGACGCTACAAGAGCAGAACCGAGAAAATTTAGAAGCTGCTCTCGATCATCCAGATCAACCGTTAAGCCCTAGTAGGTTCAAAGCGGTTCCCTCAAAATCAATGAAGATGCTGCTAGAGGATCATGTTAGACTGCTCGATGAATACGATCACATGAACGAGGACTATCAAAAGCTAAAAGATGATCATAAACTACTGCAGCTACGAGCACCAGTACCACAAGGATTACCAGCTCCTGTGGACCCTTCTCCTGACATTTTAGAGGAACTCAATGCATTACGGGCCCAGGTATCAAATCTTGAATCACGAATCGCAGTCTATGAAGCACTGCCCCGACCAGATTCCCCACCAGAGCTACCCGCTGATGAAGAAATTGTAACCATACCGGTGGAACAAACCTTTGAAGAGGCCTATGAGCCCCAACCCATCCCAGGCGGATGCGTCACGGCTGAAGGCCAGACGACGTATGAACTTCCAACCCCCGCATGGATGAAGACAATTGAAGAGCTTTGAGCCACCCATTCAGCCAGAGTAGAGGCGCAGTTGCACGCAATGGCAATGATTGAGGAAAGAATTTTAGAGTCGCCCTACTTTGCTCATTTGGCCCCTCGTCGCTACATATCAGGGCATGAGCTACAGTATAAACCTTACTTTATGTTAATGGCCGAATATCAATTGCCATAGAGAAAGAAACAGGCAAGAAACCATCTCACGCTACTCAGTTTGAGCCTGCGGATTTGCCACTAGATGCGCAGCAAGGCGAGATCTATCAACCAGATTGGCGCAAGGATCTTTTACAGAATTATCCAGAAATGATGAGCACTTGGGTAAAGGCACCACTATATTTGAAATATAACCCGTGTTGGGGACCACTGCCTCATCGCTGCTCCTGGACAACATTTGCTATTAAAGTACAGAACAACAAGCAGTGCCGGGATTGGTTGAATTATCCATATTTCAAGCCATCCATCGAACTACCAACAGTGGGCTATATGATGGCCACGATTCATCACTGGCTCCCTCGCTTGAAACGTATGGATGATATCGCAGCGCACATGACTGTCAAAATATTTGACATGATGCAAATGGTTTTTAAAGTCTTCCGGCGTGTCAAGGCACCTCATGTTAATACCCGGGGCTTCGAGCATGGCAATGTGGATCTTGCATATGACATGAGTACAATGCCATCGCTATGGGTGTGTTATGCCTGGCATTGCAGAATCAAATACTTACCGGCGTGCTACAAGTAGACGTTCGAAGAGATGTTCACAACGGGTTTCTGGGAATACCATTCCGAAGTGTTCATCAGCAGGCCCACCCATTTATTGCAATTATTTGCCTGTGAACAGATGGTATATTCCACGCATTATCGACTCCCGCCATCAGATGAACTGCAACCAATCGATTGGGAGAAGCTCGAGGCAGACCTGGCCCGAGGCATTCGAATATCCGAGCACACCCTCGCTCAAGACCTCCTACAAAACTACATCCGACAGACCGCACAACAAGGTTTTGTCGAGGACGATAGAAGCAAGAGGGAGGGGGCTGTTGGAAGCAGCCAGAGGCATAGAAGATGCGGAAGCATGTAACGACGGAGCACGGAGTCAATCAGATCTTTTTTCAAAGAATTATGTTTTAAAACTACTTTTCAAAAACCTCCAACAGTGATTTTTATCACTATTGTAACATATGTAACATAGAAAAACCCTTTTCTTAATTTCTAGCTCCATTTTGTGCAAGCCAAGGAGTCCTCGAGCTTGAGGAGCTTAGGTAGAATGAGCGTATCAATTTTGGTTATTTTTAGACACCGTTTACCCTTTCAAATAGCATCTAGAACCTATTTTTTAACTATGCCGGTCACTAGATGTGAAACCGATCAAAGCTAGTCTAGAAACTATAAAAAGAGCTAGAGAGCTCATTTTTGAGGTTACCGAGTGTGAGCTTAGAGCTATTTTGAGCTTGTAATTGAGATCTTGAGCAATCGAGTTGATTTCTCACCTTCCATTGTGTCTTGCTTGTCTCTTTGTAGTGTGTGTATGTGTGTGTGCATCTCTATGCCTCTCACCTTCACTCTCACCATCTCACGTTCACGATCTTCATATCACTCCTATCTCTTCCACGGATTGACATTAAGGAGGTGGAGCTTCTTAACGTGGTTCTCACCATTGTGCTAGAGCAACAATATGCTTCTATAGGATTGACATTTAATGTCAACTTTTGACAGTAAGAAAATTTAACAGCACTAGTGGCTGCACCTGAGTCAATCAAGGCCCTTATAGTCCTTGCACTCTTTCCTTGTCCTATCTCTAAGGTTACAAAGGATGTCCATCAATGATTCTATGAGAGCTAATACCTGAAGCTTCACACATAGCCATATGATATCCTGGGTGTGCATAGTCATCTGTTCTAGGTTGATCTCTACCCTGTCTTCTCAACTTCATTCTTCGGATGCGTTCCAATGCTTCTGCCTGTGCTTCTTCTCGAATTCATTTTTCTTCTTCCTTACGTTTCTTTGCAGTATTGAGTCGATTTAACATCTCCTCTGTGAGGGATTCTTGATATAATTTGACTCTGCATCCACTGATCTAACAAGGGAGGACATCACCTTCTAGTGTAGCTAGCTGAACTGCTCCACTCGTTGAGATCCTAGTTATGATCATAGGCCCATAACCTCTCTTCTCTAGTTTCGGTGCATGTTGCTTCAAAGTGTAGACCAAAACTAGATCTCGAGCTTTTAAGCCCTTATCCTTCACATGTGCATCGAAATATGCTTTTTGCCTCTTCTTGGCTGCATAAATTCCTACTGGTGTAGCTGTGTGTCCCAATCAGAGAGTTTATTATTCACTAATTTCATAAGTACATTGCATAGAATCTTATTTGTGCTTTCGGCTTGCCCATTAGCTTGTGGGTGATAGGGGGTAGACTTCTTGTGTACTACCAAGAACTCTTGGAGAAGATTTTCAATAACTTCATTCAAGAAGCGAGTACCTCTATCACTTACTAGCTCTATTGATAGCCCGTATCTAGTGAACACATTCTCAAATAAGAACTTAGCAGTCGTCAAAGCATCATACTTGGTTGTAGCTTTTACCTCCACCCACTTGGTTAGGTAATTTGTGGCCACAATAATGTATTCAGCATGGGAACCCTTAGCTAGGGGATCAATAGGGCCTACAAAGTCTATTCCCCACTCAGAGAATGCACATCCACCCATCATAGGTTTCAAGGCATCTCATCTTTGCCTATAGGATACTAAGTTCAATGATAGACATCACACCTCTTCACATAGGTATGTGCATCCATGTGAAGGGTCAGCCACCACAGACCTGCAAAAAGTATTGCCGTGATCACCCGATCTGGTCCAAAATGTCCTCCTGCTACACCCTGGTGAGCAGTTTCCAATATCTTGAGGTATTCGCTCTCATGGACCCATAATCTGAGTTAACCATCTTTACCATGCTTGTAAAGATTATCACCAATGAGCGAGTAGTCTAGGGCTTCTTGTTCTAAACTTCTTCTCCTAGCCAACGTCATGTCTTGAGGGAATGTTTTCCTTCTCAGAAAGGCTACTAGTGGCTCACTCCAATCTAACACTAAAGACACTTGATAAAGAGTGGCATGTTCCACTGGTGGTTTTGTGCAACAGATTGGGCATTCCTTGCACAACTTATGGACATCCGCTTCCATAGTCGGCCAATGCACTCCAAGTCTCCTTAATGTTTGTAAGGTTCATTGTCTTGATTAATGTTGCTCTAATGCACCTACATGTGCTAATTGCAACCATTTAGCGTACTCATCCTCTTCCACACAACAAGCTAAAATTCCTTGATCTGTGTGCTTGTACATACTTCCTGCCATGATATGGTACTTCTGGGCTTTTACTATCTCCCTATCCTGTGTGTTTATTACTGGGTGGTTAGGCCCGTATGTCAATATTGGCACTAATGGCTCAGTCCAATGAGGTACCACTTCCAAATTAAACAAGTAAGCATCAAGAAGGTCCGATACTCCTTGTGGGGCCTCTCCTGATGTGACTCTTGAGAGGTGGTCTGCTCTGAAGTGAGTCTTACCTTTACTCACCACAACTTCAAAGTCATACTCCATTAGTAAGAGGAACCATCTCACCAATCTACCTATATTGCATGGCTTGTTTACCAAGTACAACAGTGCTTGATGATCATTAAAAAATTTAAACTTGTTTGCAAGCAAGTAGTGTCTAAACTTTTTAACTGCATACACCATGTCTAATCCTTCTCGTTCAGTGGTGGTATAATTTCGTTCAGCTGTATTCAATTGTCTACTAGCATAGGCACTTGGAAGATCCATATTACCTTCACCAGTAGGTTGTGCGAGCACACATCCAATAGCATAATTGGATGCATCCACGTGAACATGAAAGGGTTTATTCCAATCTGGTGTAGTCAAGATTGGTGCTAAACATAATCATCGTTTAAGCTCATTGAAGGAGTTCTCACATTCATCAGTCCACTCAAAGTTAGTCAAAAGTCTATCAGAGGCTTTGCAATGATGGCATACATGTGTATAAAACATCGGTAATATCCACAATGTCCCATGAAAGCATGTACTTCCTTGACATTCTTTGGCCTAGGTAGCTTTGTGATGGCTCTCACTTTCTCTTCATCCGTGGATATGCCATTCTTTGACACTATGTGCCCTAGAATCTTGCCTTGTCTAACCATAAAAACACACTTTTTTGGGTTCAGGCAGACTTAATATTCTCTACATTTGTCAAAGGTTTGCTTAAGTTCAGGTATATGTGTCTGTCTAATGTTGGAATGAGCACAAAGTTCATCGACGTAGACCTCTAAATTCTTCCTCAGGAACTCTTTAAACATGTGGCACATCAGCCTCTGAAATGTAGCGGGTGCATTGGTAACTCCAAATGGCATTAACCAAAAAGCAAATATGCCCCACTCTGTGGCAAAACATTAGGAAAAAGGGTGAACCCTGCATGGGCCTTGTAAGGATCCCTAATTTTCAGGGATTAAGCCTCATTCTGCTGTTGTCTAAGGGGACAAAGTGCATTTAATAGGGCACTTTTTAGTAGGCTGGAGTAGGCTTTTTCTAAGGCTTACTAGGCTCCTCTCTCTCTTCTTTTAGAGAGAGAGAAAGGGAATCTACTTTCCACATCATCAAACTCGAGCATGTATGGGAATAAAAAAATGATTTTTTTTTAAAAGTCTCAATTTCAGTGTTTATTTACTTGAAAGGGCTCATTTTTTAATATATATGTCAGAAGTGACCTTTTTTGAGTTTAGTTTTTAATTTTCCTTTTGAAAAAGCAATATTTTTAAAATCCCTCCAAAAGTAGAGTGCCACATCATCAAATCCGTAACTACTCTTCACCCAAAAAATGACTTTTTCAAAATTTCAACATTTTTGGCTATTCTCAGTGGAAAAACACACTGTGACCCATCCTCATCCAAGAAAACAAACTTTTCTTGAGAAAATCATGCTCTAGCATCTCTTCCAAACAAATTTCTGGTCTCTTTCTCAGTATTGTTTAATTGTTGGAAAAGATGGTGTTGACACCTATTACAAACCTCACATTAGGACGTCCTCATGCCCTAGCATCAACAAGTATCCATGTTCCTGTGCCCAGAGAGTTTGCTCCAAATACACAATGCAACAATGATGTGAACTCTCAAAATGAGCGTCGTGAAGCTGGAGAAAAGAGTATTGATCTTTGGACTCATGGTTCATTATACCCTCCTGATCCAATGTCTTCTTACCATCCAACATTCCATAACCTCTCAACTTTACTTCAGTTCATCGGTGCCGGTAAAGCTGGGCTCTTAGGTTATTGTCAACGATTATCTACACATTCAACTGCCATTACTAAGTATTGGATTCAACAATATCAACTAAATCATACAAGGTTGGTCACTTTTGAAAGCACAATCATATCTTTACAAGAAAAGCTTGCAGAGCTTGAAAAGCATATGGAAGAAAAGGAGAGAACAATTGAGACATTTAAAAACACTGTCCAACACTTGAGAGAGACTCCACTTGGGATGCGACGTAGGAGACGATCATTAACATCCTTTGACTCTCTTTCAATTGGTGGTGGAGCACGCAAACGACGAGTTTTTGCAATAAGGTTTGGCTTGTATTTGTTTCTCTTTTTGGAAGACTTTTATATGTATATATATATATATATATATATATATTTTTCTTGCTATGTAGGTCATTCGTTGAAGATGTTAATGCATCATCAACAACAGAGGATCAATTCAAGTTATTAAATTCTTGTTTGACCAACAAGCAGGTGGTTAGTATTTTGGAGTCACGGATAGGAAACCTAATCAAGAAGAAAGTGATTAAAGATTTCACAAAAAAGTTACAAGATATTATCACTCCTAGAGACGTGCAGATGGTATGTGATGAAGCAGGAATTAGTACTAAAGGATACAGTGCATTGTACAACCTTTTGAAGCATTCATTAGAAAGAGAAGGTATTTTACAGAATATGTTTCCATCTCCTTACAAGGTATCGCTAAAGAAGTCAATGTCCAATGAAGATATAACTAGTATTCTTGGAAACTACTTATATATAGAGGATATTATGCCTATGTCTATTTATCATTTATCTACATCCAAAAAGAGTTGAAAAGCGCAGTTGGAAATGGATTTCCTTACACAAAGTACAACAACATATTCATGGATTTGGAGAGGCTTCAACAGGCAATGATTCAATTTTACAAATCTACTATACCAGGTATGTGCACTATTGTTACCTTGATATACATTGTATTTTGATGTTATAAAGATTTTGCTAATTTATGCAGATTGTAATACCAAATTACAGTTTATATTGAAGTTAGATGAATGCCAGATTATAAAGGGACGACGAATGGAGAGATTGAGTTTGACACTCATGAATGAAGCTATGAGAAATGCCATATCTGATGAAAGTTGTAACTCTAGCTCTAAGTCTACATATAGTGTTCAATCCGAGAAAGAAATATGGTGGTTAGGTGCTATTGAAGTACCTAAAGAGTCCAATGATGTTCTTTCATGGATTTTTAGTAGGACCCCATGGATCAGTAAAGTAATACTTTCTCAAATTCATGGTGCAAAGCTCCACATAGAAAACTTTGGTGATTTTGAGATAGATTGGCACTTGGGTGGGGATTTAAAAACTATCAAATGCATTTTAGGTTGCAAGCAAGGTGCATCTGCTCGTTATCCATGTCCATTTTGTACTCGAGGCTACAAAGTAACAAAGGGACAACAAAAAGTACTATCTAGCTTAGATGAATACATAGATGCACCTACTTCCACGGAATGGGATAGACCTTTGTTAAGGTGTCCAATGTTAGAAATACCTAACCGTGACACATTAGATAAAGATTGGAATCCCATTATTCCATTTCCATTAGTTAATGTTCACTTTTGCACATTGCATGCTTTCATGAGAATATTTGATAGATTATTGAAGCTCCACATAGAATATGCATTTTCCATGAAGCCAATTGATAAATCTGTACAAGCAATCAAAAAATTGGAAGAGTTTCTTAATTCGATTGGTTGTCATGGTGGTAATGTAACTCTAGTTGTCAAAAAACCTGGTGAATCGCAAAATAGTTTGCAACAAGTGTCAATGGCAGGGAAGAAGGCAAGAAAATTTTTCAGAACAGGTGTAAGCCCTAAGGAAAATGAATGCAGGGAGCTATGGAAAGACTTGTGCATGATCACCACTGATAATGATTCTCAAATTGACCTTAGTAATAGGCGAAAGAAGGTTTGGTCATGCTTAGATAAGTTGGTAGGTTTAATGAGTCTTAATAGCTCCAACAAAAATGACCGTCAATTGTTTCAAGATACATTAATGGAGTTTGCAAAGTGTTTCATCCTATCTTGGGGAGAGAGCAATATTACACATTACATTGTAAGTTTTCTTATTTTTTCAATTTTCTTGTTGATAAGATTGTGTTATATGTACTTATATCATTTCAGCATATTTTATTTGCACATGGAGCATTTTTTATGCATCGATATGGTTCATTGGAGATTTTTAGTACACAAGGAATGGAAAAGTCACATTACAAGGCTAGAGGTGTTTACTTCAAGAACACACGACATGGTGGTGGTGCAATGCAATCAAACTATATGGAAGAGATGTTTAATTGGTTTTATCGTACTGCATTTTCAAGGACATATGCAATGGAACGAGCCAAGGAGTCGAAAGTTGCAAAACTTGCAAGATTTCATCAACACAACTTAGCTAGTGAAAAATGGAAGTCATCATTGGGACCTTTACGTCATGCTCAATGGCGGGCTACAAGAACACGAGAGGGTTCATCATGGAAGTGAAGTCATTTAATACATTCATGGCATTTTCTGAATAATTCATAAGGTTTGCTACACACTAATCTCTTGTTTGCAATTTTTTCAGGTAATTTTTAATTTTTAAACTATTTTTTCTCCATTCAGGTGTGAACAGAACCTTTTTAAGTGAAACATTATAAAAGGAGACTCATTGTCTCATTTCAACATTCTAGCACTATAGAGGATGGCACGAACAAAGCAAACTGCAAGGAAGGATCCCATTAACTTTCCTACCTATGTGCAAGGCACTCAGAAGCCACCATGGATGAATCACCACAAAAGGCGACGTAGTGTCTCGCACTCTGCATCCCATCGCGAAACAGGTGGTGGCCATACCTCTGGGAGTGAACAGTTGCATGAACAAGTGGAACATGGGCAATCCAGGGAAAAGGCCGTAAATCAACCCCAATCACCACCATCATCATATGATGAGCCTCCATCACCAAAGAGACCAACAAAGACAAGGGTGAAGGAGCGTGCTCATAGACAGGTAGTTTCTGATGATGATTTTGATGAATCGCATGAGGATGTGTCTCAACAAGGTTCACAATCAAGTGATGAGAGTCAAAGATTGCCACCATGGGGTAACGAAGAAATACCTACAAATCATAGGGTTATTGTAGCGGGAAAGACACTACCATCAAATCAGGGGGCCATACCCAATGATCAAGAGAGAGAGCAAAGCCAACAACAACATCCTGAACAAGGAGAAAGCTCAAGACGCGTGCAACGGAAGAAGAAATTCTTTCAACCTCGTCGTAGACCACCCCAACCAAGACCACAAGAAAATGTCCAACGAAGACCACCACCACCACAAGCTAGAGCACCACAACGAAGAAGAAGATATACGAAGGCATTTGCAGAGATAAGGCACTATCAAAAGACAGCTGAGCTTCTCATACCTAGAAGACCCTTTGCAAGGGTGGTCAAAGAAGAGTTACAAAGGTATTGTGCAGGGTTAAGGATCCAAGCTCTAGCTTTAGAAGCTTTACAAGAGGCAGCTGAAGCATTTTTGATATCAATGCTAGAGGATTCCAACCTGTGCACCATCCATGCTAAGCGAGTCACTATACAACCGAAGGACATACAGTTAGCTAGGAGAATTAGGGGTGATCGTAGCTAAGTTTTGTAACTGATCTCTATGGACAAGAGATTTTTTGTAAATATTGCCATTTTCAATGAAACATTAGCACTTTTCCTCTATTCCATTTATAATCTCATTATTTAGAATGAAACATGAGTAGTCATTTTACATTTCCATGTGTTTTCTTGTGATAATCTCTCATATATGAATGATTGTTTTATTATCTTGTCATTTTGATCTAGTGATAATATCCCTGTACTGATTTTTTTTTTTATTTAAGGTCATGTAGGTCTTGTAGGGCATTAGGAGGCCAAATAAGGCCTTGCCACAGAAACGCGGGAGAAGGCCCTGCAAAATGTTTGCAGGGCCTTCTCCCGCGTTTCTGTGGCAGGGCCTTATTTGGCCTCCTAATGCCCTACAAAGCCTTTGAAATATGAAAGAGGGATCATGACTAGTAAAGCTAGTTCAGGGGTAGTTAATATGAACAAATTTTGACC
The DNA here is from genome assembly GCA_020310875.1 of Ceratopteris richardii. Taxonomy (NCBI): domain Eukaryota; kingdom Viridiplantae; phylum Streptophyta; class Polypodiopsida; order Polypodiales; family Pteridaceae; genus Ceratopteris; species Ceratopteris richardii. Next base: position 179,944,261 of record CM035414.1, read on the forward strand.
TCCCTATACCTTTGAAACATATGAGCAGAGCATTTTGAAACTTAGAACATTTGCATTCTTGAAAATATCCATCTAGTGAAGGTTGAGTCTCATGTAAGGTAACCTTGGGCATGTCAGGACCTTTAGTTTCATTCTTTTGGACTCTTGAACATTGGGTAAGCCTCCATTAAGGTCTTCTAGGGCATTGGGAGGCCAAATAAGGCACTGCCACAGAAACGCGGGAGAAGGCCCTGCAAACGTTTTGCAGGGCCTTCTCCCGCGTTTCTGTGGCAGTGCCTTATTTGGCCTCCCAATGCCCTAGAAGACCTTAATGGAGGCTTACCCAATGATCAAGAGTCCAAAAGAATGAAACTAAAGGTCCTCCCAATGCCCTACATGACATCAATACATCACATGCAGGTCCAAAAGAATTTTAGATAATATACTGAAAAAAAATACTTGAGACAATTGTAAATAAAGCAAAGTGAAAATTTGATATTAATTCAATTGTTTACATCAATTGGCTTTGAGTTTCTCAATGACTCTCTTTCGACGCTCCAAAGCCATGGGTAGGGTGTAAGTCAAAATTGAGTTTACTATTTGATCAACATTTCTAACACCTAGACCTAGAGATATACCTATTTGGCCTAAGACCTTTCCACGGAAGTTGGAACCTAAGGTTGTAGTTACAAGGGATTTCTTAACTAAAAAGATACAATTACTCCCCTGTGTAATGGTTGATAAACAAAGCAATTTACTTAAGGCCTTTAGACACCATGTCATGAAGTGGCCCTGAGGACTGAACTCTTTATGGATAATTACAAAATGGTCTTTGGGAAGTTTCCCAATGTAGTTTGCAAGGGATGAGCCACCTCCACGAGCCACTCGATCACCTCCGCTCCTTGCTGCAAACTTGTCGACTTCAATCACCTCCTGCACAAAGTTTTATGATTAGTAGCTGCATGTGTTTGTGAGAATGAATGACATGAATTGAAGATACTTACATCCTGAACTCTATCTTCTTCTTCTCCTCTCTCTTGAAGTTGTAAATTAATGCTGGAGTGGGACATCCCACTCTGCTCGATTACTGGTGAGGAGGGAATTTTTGATTCCAATATCCTTTCTTGTGCATTATTAAATTGTTCTTCTGTGATATGTTCATGTTCACTTGTGAGTATGTCATTGCAAACCAATTTTATTGTGTCGGCCACTGAGTCACCAAATGGCAAACACTTTTTCTCCAACAAGTCAGAGGTACTATCCAAAGGACACTCTGACAAATTACAAAACAAACTTAGGCATTCATCAAGCCGTAGCCCAAATGCCTTCTCTACATCATGTAAAAACAAATATTCTTGTCCCTCGACAAGAACCACTGAAAAAGTTTCAATCTCCACCTCTGGAATAGTTGCTTCTGGCTCCGAAGAGGTGGATGGCTTAGGCACTTCTTTCAACTTATCATCCACACCAAGAGGATAAGTTTTCTCAATAGCTTCTCTCTCTAATAGGAGATTCAAGGGTTCTTGAGGTGGTTCCTTTTTATCCTCGACAAAACCACCTGTAAGAAGATGAGGGATCTCATGAGGAATTGGTTCTGGTTCCTCATTCACAAAGAAAATTGTGGCAGCAATGAATGAAAGATATTTTGGACCCATCTTGCGTTTCCTATTCAATTTCCTTATAAGTGGCACAGTTTCATCAAGAAGGTGCCCTGCTTCCTCTGCAATTGCCTGGAACCGTTTCAATCGTTTTGCAAAAGCCTCATCACCTTTGTGAATGTAGGTGAGAAGGTCACATGGAACCCAAGTTCCATCATATGTTGGTATTTCAATGGAGAAACGCAATATATGAACTTGCATATATTGAAGTAGCTCCTCCAAAGCATCGGCATTCATTTGCACGGTTCCATGGAGGTCAGGAACCTTGGAGAGAAGATCATATAGGTCATGTTGACCTTTGTAATCTGAATCCTCCAAAAATTCTAGAAACTTGTGGCGTGCACTCTTAGTAGGTACAGAGGTGGAAGCCATAGCTTGCAAATGCAGACTGTTCTAACACTCAATGTGGTTGCAAAAGTGAGAAATGAGGAGAGAGGACTCCTATTTATAACTTTTCTAGAATTTTTAAGTGATGGGTCCCACTTTTTCATAGAAGTGACTTTTCCTTAAATTAAAACATAAGAGTCTTGAAAAGGAAAACTTTGACATTTGAGATCACATCAAAGGAAATAAACAATAAGAATGCTCTTTCAAGAAAAACCTTGAGAATTTACAGATACAAGTAGAATGTGGCCAAAATATCCTTGAAGCAAATGTGAAAAATTTTTCATTGCAAAAATAGGTTTGTTTACAGGTTTCACAGTATCTTTACAAAAAAGAGTTATGACAATGAAATGTCAGTTCCATCCATGCTCCAATCTGCAAGAACCTTGATTTTGTCTTCCAATCTCTTTCCAATCTGTGGACAATTCATAAAAGAGTAAAACATTTTCAAATCATGAACAATAGTGATAGAATAATATATATATATATATATATATATATATATATATATATATATATATATATATATATATATATATATATATATATATATATATATATATATATATATATATCTATATGTATATATGGAATACAACTCTTACCTTGTTCCCTCGTATTCGAAATTTGAAATCATGAAGATCGTCATATCCCATGATAAGTAAGTGCTCTCTCAAGTTGGCCAAGTTCCAATGTTGATTAACTAAAACCACCTCCATATCATTGTTTGGTAACTTCACATTAATTTCAAATGAAGCTAAAGATCCCTCCGAGCTTTGCAAAGGTATCCACTCTCCTAGTTTACACATCCAACGATCATAATAAAATCTGATGTACAATGAGGTGCGATGTTTTAAATAGCGAAACCCTATACCTGTGTCACCAATTCTACAACGATATCTATCCCCTTTTGACAATCCTTCTACATAACCCCAGTTTTCCCCTAACAATCCTTCTACTGCTTCGTATGTAATATCTTTACATAGGAACATTGTAGGAGTTTCTACAAAAGGAATGCCTTGAAATATGAAAACAAAGCAATGGATTGGTAGAGTCCAATGAAGACCTATTGATCTAGATACGCGTGTGAATTTCAAAGAGTTATGTATGTCCATCACCATCTTACGCTTGAAAGATGATATGGACCAAAAATCCGGTTTTGGCCACTCTAAACTAAGAAGAGAGTCAACTTTAATAATCTCCAACCTTCCATATTCACCATCTGTGGAAGGAACAATGTACTCGTGAGTGTAAAAGAAGATCCTTTCACGAATAAGTTTAGCAGGAGGTACATCTGGAAACACTAATGCCCCAATGTCTGCATGTAATGCTTTGAAAGTTCCTGTGAGACTATGAAGTGGTTGCTCTTCCACTAAACTAGAAGGAAATATGACTGTAGCAATGAAAAACATATGAGATGAGTAATTAAGACATTTAACACCATGAAGCATTGAGAAAATAGAAATACTCACAATGGATTGGATATCTAATTCTATTGGAGTTTTCTAACTTCATGGTTGAAACTGTGAAGACATGTTGTACAATAGCAACCATCCCACCATGTGTTTGCTGCTTGAAGCCTAAGAGCTTACCTTTCCAATGAAGATCCAAATTTCCACGATCTCGAACACGATGAGGACCAAGTCCAGATGGCTGCATGAACACCCATGCACCTTTGCAAAACTCTTGTGGTAGCCAACTTCCTTCCATTGTTTTGATGTTGTGGCACGTCATTGTGTGAACTTTGTCCTTTGGTCTCCTACGAGCTCTGGAGCTTTCCATGGGAGTAAGAGTTGTTGTCATTGCTGCAGAAGTTGGGAGAATGGTAGGAGGAGAAACAATGCTTCTGTTGTATGGTATGGAGGGAATAGAGGTGAAAAATATGACTTTTTGGGTTTTGGGTATGAAAATGGGAGTTTGAAGAGGGAAAATAGAGTTTTTTGAGTCATTTTGAAAAAAGTCACTTTTTTAGTCCACAAATATGCACGGATTTTGAATTAGAAGTCAAAAATAGCACTTTTGACCCTGAAAAGTGATATGGAGGTCATTTAATGGTATTATGATGAGTTTTACAACTTTTAAAAAATTTTGAATTTTTGGGCCTAGCCTGATTACGAGATTTCTTCTCTCTCTAGAAGACAACCCTGAACATAGAGGAATCTTGTCCCCTCTTCCCCCTTCAGCCTAGTATTTTATAGGGTATAGACTGTGGCCACCACCCTCTTCTGATTGGTCCATCACTAATCACTCTTTGAGCTAAAAGGCCCATCCAGGGTTCACCTTTTTTCCTAATGAGCCATCTTATGTTGATCTTCGGGAGCAATGGCTACCTGATTGTAGCCTGAAAATCCATCAAGGAAGCTGTACACTTCCTTGCCTGCTACTCTTTCTAGTAGATGCTCAGTGATAGGAAGCAGATAGTTATCTCGAATAGTGGCTGCATAAACCTTCTTCAAATTAATGCACACATGTAACTTTCCATTCTTCTTGGGCACCACTACAATGGGTGATACCCACTCAGTGTGCTCAATCTCATAGATAAATCCAGCTTCAACCAAGCGATCTATCTCTTCTTTTATCTTGGCAGCATTATTATCATTATATGTGTATGGCTTCTGCTTAGAGGGTTTTGCATCTGAGGTTATGGGAATCATGTGTGAGCATATCTAAGAATCTACACCCTTCAAATCTTTATAGCTCCAAGCAAATACATCTCTGTACTCCCTTAGCAAGGCTATCAACTCTTGCTCTTCCTCTTCTGTCAGGTCATGTCCTATGTAAGTGCATCTCTCTTCTCTTTCTTCTATGAATACAACTATTTTCTTAGTGGTTTCTCGCTTATCATAGGCCTCTCCTGCTTGTGCATCACGTTTAGGCATTCTTATCATGACTCTCCTGTCATCCATCTCATACTTCTTAAAGTTTTTAGGGACCTCAAATAAAGATTCTTCTTTTATGGTGTGATTTCTCTCTTCTTCCTTTTCTTAACTTCACTCTTGGGGGTCACTTGTGTGGTTATTCTCACATCACTCGTAATTTCTTCGTGTCTCTGTGGTTTAACTTCTCCTTCATAGAAGTATTCTTCATCTGATGCAAAAGGTGGGTCCATAATGATTGACTCTAGATCAGAGTCACTTGCATCCTCGAATGCATCAAGGCTAGGTTCACATTCTTCTAAAACTGCATCTCCCATGATTGGCTCTATTGAGAAGACTGAAATGTCATAGCCATCCTCATCATAGTGGGGTGTCCATTGTTCTTCATTGATGGCTATATCCATTGTTGCTAGAATTTCCGCTCAGCCGTGAGGTTCAAATTCTTAATCAAGAAATACTATAGGAGCATAGGCTGGGTCTTGAATTGATCTATGAGTTTCTTTTGCACCTATCTCTCTAGCTTTTTCTCTCTTCTCTTCTTCCACTTCTACTTTACACATTCACAAGTGAGTGTCCTCGTGCATCCATGAGGATCCTGATCCTATGGAATGCACAGACTTGGTATCATCTTTAGCCCTATGGATGGGATTCCATTGGATGGGGGGTACATCCCTATGAGAGTAATCCTTGAGATTCACTTTGGTTGTAACACCCAAGTGTTGCAAATACAAGGAATTGGTTCCCCAATCCTATACCACTTGCAACTGTCGCATAAATGGTCTTCCCAAAATCATCTCATAGGCATGGTTCTTGCTAAAATCACATATGGCGAAAGAACACTCAAACTCAACACTACGTGTAGTGAGAGTTATTCCTTCTAGTAGTCCTAAGGGTCTTTCTATGTGACCATTGGCCATTTGCAATTTCATTCTTGTTGGCATGAGTGTTGGCTTGCCCCAATGCTTCCATAGGGAAGTGGTAGCAATTGCAACTCCTGCACCTGAGTCCAGAATTACCTTGGTTGTGTGTCCTCGATTGGTGATGGGAAGATAGGTGTTTCCTTCTTCTCCTTCGCTCATGTCCCCTATCTTGTCCAAAGCTATTTCTGGAACTGTCCTATGAGAACCTACCTAGAAACGAGGTTTAGCTACATCTGGTACTTGTTTGGCTACATGTTTCCATAGTTCTGGCCTAACCTTGAGTAGCTCTTGTAAAGTGAGATTCCACTACACTTTAGTGTTTTTCACTACCTGTGTGTTCCTAGGTATAATTGAGTCTTCGTTTCTTACCATGACTGTGGGTGCTCTCATACACGTGGACTTTGCTTCCCATGGGCTTGTGAAATGGGGTAGCTCTTGTAAGGAATTAGACTCAAAGTCTAATCTCTCCTGAAATTGAGAGCTCTCCTGCTCTCCATAAATAGATGGGATGTCTTGTGGGAATTGGTCGTGCGCATCATCCACAACTTCAATGGGAGGAGGGACTTCGCTTTCTTTAGCCCATTTCTCTTCTTGAATCTCTCGCAAGAACTCTGGTGTGTACCAATTCATAGAAGAAGAGGTGTCTGGTTCAGTGGAATTAGGCACATAAGCTTCCTCGAGAGGAACGCATATCCTTTCACTTGCCTTGTCCTTATTTTGAGAGGCATGATCTTTTTTGAACTGTGCAATTAGCCTCTCCAATCTTTCTAGCAGTCCATCAAAGTGCAACTACATCTTAGCTGAACTAAAGATTTTAAAGAGGCGACTGGATTCAAACAGGGTTTGAGCCAATTCCACCATCTTAGTGCAAATTTTAGTTCGTTCAAGCTCTAGTTCGGCTCTAGGGTAACACTTTTCATGATCCATCACATTTGGCCCTTCTTAGATTCTGGCCTGATATGCCTTAAATGTCCTCAAGAGTGGGATCTGCTAATACTTATCCTACTCTAGGGGGTGGTGGAATCGCATGAGGCGGGTTGGAAGGTGGTGGATTGGATGGAGATGGGAATGGTAGTGGTGGGGTAGTGTGAGAGGAAGGTTGAGATGTAAGTTCAATTATCTTGGCTCTCGTTTCTCTTAGACTTTCCTTGAGTTCACTCATCTTCTTTTGCCCATTGTCTTTTCATTCTTTCTCGACTATCCTTCCAAGCTCTAGTCCTCTTCTTCGTCATGCTCTCCGTTTCACTAACCTCGAAGCTCTTTTCATGGCCTATACCTGAGTTCTGCTGCAAAGCCTGAGCTCGAGTGCCCACTTGCACTGGTGCAGTGGAAGTTACACTCCCTGAAGAGTCTACAACTAACCCAATAACGTTAATAGGAGTGATTTTAGGCATGTTATTCGGGTTCTTTGGGCAGTCTCGTAAGAGGTGCTCTTTGCCGCAATCGTGACAAAAACCTTGAATTGTCACCAATTGGGGTTGCGTAGGGGCCAGTATTGGGCAATCACAAATGAGGTGATCTCCCTGACATCTGTAGCATGGTCCTCTAGGGAATGGGGGTCGTACCTGCCTAGGTTGAGGTCTAGGATTGGGATTTGTGTACATGATATTTGCATACTCTGGATCCCAACTAGGTTCACTTGGTTCTTCAGAGTAATATGATTCGTTATGCTCAAGTGAGTGCATGTAGTAAGCCTGGAGGCTATCAATATGTGTAGAATCAAAGCTATGGTCACTGGGGTCACTTTTCAAAAGTAATGGGGTCACTGGGACTATAGCTCTATTCAAATTTTCTTCTGCAACTGCATACTTTACAGGAATCACATTGGTTGGGGTAGGAGGTTGTTGAGCTAACACAGGTTGAGGTCTTTGCTAGGATTGATATTGCGGTTGGTAGGGTTGCTGAGGCCTTTCATACTGCTGTGGTGGGTACTGGTTTTGGTATCTTCCCTGTTGTGGATATGGCTGAGGGTAGTTTTGCCTAACTGCTTGCTTATTGTAGGGGCAATCTTGCACGGTATGATTAGTGTTTCTCCGTTCTATGGTGCAGTATTGGCTACTCGGATTCACTTGGGGTTGAGCCATAATGGGAAATACGTTCGCCATATGGTCACCTCCACAAGTATAGCATCTTTTCATTGGGGTGTACCTTGGTATTTGTTTGCTTGAGACTCCTAACTTTTGAGCTACTTTCTCAGTGAGTTCTTCAATAGAAGTGGATTGTGTGGATGTGAGGCTAGTAGAACTATCTGAATCTTTGTAGATTTTTGAAAACTCTAATTCCTCCCCCAGGTTATCCTCAATGTCTATGCACATGCATACACACTCTTCTATGGTCCTAGGGTCCTTTAGGTACACATATGATCTCAATTTGGTACTTAGCAATCCATCTAAGAACAAAGCCACTTGTTTGGCTAGCGTGGGTAACTCAGGAACAAGACATCTCTCTAGGCATTGCCTAAACCTTCTGCATGCCAATCTAATCGTCTCTTGAGGTGTCTACTTGAAACTATTAATCCGTGAGGAAGTATTATACCTTATGCCACTCTTAGAGAATTCAGTGATGAAAGCCTCTAAAACTTGGTCTATGCTCCTAAACTGTCTCTCATTCAGTGTTTGAAACCATGTAAGGGCTGTGTTCCTAAGGGTAAGACCAAAGGCATTGTATTGCGTGAATAGGTCCTCAACTTGTTCAGCTCTCAAGACTTGCCTAAACTCGTCCACATGATCGTATGGGTCTCTAGTGCTATCGAAATAGTTCTTCATGGACTTAACCAATTGGGTTGGCTTCAAGGTTCTAGTGTGTTCCCTAGGCCTTGGCAAAGGAAAATCATCCGTAGTTCTTTGGTTTCTTGGGGCTCTAGGTCTCTCAGGTTCCATTTTCGTTCTCATCCTTTCTCTTCCCAAGGGGTTGGCAAAGCTTACCTCCGGCCTGTCTCTACTTCTATCCCTTTGAGCTCCATGAGCTTGGGATGTTCCCGCTCCTGGGTGGCCATAAGAGACATTAGATCTTGGTTGGGGGAAAACAAATTCACCCTTCCAAGTGTAGGCATGCCTACCATGCTCTATGACCACAAAGATTCTTTTTGAAGTATTGTCTAAATAGGTCACTCTACCTGGGCTATCAGGATCTTTGAACTCATAGATTGTGATTGTTCCTACCTCATTTGGTTGATCAGGCTTATACCTCCAAAAGGCTTCATCAGTCTCTCGATCTAAAAGCAAGTCCATGCTCTTATTGCCTTGGGGAAACCACTCTGGCGTGATAGTTCTAGTAAGAACTGATTTGCCCCGAGGGGTTTTAGGCTCTTCACCTATGTTCACTTGCTCTAGGTCACCTATGTCTGTTTCTAGGATCACATTACCAAATTCATCTCTCTTATCTGGGTGACTGGTTACTACGTATATGGTTCCTTCTTTGTCCAGGTATGCTCCATTTTCAAACTTGACTGTTGGACGCTCTAGTCCAATGGGTTGATCTGGGTTCTTGATCTGGACCACAGATCTTCCTAAGCCATCCTCATAGATGCCAGCACGTAATCGGTTGGTCCTAAGGTATTCGAGTTGCGTCTTGTAAGGGCCTTCTACCCTTTGTAAATATGGCACACCGGAACTTCCTGTGCGTCTCTCCATACCATGAGACATCTCGGATTCGCTAGTTTCAGAGCTAGGGTAGTGTGAATAATGGCTCAGCTGATGGGCCCAAGACCTAGTAGTATGATTAACACTAGCCATTGAAGACCTAAGGCTCTGTCTACCTCTCCCTAGGTGTCATCCTGATCTAAGGGTCATATGCCTAATTGAGTAGCCCCAATTTTTACCTAAAGTACAACCTCGTTGCAGCTCAATTTCTATCAGTTACTTGGTTCTTTTTTAGTTGATTATCGTGTTTATGATCTTGTCAAATATCACGTCAGCGAGGAATACTTGAGTTAATTTCCGCACTTTAAGTTGTTCGTACCACAATAAGTTCTTTTCTTTTAAGTTATGGATTGCACAAAGAGATTATGTTTCCGCTTGAACTTGATTATTTAATAGTCTTCAACTTGACAAATGCCTATAGTCACCTTGACTTACTTCTAGTACTACTCGCACTTAGCATGAGCTAGGAATTGAGAAAGGGAGATGAGAATAATCCAAACTCACTTGCTGATCCCTTGCTCTTTGGTTCTCAAGAACCCCATTCTCAAGCTTGCGGAATGCCCTTGCTTTGGATGCCTTCTAGTGCTCTCAATGGACCTGTAAAAGTCCCAAAGTTAGCTCAAGACTTTACATTCAAACGACTTAACAAATCACTTCCATTCACTGGTAATTCAGATATCAATTCGCACAATGTCTTTCTGGAAAACAATTCTGGAGATCCCTTAGTTTTGTTCCCCTGGGTATGGTCAACTTAACATCACTATATCTAATAATCCTGAGCTTTCCAACAAGCCTAAGATCACCCCGAACGGATTTCGTATGAGGAAGTTATGACAGTTCAGGGTTCTAGGGTTAAAACAGGGTTCAAACAAGCTAGCAATTCACAGGATTTTTCTCAAAACACGTGTAGGGACCTCACAAAATGCTAATTAATAGACAAATATGCTCAAAATTACCCCCAAAACTTGGAACAATAAAACAATAAAATTTTAGCCGAAAAAGCCTGTCAATCATGATCGACAAGTCTATCAATCACGATTGAAAGAGATGTCCATCGGGCCTGTCAGTCGTGATCGACACGTCAATCACGATCGGCGGTGTCAATCGCGATGGACAGAGTCGGTTGTGGGTCCTGTCAATCCTGATCGACGGTGTCTATCGCGATCGACACTTTTTCCGCAATTTTCACCGTAATTTCAGTCAATCGGGGTTCTAACCATCGCGAGGGACACGTGGCAATGCGAGTCTTTGAGTCAATCATAAATTTTTAGTCGGTCATGATTGACGGTGTCGATCGCGATTAACTGAGTCCTATGTGGTAGTCTGTCGGGGTCTGTCGGGCGCGATTGACAGAGTCTGTCGGTCACGATTGACAAAGTTTGTCGATCGTGGCTGTGGATCACGATCGACAATGTCGATCGCGCTTGATAGAGAAACATGGAATTTTGTTACTGTGATTAGTGATTTAGAGTGTACCCATCATATAGATTATGGTGGTGCACTTTGTTTTACCAAAAGGTCAGATTTTTTGTCGATCTCGATCGACAGAGGTCTGCGACACAGAGACAGAGCCGAGCTCTTTTGTACCTGCGGAGACTGCTAGGGATGATGATACAGCTACAACCTGCAAGATCACTCAAAAAACATGCGAAAGCAGCACACACAAATCGCTCTCCCGCTCTCTCTCACAAGTGGAATGAAAGAAATGGATGGGAGAAGGTGATATGATAAAAAACTGAAATTTTTTGCTTTGATGGAGATGGAGGTGGGAGATGGTGAGGATGATGATGGTGATTATGATGATGAAGTAAGAAACAGAAAAATAAGGAAAAGTAAAGAAATTATCTACAATGCCAACGTCACAACTCTACGTCTTACCATCACACGCTCGTCTTGAAAGCTCGATCCCCGACAATGGTGCCAAAATTTGGTGTAGCTCAGTGATGAGTAGCACCTCCTTTAATTTCAATCCAAGAAGACGTAAGGATGGTATGAAGACCTCGAACAAGTGATGGCACAAATGTGTGAGTGAGAAGCACACTAACATGCACACACATACACACACACGCACACACAAGGCAAGACAAAGAAGAGAGAAGCAATGGAGTTCTTTAGATTACTTAAAAGTGCCCTTACAAGTTCAATTTTACAACAATCTAACCTCAAAAATGAGCTCTCTAGCTCTTTTTATAGTTTTTGACTAGCTTTGGCCCTGTCCAGACCTAGCGTCTAGCCTAGTTAAAAGTTAGGTTCTAGGGCCTATTTGGGGGCTCAAACAGAGTCTAAAAAATATGAAAACTGATAGGTAGGTACTTCTAAAACTCCTCAAGCTCAAGGACTCCTTGGCTTGCACAAAATGGAGCTACAAAAATATGAAATGGTATTTACAATGGCTTTTAGTGATGAAAATCACTATTTTTGTAGGGATTTCTTCTAACAATTTGACATACACTTCTTGGAGCTCCAAATTTGGTCAAAAGTTCGTACAGAGGCTTTCTAATGATGGCATGCATGTGTATAAAATGTCGATAATAGCCACAATGCACCATGAAATCTTGCACTTCCTTGACATTCTTTGGCCTAGGTAGTTTTGTGATGGCTCTCACTTTCTCTTTCTCAGTGGGCATGCCGTTCTTTGACACTATGTGTCCTAGAATCTTGCCTTGCTTGACAATGAAAACACACATTTTTGGGTCTAGGCAGACTTGATATTCTCTACATTTGTCAAAGATTCACCTGAGTTCAGGTATATGTGTCTGTCCAATGTTGGAATGAGCACAAAGATCATCAACATAGACTTCTAAATTCTTCCTCAAGAATTCCTTAAACACGTGGCACATCAGCCCGTGAAAGGCGGCAAGTGCATTGGTGAGACCAAATGGTAATATTGGAAAAGAAAATATGCCCCACTGTGTTGCAAAAGCCATCTTATGCTGATCTTTTGGAGCAATGGCTACCTGATTGTAACCAAAAAATCCATCAAGGAAGTTGTACACTTCCTTGCCTGCTACTCTTTCTAGTAGATGTTCCGTAATAGGAAGTGGATAGCTATCTCGAATGGTGGCTGCATTAACCTTCTTCAAGTTAATACATACACGTAACTTTCCATTCTTCTTGGGCACCACTACAATGGGGGATACCCACTCAGTGTGCTTAATTTCATAGATGAATCCAGCTTCCACCAATCTATCTATCTCCTCCTTCATCTTAGCAGCATAGTTATCGTTATATGTGTATGGCTTTTGCTTAGAGGGTTTGGCATCTGAGGTCATGGGAATTGTGTGTGAGCATATGTCACGATCTACACCTTTCAATTCCTTGTAACTCCAAGCGAATACATCTATGTATTCTCTTACGAAAGCTATCAACTCTTTCTCGTCTTCTTTTGTCAGGTCATGTCCTATGTACATGCATCTTTCTTCTCCTCCTTCTATGGCTACAACAATTTTGTTGGTGGTTTCTTTGTTATCATAGGCCTCTCTTGCTTGTGCATCTCCTTTAGGCATTCTCATCATGACTCTCTTGTCTTCTATCTCATACTTGTTAAAAATTTTCAGGGACATCAAATAAAGATTCTTCCTCCTCTGGTGCTGCTTCTCTCTTCTTCCTCTTCTTGCCCTAATTCTTAGTGGTTACTTGTGTGGTTAACCTCACATCATTTGTAAGCTCTTCATGTCTCTGAGAGTGAACTTCTACTTCATAGAAATATTCCTCATCTGATGCAAAAGGTGGGTCCATAAAAATTGACTCTAGATCAGAGTCCTTGCATCCTCGAATGCATTAGTGTTAGGTTCACATTCTTCAATAACCGAATCACACATGATTGGCTCTATTGAGAAGACTAAAATGTCATAGCCATCCTTGTCACAGTGGGGTGTCTATTGTTCTTCATTGATGGCTACATCCATTGTTGCTAGAATTTTTGCCCAACCATGAGGCTCAAATTCTTCGTCAGGAAATACTACGGGTGCATTTGCTAGGCCTTGAACTGATCTATGGGTTTCTTTCGCACCTACCTCTCTGGCTTTCTCCCTCTTCTCTTCTTCTACTACTACTTTACACATCCTTAAATGGGTGTCTTCATGCATCCATGAGGATCCTAATCCTATGGAATGCACTGACTCAGTATCATCTTTGGCTCTATCGATGGGATTCCATTGGATGGGGGATACATCTCTATGAGAGTAATCCTTGAGATTAACATTGGTCGTAATGCCTAAGTGTTGCAAATACAAGGAATTGGTTACCCAATCCTGTACCACTTGCAACTACCGCATAAATGGTCTTCCCAAAATCATCTCATAGGCCTCAGCCTTGCTAAAGTCACATATAGCAAAAGTATGCTCAAACGCTACACCACATGTAATGAGATTTATTCCTTCTAGCAGTCCTAAGCGTTTCTCAATGTGACCATCGGACATCTGCAATTTCATTCTTATTGGCCTAAGTGTTGGCTTGCCACAATGCTTCCATAGGGAACTAGTAGCAATTGCAACTCCTGCACTTGAGTCCAAAATTGCCTTCGTTGTGTACCCTTGATGGGTAATGGGAAGATAGGTGTTTCCTTCCTCTCCTTCACTCATGCCTCCTATCTTGTCCAAGGGTATTTCTGGCACTGTTCTATGAGATCCTACACTGCTCTATCTTGTCCAAGGGTATTTCTAGCACTGTTCTATGAGATCCTACATTGTTCTATCTTGTCCAAGGGTATTTCTGGCATTGTTCTGTCTCCTTCACTGCTCTAGGGTAACACTTTTCATGATCTGTTACATTTGGCCTTCTTGGATTTTGGCCTGATATGCTTTAAGCATCATGTCTATGTCCTCGGGAGTGGGATCTACTAAGAGTGATCCTGCTCTAGGGGGTGGTGGAATTGTGTGAGGTGGGTTGGAAGGTGGTGGATTGGATGGAGATGGGAATGATGAGTGTGGAGTAGTGTGAGAGTGAGTTTGAGAAGTTAGTTCAATTATCTTGGCTTTTGTTTCTCTTAGAATTTCCTCGCATTCACTCATCTTCTTTGTCCTCTCTCGACTATCCTTCCAAGCTATAGTCCTCTTCTTGGTTATGCTCTCGATCTCACTAACCTCAGAACTCTTTTCTTGGCCTAAACCTTGGTTTTGCTGCAAAGCTTGAGCTCTAGTAACTACTTGCACAAGGGCAGTGGAAGTCACACTTCCTATCGAGTCTACTTTGACTTTAAACCTTTGACTTTGACCAATATGACTTTTATGGGCTCAACACTTGCCCACCACCTAATGGGCTCTCTGTCTTGGAGAGCTACAACTAAAACTCTGAGCAGAGATGACACCATGACTCTTGTGCTACAAAATCTTCAAATGAACACTTTAGCAACTACCAAGTCCACCAGGAGCAGTAAAGAACAAGCACCATAGAAGAACCAAAAGTGGACATTTTGCATGGAAGAGCAAAGGATGGTGAATGGAGGGCAGGAGGAAAGTGTATGGAGGGCTGATAGGGCTGAGAGTGATAGGGAAATGAGGGATAAGAGTAGGGCTGGGTAGAAGGAGAAAGGGAGGGTGAGGGAGTAGGATTATGGGCTCTCGAGATGGACAAAATGATAAAACAAGAAAGCTACAGAGGGTGCAAATGGGAAAATGTGAAACATAAGGTAAAATAAAGTGAGAATAGACCATGTGGACCATGTGCACAATGAAAAAGAGTTGAGAAATCTGCTCGATGCATGTGAGTCTTGACCAAAAGGCAGAGGAAGGTGGGGATTTTGGAAAAACTATGTGAAAAAATGAATTCAGAGGTACCAAAGAGCATGAAAATCACTCCAAGTTTGAAAACGATGGCCATCCGAGGCACAATCTAGAGCCAAAAGCATCAGACCAAGGAAAATAAAAAATATATATATCTTTTTTTTTTCAATGACATCCGTGGGGTTTTGGCAAAAATAGAAAAAATGAAAAGAAAATTAAAAATGGGGGTCCACTTGGGAGGGGGGGAGAGGGGTCCACTTGGGAGGGGGGGAGGGGGGTCCACTTGGGGGGCGTTTCTTTTTTTAATTATTTTATTTTATTTTATAAATAGGAAAATGAGCTGCTAAGGGAAGTTTTTTTTTTTAATACCAAAAAATAGATAAAAACTACAAATAAAATCCAAAAAAATCCAAAAAAATAAAAAAAATCTCAAAAATCTTTATATTTCTAGTCATTTTTCTCCCTCAAAACCACATAGAGCTTCCTTTTTTTTCATTTTATCAAGAAATTCACATTAAAAAAATAAAAAATTCTAGAAAAAAATCAAAAAAAGTTTCAAAAAATGCTTTGAAATTTTAAAAAAGAAAATTTAAAAATATTCATGTCAAGGCTGTAGAATGGCTTCTAATCTGCATAAAAACTTCAAAGAACAAGTATTAAAAATGGATAAAACTAGTAAAACTTAAGCAAAAAAAATAGTACGAGAAGACTATGTACAACGTGGATAAATTTTGCAAGTTCCAGGTGATCCAAAAATCTTCACTTTTTTTTATGATATGCGTAGAATCGTGATATGATGACTAAGAGAAACCCTTTGCCCTCCATAATCTCCAATTGTAATGCACTTCATTTGGTTTGTCTTTTTTTTTTTGCATACTGACCATCTGATAGGGCCACCCTAAATCCTTCATTAGAATACTATCTCCTCCATACAACATCCTTTGTATCTTTGTTTCAGCTACTGTGTGACTTAATCTACAAAATGTCATTTTTACTATTCTAGCTTCTTCATCCAATGGAATCCTCTCTTTCGAAAGACTTGCATGTACTCCTTTTTCATTTTTGTAAAGCCTTGCACTTAGTACCAAAAAAATTGACATAATAGATGATATCCATACCAGTATCCATAACAAAATGGCCATTGATATAGGATTTGAAGTAGCTTCATTACTGCTACACTTAAGGGCTTTTCTTTTCTTCCCTCTTCTTTGGCCTTTGACTGAGACTGTTTCACTCAAATCAGTAACTTGAATGATATCCTCTTTTTCTTCATAGACTTGCTCTCTACTTAAGATTGGAAAAATTCCATAACAAGAAGAAGGGTCTTCTACATGGAGCCAAGCCAACATGTTTTCTTCTTCATATAAATTTACTTCTTCATACAAGTCTACCTCTGGGTTATCCAACAATACATCTTCCATACAAATACCAATTGTCTGCATCATGTTGGTATGTCTTTGATTGTCTAGTCCTTCTTCTAAAAGTATCTATTGCAACTCTTTTCCCTCTTGCTTTACCCACATTGTGTCCTTACCCTAGTCATGTAGCACATTGGCATACCTTAACCAAGGTCTCCCAATCAACAAGTGGAAACTTCCTTCTACCTGTGGCAACCTTAAGAAAACAAAGTCCAAGCTAAGTATTGTACCTTGTATCTCAATTGGGACTCCAGGGACCACTCCCATAGGCATTACTATGCTTTGTTCTACCAATGTTATAGTGAAGTTGGCACGTCTTGAAGGTTGTAGTCCAATCTTTTTCATGATATGTTCAGGCATCAAGTTAATGCCAGAACCGCCATCCACAATAACTCCTTGAAACTCATGACCTTTGATAGAGACTGTTAGCAAAGGGCTCTTATAATCTGTGAGGGGCGCTTCCTCTATAATTTTATCTTTACGCATGAAGACAACATTTGCCACTAAACTTGTTGTGGAAGCCTCGTCAATTATCTACAAGAGTTCTGACCTGAATTTCCCATCCATCTTTATTAAATCATAAATACTAACCTCCTTTTTCATGGACTTGAGTAGTCTTGAAGCTTCTAATTCCTTACGAGCATGGGCTCCATTTGACTTATCAAACTCCTCATGAGCCCTACTGAATGAATGTCCAATGGCATCACTGTTACCTATGAGATCTTCATTTTGCCTTGTATCTACACATGTGGTGGCTTTGTCTTTAGTTGTA
Organism: Ceratopteris richardii; assembly: GCA_020310875.1. NCBI lineage: Eukaryota > Viridiplantae > Streptophyta > Polypodiopsida > Polypodiales > Pteridaceae > Ceratopteris > Ceratopteris richardii. The sequence continues at coordinate 179,961,632 of CM035414.1, forward strand.
TCTTTGTCTTTGTTCAATCCATTAATCCTTGATTCTTGAGCTATTTCTACTTGAGCCTTCCCCTTGCTTCTTGTCTGCACTATAAAAGATTCAATTTCTTTTAACTGCACCACTGTGGTAGATGGTGATGGCACATTTACTTGCCCTACAACTTCTTCTTTGCACACAAAAATTATTTAAATGTGGGGCCCAGATGAAGACGCATGGTTCTTAGGGCAGCAATTAGTATAGTGGTCTTTGGCTTTTGGGCAGTTCTTGCAAGGAGGGGCATTTTCTAGTAGAGTGCACCTATTTTGGTAATGCCCACATTCTCAACATCTAAAACAAATAATAGGCCTCATTGGCCCATTTCCAAAGTTATCTCTATATCTAGGGTTGTAATATTTAGCTTGATTGGGTGCTCTTGCCATTACATTGGTTGGTGATAAGGCTTCTCCTTGTCTCCAATATGTTGTTGTAGGCATTTCTCTTGACTGACATTCATTAGACTCATGACCAGCTTTCTTGCATAGATATCAAGTTATACTTAAAAAAATTAGACACTCACTTACCACATGACCCTACTTGCTACACATGTAACACCATAGTCCACTTTTGATGCGACCTCCCTTAAGTTCCTGCAACTCCTGTCGAAGTTGAGCCAGCTTTTCTGCTTAGGCTTCATCTTCCTTTTGTAACTTCAGTGCTTCAATTTCACACCTCAACTGAGTTACTGCACTCTCCTCCTCTTTGTGTGGCTTATTCCTTTTTAAGCTCTCAAGCTCTTTCCTTAGCTGAATTATTGGGTCTTCAGTTTTTGCAGAATATGATAAATTGGAAGAGCTTGCCCCATATTGCTATCTAATTTGTTCCAATCTTGTAGTTGTATTGATAAATTCTTCTATTGTTGTTGTTAGTAAAACTAACTCCTTTATTTTACATAAGCTTTGAGACCGGGTTGCGATCATGAGTTGTTCATACTTCTCTTAATTTAAGAGAGTTCCAATGGAAGAAAGATTAACTTTTGAGTACAGTACTGTTGGTACCTTGAACTCTTCTCCACTTTGCAATTTGCTTCTTCTATGCGAAAGTCTCCTTGTGGTCCCACCGGGCATGCCAAATTTTGTTGGGGGATTCTTGTGCAAAAAGGGATTTGAGTGTTTGTAGAAGAAGAGAGAAAGATAAGAAGAAAGATAAAGACACTGAAAGCTTATGTAGATTGATTATAACGAGAAATGTACAATATGATGTACAGTACAATCCAAATGCTCTCTATGCAAAATCCCAAAGAGTGCATAATCAACAAAGTATAAAATACCCAAGGTTCTTGCTGCTATCGAGCTTCTCTGCACCAGACCTCCACCTTCTCTAAGATCTTGCACTTGTGCACACCTTGCACTCAACCTTCCAATAGGGGAGGGATGGACACCTTCTGTCGACACGAACAGAACTTCAATGGGACCTTGTGCCCTTTTATTGCATAGATTAGTACTTCTTTGCACACTTCAAAGTCACTCTTCTTGCACACTTTGCACTTCACTTCTATGTGTCGTTGTATGTCTCTTGCTCTTCTCTCTCTTAGTGTAGACTATGCCCACCTTGCTTAGTCTAAACAAGAATAATGCCTTGCCTGGATTTGAGTGTGAGTTCACATACACTCCTAGCTGCTAGCATATCTTGGTGCACACTTTGATGTCCCAAGATTGTCTCCAAGTGTGGGCAGCCAACGAATCCCTGTTTTGTCCTGTAATGACTTTAGACTAAAAGAAAAAAATTATTGGGGGGCCATACTTTCACTTCTACATATGCTTCTGCTTCATACACCTTCACTTTTTGCCTTTTAATTTTTCAAATGTGCAACTAAGAGAGGGTTCAGTTGAACCTTCCAAACACTTTAAAACACTTTAAACCTTAAAGAAATTACAGAAAGACACTTTGCAACCTGCAACCTCCATCTAACTTTCTGCGATCATTATTATGAACAATTAATTATGCACTACCTACGTAACTTAAAACTGAAACTTTGAACTTTTTGAATTTGCCCATCTTCACTTTGAACTTGAACACGTTGACTTTGATTGCTTTGACTTTGGTCCTTTGACTTTGATTGTGGTTGACTTTGACCAATATGACTTTTATGGGCTCAACATGACCTCTATTTTTTAGTGAATTTTAATCCATTGTTTGAAGAATTCTTGAGTTTGTCTAGGGGTGTAGCACAAATCAATGATAAATCTATCACTTAATTGGGCTTGCTACGCATCCAAGGAATTTGAATTGATGATAAGAATGGAATCTTCATTATCTTCTATGTCAAAATCATCATGGATCTTGTAAGGAATACCTTTGTAATCATTTTTTTCTTTGCCTTTATTCAAAGCACGAGAAGAGAATAAACCAGGGTTACATGAAGAGCCTCCGATGTTGAAAAGGAGATTACCATAAGGATTCTGAACCTTCAGTGCCTAGACAAAGAATTTACCAGGGAGCGAACACATATCAGAGTAGATATGAGGGTCAGTTGCACTATTCAACTAAGACATGGTAGGATGTATCATTGTCTGAGACAAACCATTCCTTTAGGACTCTTGTAGCACCATTCCTCCCCTTTTGAGGGAGGTTGCAAGACAAGCGGATGTCATCTTGATGTGAATGGAAGGTACACCAAACACAAGTGTTCGCCACAAAGGCTAGGAAGGGAAGGAGTTCTCCGATAACAAGGGTGAACGGGCAAAAATCTTAAGTTCAAGTGCAGCTATGGTGTGCGTAATACACAGAGCGACACAAAGACGACCGATTGATGGAGAGAGATAGAGAGAGAGAGATTGAAGAAACGCGCACACGGCAGTGTTCATTCACAATGGTGGATTCTATATATATTAAGTCGTTTGTTTTGTTTTTACATGAAGTGCCACATCATCAAATCTCCCCCTCAAGCTTAGAATGAGCTTGAATACAAAATGAAAGAAATACACATGTCCACAGAAAATGAAATAACATGAAATGAAATATATATACAAACTAAAGCTTCCTAACTCCTAAAGCTTCTCTGAAGTAGATGAACTTGTCTTTGGGAAGGGCTTTGGTGAAGATATCCGCCACTTGTTCTCGAGTGCTGATGTGGATCAACTCCACTTCTCCTTCCATGACCTTCTCACAAACAAAGTGATAATGAACTTCGATGTGCTTCGATCTCGCATGATAAACTGGATTCTTTGATAACATTATGCTGCTCACATTCTCACAATAGATGACCAGTTTTCCATCGATGTAGACTCCCATGTCTTCGAGTAGGTACTTAATCCATGTTGCTTCACAAATAGCTTGTGTAATGCCTCTATATTCAGCTTCGGTACTTGACAAAGCGATAGTTGGTTGCTTCTTGATACTCCATGAAATGATTGCACTTCCAAGTGAAAATGAAAATCCACTCGTTGACCTTCGATCCATGACATTTCCTGCCCAGTCTACATCTGTGTATGCATATATACATGGCTGAACTTTTCTCTCATAAAACAAGCCAAAATTACATTTTCCTTTCACATATTGCAATATGTGTCGCACTGCATCCAAGTGCACACTACATGGTTTATGAATAAACTGACTCACCAAACCAACTACAAAACTCAAATCTAGTCTTGTCTTTGTTACATAAATCAAACTTCCAACCATCTTCCTATATGCATTGGCATCATGCAAGTACTTCCCATCATCCATAAGCTTAACATTAGCATCAAATATCATATCAACAGGTTTGCAAGCACTCATACCAAATCTCTCAAGCATTTGTAGCATATAATTGCATTGTATCATCCAAATTCCCTCTTTCATTGAAACTACTTCAATTCCCAAAAAGTATTTTAGCTCTCCCAAATCCAACATCAAAAATTCAGATTTCAGTTGCCTTTTCAAATCAGCAATCCTCTTCTCATCATTGCCAGTAATGATCAAATCATCGACATAAATCACTAATAGGATCCTTTTGCTTCCTTGATTCTATACAAACAATGAATAATAAGCCTTTGATTGCATAAATTTCAGATCCAACAACTTCTTAGTGAATCGTTCACACCATGCTCTTGGAGCTTGTTTCAAATCATAAAGCGCTTTCTTTAATTTGCATACATAGTCAGGATATTTTGGATGCACATGACCTTCTAGTTGCTGCATATAGACTTTCTCATGCAATTTTCCATTAAAGAATGCATTCTTAACATCCATTCGATACAATTTCCAATTGTTCATGGCAGCCCATGCAATCACGCTTCTCATTGTTGTCATTTTAAGCATGATACTAAACATTTCATCATAATCCAATCCATATACTTGTGCATATCCTTTTGCAGCTAAACTTGTTTTAAATCTTTCCAATGAACCATCACTTTTGCACTTCACTTTGTATACCCATTTACATCCAATACCTTTCTTATTTAATGGCAATTTCACTAATTTGCATGTATCATTTTTCTTCAATGCATTCATCTCATCATCCATTGCTTTGCACCAATCTTCACTTTGTGACGCATCATGAAAATTCTTTGGTTCCTCATGCTTGATTCTCTCTATCATGTATGCATAATGAAGCTTCACAAATTCTTTCAAAGTTTAAATGACCAAATCTTGGTAGTCCACGCACTAACATTTGCTTTTACATGGACTTCAATTTTCTCAAATTGATATGACCAATTCGTTTATGCCATAATTCAGCTATATCTGAATATTCACTATTCTTGGCATACATGTTCTCACAAAGGGGTGTACCCATGTCAAACGTGAACAATCTACCCATCTTCTCTCCATGACCAAGTAATTTTTCTTTTTTTCCATACTTGAAATCATGTATTAAAAAAACCATGTTTATTGAAAATAACTTCCATGTCTTGATCTGCTAGCTGACCAACCGAAACTAGGTTCTTTGTAATGCTAGGCACATGTAAGACATCACTTAAAGTATTTGGAATATCATTTCTTTGTACTAGCGGTACATTCTCAACATCATTAATCACGTGTAAGTATCATCACCAATTGCCACATACTCTTTCTTCTTCAAAGCCTCTTTTGACTCAAACCAATTTCCAATGCTCGTCATGTGATTTATGCAACCAGAGTCTATGTACCAGTTCATATCGTTTCCAGGCTTTGACATACTATTCAACACATCCTCCATGGCAAACATATTATCTCTCCCATAGTCTCTATATGAACTTTCAACAGTGAAATTTCCATGTGTTGCATAATGGCTGCTACCTCTTCCTCTTTGACTATTCTGCTTATAATAACAATCTTTCTCAAAATGGCCATACTTGTCACAATGGTAACAATTCCCAGGTGCCTGTGATCTTCCTCTACCTCTCGAGTATGATCTTCCTCTTGATCTTCCTCTACCTCTTGGCATATCCATTGTATTTGCATTTCTAGAAGATGAATGTCCATGACTATAACCTCTTCCTCTATGGTGTAAGAATGCATGATCTCTCGAATTGCCATTTCCAGATGCATTCAAACAAAATTTTACTTCTTCTGTCATGCAAAGAGCTACGAGCTCATCAAAATCTGGCATAGTGCCTCTCACTGAGATAGAAGTATCTAAGCTTTTGTATTGTGGTCCTAGACCATCTAGCATAACTAAAATCATATCATCATCTTCGACTTTGCAATTTATAGAAGCTAAATCATCAGTGATCTTCCTAATTTCAACCACATAATCTATAATGGACCTATTTCAATGCCATACACTATGCACTTTTTGGTTTAAGTGAATTTTTCTAGCTTCCATCGACGTACCATATATCTTATGAATTATATCCCAAGCTTACTTCAGTATGCTAGCTTTCATAATATGTGGAATGAAACTCTCTGATATACATATCAAAATCCAATGGAGAACCTTTCTAGATTTTTCTATCCATGTTTTATATTCCTTTTGCTCTTCTGCATTTGGGTTCTCTAGCAACTTAGGACACTCATCCTCTCCATTCACTAGCCCGCATAGACCTTTTCCCATCAACAAATTCTCCATCCTATACGATCATATATGGTAATTCTTTTTATTCAGCTTATCACCAACTATTTGTGCAATGTTATCACCCATTCTTGCAATTTTAGCACTTCTCTATGCAAAGGCAATCTTATGGCGAGGCCTAGATAAAATTCGAGAACATTTCGACTGTTTTTCTATATATATGCACCAAAAACTAAATGTTCACAAATAATCTCATAGGTTTCCCTATTGTTCTAAGCACTCCATGCATCTCTATGCACTTATATGCTCAATTTTTACCTCTCCAAAAAAAATTCGGCAGAGTCTCCTTTGTCCAAAGTATATATGAGCCAAATCAATTATGGTGAATCCACTCCAAAAACCCAAAGTCTGAGTAAAAGCATCAATAACAGTAAATAACGTAAGCAAATAATCTCTGACGAGAGGCCTCGAAAATCATACATTCATCTTGTGATCGGTACACGAGGTCTTTGAACTGTCTTCTCTTTAGCCTTCCACCTATATCACCAAAGTGTCTCCAAGCATGAGAATAGCCAAGTTACCACGTCTCTCAGTTTTTGTTTAAATTCAATGGTTTTGAGCAAGGTAATATAAAACCTCACAAGGCGCGTGAGTTGTCCACATTAAGGACTTGCAATAACATACATTCGTCTCATATTGTGTGAGTGATGTCCATGTAAGGACCCGCAAAAGTATACATGAGGTCGCCTGCCACATGCATTCGAAATGGAAAAAAAAAGTACCGAAATCAAATATGTACCTAAGATAAAATGCCGCACACTTTTATGTGGATTTTCCAATAGCCACTGAGAATCAAGTCATGAACTATTTTCAATAAATATCTATGTATGCAGAAATGCCATTTGAATTTCTTGTTCCTATGTTTTCTTGCATTTCTGAAGGAGGTTTGATTGCATCATGAATCTAGACTCACAAGAGTTTCTTGAAATCTGCTGCTCGTGCTACTTCTAGAGAGCTTATGCTCACTCATATCATCAGAAAGAGATAACCGGACAAGCAACATCGGGGCAGTTTGGCACATCTGATCTGCAAGAACGATTCATCTTTTATTAACGAACTAACCGCTGCTTAAACTATCGGCGAATCTTTTGTATGCAGGCTATTCCGTGCTAGTCATCATCACCATCTGGGGCTCAATTGGCATTGGTGCTGGTAGATGGAGTGAAGAGGATGGCAATTAGTTGAACATGGGCAGAAGCCTTAATGTAGATCTTGTAGCTCTGATACCACCTCTTAAGTTCAAGCGCAGCTATGGCGTGGGGAATACACACAGCGACACAGAGATGACCGACTAACGGAGAGAGAGAGAGAGAGAGAAAGAGAGAGAGAGAGATAACTTGGAACCACCTCCGTACTAATACATTTACTATGCGAGTCCACGAGTCCACATATATTGTTTTGTTATCACATTATTTATTATGCAGAATAATGATGCATGGTTGAATTGTAATGGAATGTGGAAAAATGTTTTAGATTCTAAGTGTCATAAATATGCATTTGTCATTTATGCATAAGACTCAACACAATGAATAATAATATCAATTTTTGAGTTCCTTCACCATTGGGAATCTGGGCATTCGTTTCATGGAGCCTGCCTAGTACAGCGATTCGTGACTCATTAATGTAGCGAGTCTTCTCGACTGCACAAACTCCCACATACAAGGAATAATCTCTTCTATCTATGTGTGTATGTATGTATGTATGCATGTATGTATGTATATAGATATCTCTCTCTCTCTATATATATATACATATATACATATATATATATATATATATATATATATATATATATATATATATATATATATATATATATATATATATATACATATATATATATATATATATATATATATATATATATATATATATATATATATATATATATATATATATATATATATATAGAGAGAGAGAGAGAGAGAGAGAGAGCAAGGGTGGGAGGGAGGTAGGAGGGAGGGAAGGGGGACAAGACATAGGATACATGATGAGATGTCATCCGGCTGTCACAAAGAGAAAACAAGATCATAAAAAGCTAGTACTATATATATATATATATATATATATATATATATATATATATATATATATATATATATATATATATATATATATATATATATATATATATATATATATATATATATATATATATATATATATATATATATATATGTGTGTGTGTGTGTGTGTGTGTGTATGCGTATATGTGTGTGCATGTGTATGTGTGTATTGATGGAATTTAATTTCTCAGATTTGCATACTAGAAGTGAAAATGAACCCAATACCTTAGTCCCTTCATTTTCACCTTGTCTGCTACCCTGGAGAGAAACTCTGATTCACGTGGATGACATTGATCCAAAATATCTAAACTTTTCACCATAGTTAGTATGGTTCATAAGCTTTCAAATAAGCTATAGAATCCCTCAAATGGATCTGTTTAGGTCAGGCAATAACTCTATACAAAAAAAAAATATGTAGAGATGTAGGATATGCACAAATTGTTGGTGCAACACAAGCCTTCACATTTGGCTTGGATATCTACGTTGAAGACTATACATGACGCGAAGACCATAGGAACTTATGCCTATGATTTCTTACCAATTTATCTATTGTAAAAATATAAATGATCTCGCGCATCATTATGCAATCACGCCGAATTGATTGGAAGTTGTGAAAAGGCGGTTGATTGATCGAGAGAATATCTCAATCAATTCTTCTTTAGGTGAGAAATTTTAGGAGATTGATTTGAATTCTAATTCAAGTCATCACTTAATTCTTATAAAAGCTACAGAGGAAAATGTCGCGATAGGCGCTCCAATAACCCCGAAGCAATACTGTATCAATCACTGAGGTTATGAGGTCTACTCTATAGCCTACACCTCTGAGTACCATTGAGCTATGTTTATTATGCCAATGGGAATGTACATTTACATGATCTAATACAAATACTTACATTCGTCTACTCTGTGATTCTCTGAGTCATTATTCTCAAGTCTGTCAATCTTGAAGAAGTGCATCTCAGAATCTACTGAATCAAATCAAGTGATTCAAAGCTTGATAGATTCAGCTTAAAGCATACCGCAAACATACAAAGTTTGAAGCAACTTGATTCAGTCAATTTCAAGAAGTCAAGAAATTACAGTCAAAGTGCTCACAGTTGCAGTTCTTACGGTAAACGAGTAATTTTCCGGTAGAAGAACAAAATAGATCTCGCAGAGTAATGCGAAGCTTTGTATGAGAGATAGCTCACTCTATAGCTAGACATCTCTACTTTTAGTTGATCAATCTTTCCGGTGAAAAAGATATCTACACACTGTACAAAGTCTGACCGAAAAGAGGCTGTCTGAACTAGAGAAGTATTTTCTTAATCTTCAGAAAATGTTCTGTTAGTTAAGAGAGTTCATATGTCACTTCCTTACTTCATGTATGTTCACTTGAAGTAATTATAAACAGAATTGAAGTTCATTCCGGTACAATTTCGGTACAATTACGGTGTCAGTCCAGTGGCAGTCTGGTGAAATTTCAGTCCAGTGAGATTTCGGTGAAATTTTTCCCAGAAAAGTTAGAGCACTGTCTTATATTTTCCGCAAGGCTCAATCCTCATCGCATCATCTAGGAGTAGAAACAAAGAAAAAGATCAAAGAGGGCTGGTGCAAAGCAGGATTAGCAGTACCAACTCAATCTTCTGAGTGCATCCAACCATCACTCCCAACAGTGGTATCAGAGCAAATAAGGTAATCATGGGTGATGGTTTCCCTTCCTTCATTGACAAATTGGACAGAAACAATTACCAAGCTTGGTCTCTAAGGATGAAGACATATCTACAAGGAAGGAGCTTGTTTGGATACATATCAGGAGATGAGGAATTGCCCTCGTTTAAGACTAGAGGACTACCTACAAAGGATGAACATGAGAGACTCAACCAATGGTGTGCAAAGGATGCTTTGGCAAGGTCTTACCTTCTAAACTCTATATCTGACTTTCTTTTACCTCATGTGAGGAATTGTAAGACTTCCCAAGAGACTTGGGAAACCTTGTCTACATATTTTTCATCAAGCACAAGGGCCAGAAAGAATCAGCTATGGATTGAGTTTACAACTCTTAGGAAGCAATCAAAACAATATGTCTCAGATTTTGTCACCAGAGTCAAAGACATTGCAGATCAACTGGCAAGTATTGGAGAAGAGATTGAAGAGGAACAAATAGTAAGGCAGGTAATCAATGGACTAAAGGCTGATGACAAGTGGGAGAGCTTTACTACAGCAATGGACTTATACATGGACATCCAAGCACCTGATCTAACAACCCTGATTGGTCAACTCTTCACACATGAAGCAAAGATCACAAAGAATGGAGAACAATCAAAAGGTAACAACTCCTCTGCCTTATACACTGATAAAAAGGTTAAAGATAAAGCTAAAAGCAAGAAGGTTGATGAAGAAGGCTCTACCTCCCAAGCAAACTATGCAGGGAGAGGTAGATCATCTAGAGGTAGGGGCAGAGGAGGTAAGTCAGGTAGGGGGAGACCCTACAATCAATCTCCATGCAATATCTGTGGCTTGTCTAATCATACTACAGATGAATGCTACAAAAATTACAAGAACCAAAGAGGAAGAGGTCACCAAAGAGGAGGATACTCTCAAGGCAGAGGCAGATTCAACCAATCTCAAGGCTACCATGGCTACAACAATAATCACAATAGCAACTATCAAGGTGGATACAGAAATAGGAAAGACTACAACAATTATGCAGAGGAGCAAGATGATTCCCTGTTGATCATGAACATGACATCTAAGTCAGGTATCAATGATGATCACTTATTCTATATTGATTCAGGTTGCTCTAATCATGTAGCTGGAAATGTTGCATTACTTTCTGATTTGGAAGAACCCACGGGCAAACATCAAGTGCAGACAGGTGATGACACTAAACATTCAGTTATTAAAGTAGGCAATGTCAAGACAAGTGATGGTAATCAGAATTTATTAAGCAGAGTGTTGTATGTTCCAACAATCACCAAGAATCTGATGAGTGTAGGTCAGATTGTGGAAAAAGGTCTACAGGTCAGGTTCACTCAACATGGTGCATAGGTGGAGGATCCAAGACATGGATTCAGAAGAATAGCAAAGGGAGAAAAATCAGGTAGGTTATTTACTTTTGAGCTTGAAGACACCAAAAACATTGCTCTGTACAATTACAAGGATCAAACGCTATCGGAATTGGAGATTTGGCACAAGAGGTTAGGTCACATTGGAGAAAGGACCTTAAAGCAAATATGCAGGGATCAATGTGTGCTTGGGATACCTAATATATCCAAGCAACACATGATATACAAGTGTGGGGCTTGTCAATTCGGTAAGTCACACAGGTTGCCCTATACCAAGAAAAGTTTCATGCATAAAGATTATCTGGAATTAGTGCATACAGATGTTTGGGGACCTAGCAAGGAGCCATCCTTATCTGGATCGAGGTACTATGTGTCCTTTATTGATGACTATAGCAGGTGGACTGTCTTGTACTTCATGAAACATAAAGATGAAGTATTTAATTGTTTCAAAAGGTATCTTGCATTAGTTGAGAATCAAACAGGTAGACATTTGAAGAGGCTAAGGTCAGATGGTGGAGGAGAATACTTCTCCAATGACTTTGAAGATTTCTTGCAGGAAAGAGGCATCAAGAGGGAGATTACTACAAGGTACTCACCTGAACAAAATGGGGTAGCTGAAAGAAGGAATAGACTCATTGTAGAAACAGCAAGGTCTATGCTTAATGAAAAGAAGTTGCCAAATTACTTATGGGCAGAGAGTGTATCTACTGCCACATATCTAATTAACAGGTTGCCATCAAAGACACTTGATGGAATGACACCCTATGAGGCTTGGCATGGTAAGAGACCATCTCTGGATCATTGCAAAATCTTTGGGTGTGTTGCATATGTGCATATTCCCTCACAGGTAAGGGGAAAGCTAGACCCTAAAGCTGAAAAGTGTATCTTCATTGGTTATGATTTGAATCAGAAGGGATACAGATTCTACAACCCCTCAAACAAAGGCTTCAAGGTAAGCAGAGATGTCATCTTTGATGAAAATGATTCATGGTATGAAAATGAGTGCAGGAAAGTTAGCCTACCTTATGACATGGAAGAAGACTTTCCCAAGCTTATCAGGCAAGAACCAATTCAGAAAGAGGACACAAGCTCAGATGATGAAAACACCATCAACATTGAAGAATTCAAGACTTGGAAATCCAAAGGGAAGATGAAGATGAAGCAACTAGAAGACAATCCAGAATCCTCAACTCAAGCTATGAGGAGATCTCAGAGAGAAAAGAAAAAACCTATTAGGTATGGGTATGATACTTCACTTGTAACCAAGCACTCTGTATATCTTGCAAAGGATATCTTGAATGAAGAACCAGGTACATTTGAAGAAGCAATCACTAAACCAGAATGGAAGGAAGCAATGAATGAAGAAATGGAGGCTCTCAAGGAGAGTGATACTTGGGACTTGGTACCCAAGAAGGACTCCATGAAGGTGATAGGATCCAGATGGATCTACAAACTCAAAAGAAATTCAGATGGTACAATAAACAGGTATAAAGCTAGGTTGGTAGCCAAGGGTTTTGCACAAACCCAAGGCATTGATTATGAGGAGACATTTTCTCCGGTGGCTAAAATGCCATGTATCAGAGTTATGGTGAGTGTAGCTGCATCCAAGAATTGGAACATGTACCAATTGGATGTGAAGAATGCATTCTTGAATGGATGGATATCTGAAGAAGTCTACATGGCACAACCACCTGGCTATGAGGATCCTAATAAGGTAAATCATGTTTGTAAGTTGAAGAAGGCTCTGTATGGTTTAAAACAGGCACCTAGAGCATGGAATTACAGGTTGACAACATATCTCCAAGATCAAGGATTTGTGATGAGTAAAGCAGACACTTCTCTGTTCATAAAGAGGAGTAGTACAGAAGTAATATATTTATGTGTCTATGTTGATGACATCATTATTACAGGAAATGATGTTCAGGGAATAAGACACATCAAAGGACAGATGATGAAGGAATTCAAGATCAATGATCTTGGATTATTGAAGTATTTCCTAGGACTTGAATTGATTTACACAAATTCAGGTATCTATATTACTCAGAAGAAGTACATACAGGACATGGTCAAGAAATTTAATTTGCAGGAAGCTAAAATCTCAAACATTCCTATGGAGGTCAACCACAAACTCAGTGTACATGAAGGAGAAGAACTCAAAGATATTACAGGTTACCAAAGTTTGGTAGGAAGTCTTAATTATGCTACCTTAACCAGGATTGATATATCATATGGTGTTAGTGTGCTTAGTCAATTTATGCACAAACCAAGAATACCACATTTGGAGGCAGCCAAAAAGATAGTAAAATACCTAAAGGGAACACAAAATCATGGTTTGTACTTTCCTTATACATCAGATATTGATATTAAAGTGTATTCAGATGCAGATTGGGCAGGTTGCAAGGATGACAGGAGAAGTACATCTGGTTACATATGTTTTGCAGGTGATAAACCAATTTCTTGGTCAGCCAAGAAACAACCCACAGTAGCTTTGTCATCTACTGAGGCAGAGTACAGAGGGCTAGCAAATGCCACTCAAGAAGCTATCTGGTTGAAGCTTTTGTATACAGAACTAGGCTTATACACAAGGCCTCCAGTTATCTTTGGAGATAACACAAGTTCTCTTCACTTAGCAGCTAATCCAATATATCATGCCAGAACCAAACACATAGAGGTTCATTACCACTATGTGAGGGAGAAGTTACTTAGCAAAGAAATTCAATTATCATATGTGTCTACTAATATACAATGTGCAGATTTACTCACTAAAGCTTTGGATGGAACTAAGTTATGCAGATTCAAATCCATGATTAGATTGCAGGAAATAATTGAAGACTAGAGATGAAGACTTGAGCCAAAATGTTTGGCTTGAGGGGGAGCTGTTGGTGCAACACAAGCCTTCACATTTGGCTTGGATATCTACGTTGAAGACTATACATGACGCGAAGACCATAGGAACTTATGCCTATGATTTCTTACCAATTTATCTATTGTAAAAATATAAATGATCTGGCGCATCATTATGCAATCACGCCGAATTGATTGGAAGTCGTGAAAAGGCGGTTGATTGATCGAGAGAATATCTCAATCAATTCTTCTTTAGGTGAGAAATTTTAGGAGATTGATTTGAATTCTAATTCAAGTCATCACTTAATTCTTATAAAAGCTACAGAGGAAAATGTCGCGATAGGCGCTCCAATAACCCCGAAGCATTACTGTATCAATCACTGAGGTTGTGAGGTCTACTCTATAGCCTACACCTCTGAGTACCATTGAGCTATGTTTATTATGCCAATGGGAATGTACATTTACATGATCTAATACAAATACTTACATTCGTCTACTCTGTGATTCTCTGAGTCATTATTCTCAAGTCTGTCAATCTTGAAGAAGTGCATCTCAGAATCTACTGAATCAAATCAAGTGATTCAAAGCTTGATAGATTCAGCTTAAAGCATACCGCAAACATACAAAGTTTGAAGCAACTTGATTCAGTCAATTTCAAGAAGTCAAGAAATTACAGTCAAAGTGCTCACAGTTGCAGTTCATACGGTAAACGAGTAATTTTCCGGTAGAAGAACAAAATAGATCTCGTAGAGTAATGCGAAGCTTTGTATGAGAGATAGCTCACTCTATAGCTAGACATCTCTACTTTTAGTTGATCAATCTTTCCGGTGAAAAAGATATCTACACATTGTACAAAGTCTGACCGAAAAGAGGCTGTCTGAACTAGAGAAGTATTTTCTTAATCTTCAGAAAATGTTCTGTTAGTTAAGAGAGTTCATATGTCACTTCCTTACTTCATGTATGTTCACTTGAAGTAATTATAAACAGAATTGAAGTTCATTCCGGTACAATTTCGGTACAATTACGGTGTCAGTCCAGTGGCAATCTGGTGAAATTTCGGTCCAGTGAAATTTCGGTGAAATTTTTCCCAGAAAAGTTAGAGCACTGTCTTATATTTTCCGCAAGGCTCAATCCTCATCGCATCATCTAGGAGTAGAAACAAAGAAAAAGATCAAAGAGGGCTGGTGCAAAGCAGGATTAGCAGTACCAACTCAATCTTCTGAGTGCATCCAACCATCACTCCCAACACAAATTAGGGTTATAAAGATATACCAATCTCTCTACATATAAAGCTGATTTCAGAAACCCCTCTTAGGAAAGGTAAGACAATATATAAAGAATCCACCTTAAAAGCTCTTGAAGTGTATATTTACACAAACGGTTACAACTATTATAAGTAGACTATGTCTCTACCTACATGAGACTAGAGGGCGTGTGGGCTTGATAGCTTATCCTTGGTCCTCCTCTCTGCATGTAACCTCCTCCTTTGCATTTTTTCTAGCTTACACTGTTGTGTTTCAGCTCCTTAAGCCTTGGATGACTCTTCCCTTGAGTCTCCTTGAGTATATGTCTCCTTGTCTTCAATGACCTACAAGACTTCCATACATTTGATGTGTCTTCACCTCATTTTATAGCTTTTGTATGCCTCTCACAACTTTTCAACTCCCTTAGGATTTTCGTAGCTAGCATTGAAGCCACCTTAATTGATCCGACTCGTGAATTTTTTCCATATTAAGGTCTTTTGACCCCTTTGTCCACCTAAAGCTTGCATAGTTAACACTTTCAACACTCCCCCTCAAGCTTAAGGTGGTAGTGTCTATATCAAGCAAGTGAATAGCCTTTGAAAACTTTGTTAAGTTGGTCACATCCAAGATTTTGTTGAAGATATCTGCAACTTGGTCTTTGTACATACAAAATGAAAATTAATGTCTGCACTGGCAACCTTTTTCCTTACATAATGGTAATGTACCTCAATGTGCTTGCTCCTTGCATGATACATGGTATTGTTATCAAGATGTAGGCTTGACATGTTATCTCCATACACTGGAATTGGTCCAAGTTGTACACCAAAATCTTTGAAGATATTCTTATGCGGCATTGATGTTGGAATTTGGGGCCCCAGGATCGTTCCAAACTAAAACCTTTTGAGCGTACACAACTTAATTAATCAAGATGATATGTGAGATAAAGAAAGAAAGAGATCTTGAGACAAGGATAAGGAATGTAAGCAAGATGCTTACTCACTAAAAATAGATGTCCAAATTATAACATGGGAGTACTACTCAACCATATGATGTGGTGCACTCAATAATGGAAGAATAGCCAAGAAGATGATGATACAAAATTCAGATTATGTTGTTATAATATGAGTGTGTGTGAAGCGAATGAGCAATGAAGTGAACCTAACCTCACAAGAGGTGCAACAAATCTGAAAATCAGTAAACCCTAATTCTTGCTAAAAGATAGCTGCCTCCAACTTACAAAAGATAGCTACCTCCAACTTGTATAAGACTTCTTGCTCCAAGAGAGTAGCCTCTCCTTCACCAAACCTTCATCTCCGAAGCTTCAGAATTCCAAAACTCTAGCTTGAGCTACTATTCTCTTGCAAAATAGTTCCCAACATGCTCCCTATATAGGTTATAAGCCTCCCCATAAAGCTAGCAACTAATTTTAACAAAATGTTGCTTTATTTGCCAATTTTTGCGATCGCTATTTTAAAACATGCTTTTTATTTTAATTTTATCTTTTTGTGCTTTATTAAAAAACGATCATTAAAATTGCTTTATTTTAAATTTGATCTCTCAAATAATGTGCTTTTGCACAAAGTGATAATATGATCTAGCTTTTTCAAGTTTGGACTTCTAGAAAATGCTTTTCCTCCATTTTGAGCTGAATTAGGGTTTGGATTATCTCCCTGTTCTGACCTCAGATGAAGAAATGAAGCATACCACTAGATAGCTTGCCAAGCTCTATCTATCTAGCCTAAAAACGTTTTACCCAAATTGTACAAAAAATGCTAAGTCCAAAATGTGGATTTGCTGGAAATGTACCAAATGTACATTGACTTCCAACAATCTCTCCTTTAATGTCATATTGGTACAAGCTTCAGTAACTGCAAATCTTCTCATAACTATCTCATTTTGTTGAGGAGTGTAAGCAGTAATAAGGTGTCGAGTAATACCTTTCTCATCAAGAAATGTTTAAAACTCATTTGATAAGTATTCTCCACCTCTATCACTTCTCAGAATCTTGATAGTTCTATGACTTTCATTTTCAACCATAGCTACAAATTTCTTGAACATAGGAAAGACATCTTACTTCAACTTAAGATGATAGATCCATGAATATCTCGTAAAATCATCAACAAATAGAACTAAATACCTAAAAACCTGAATACAGTCTGCTCTCATAGGTCCATTCACATCTGAATGAATAATCTGCACTTTCCTGCTAGTTGTAATATGACCATGTTTCTTGAAAGGTAGTTTATGCATCTTACCTTCAAGACATCCCTCACATATGTCTGAATCATCTGGTAGCTCAAATGAGGGTAAAATCTCAACCATACCTCTCTCTTTGATACTCTTGAGAGCTCCAAAACAAATATGTCCAAATCTTTCGTAGCTTCATATCTTCCACCAGTGATGAAGATTTGACCGCATATGCCTGATTGAGTTTTGACAAAATAAAAATCCCTCCTCCATGCTCACCTTGTAAAATACTATTATCTTCTTTCTGTGACACGATCTTACAAACATCTCTCTCAAATACAACTTTAAAACCATCACCTAAACATGCAGATAGAGATAGCAGATTCTTCTTGATTTCAAGTACATATAGAACATCTGAAATATGAAAATTACCACCTTCGCTTGACTTTTGGGTTACTGTATCTATTCCCACAACATCCAAATCATTGCCATCTGCAATAGTAACTCTTCTACCTGTAGAATAGGAGAGAGAAGAAAACACATCTCAACAACCTGCCATATGATTTGTAGCACCTAAGTCAAATATCCAAGGATTTGCTGAAAGAACTTGTAAAGCTACCTGATCAAAAGCTACTTCCTCATTGGTGATACAGGCATGAGAATCACCTTGAGATTTTCCTTTTTTTCTCATTTGATGCCTTTTTCTTTTCTACTGCAATCCTTTTATAACATGCTCACTTAAAATGTCCAGGTTTCTTGCAGTAATAACATATTACTTCCTTCTTCTTAGAAGATTTCTCTTTAGATGTAGTAGAAACAATATCTAAAGTAGAAGGTGATTTACCCTTTGATGAAGATTGAAGGTGCTTCTTCATTCTCTTCCATTCCCTTCAACTGATCTTCATCTTAAAGTAATAAGAACTCTAACTCTTCAAATGTAACCTCTCTATCTCTTGTGGTAAGAGTAAGAGTGGTTATAAAAGATCGATATGAAATAGGAAGTGAATTAATCAGCGTATTTACCATTTCTTCATTTGATATCCCAACTCCTACATTTATAAGTTGATGCCTCACGTCAACAAGTCTCGTAATGTGGGTTTGAATCGGCTCACCAGCTTTCATCCTTGTATTTTCTAGTTGTCTCCTCAAGTGAGCTTTCCTAGCAGGATTTCTACGCTGAAAATGATTCTTAAGCTTCAACCAAACTTGTCTAGAACTTCAGCAAGATCTGATCTATGGTAGAATATGCTTTTTGACACTTATTTCTATGAATGAGAGTGTTAAAGCATCTATTGTATCCCATCTTGCCTGATCTTCAGTAGGAGGAACTCTAGGTAAAGATCTATCTGTGACCCTGGATATAGAAGTGGTTACCTCTTCTGCACTTGGTTATGTGATTGTGACTCTAATACCTCTTGAAGGTGTTGTATCCCCTTCTTCACCTTCTCGTCTTGGTCTTGTTATAGATCCATTGACGATACTCCATAAATCCTTTATCCCTAACAAATTCATCATCATAAAACTCCACATGGGATAATTAGAAGATCCATCTAACTTGTCCTCAATCTCAATTCTAATCTCACTCATCTTAATTAAGTGTGTATGTCAATTATGCTTTGATACCAAGTGTTGGAATTTGGGGCCCGAGGATCGTTCCAAACTAAAACCTTTTGAGCATACACAACTTAATTAATCAAGCTGATATGTGAGATATAGAAAGAAAGAGATCTTGAGACAAGGATAAAGAACGTAAGCAAGATGCTTACTCAGTAAAAATAGATGTCCAAACTACAACATGGGAGTACTACTCAACCATATGATGTGGTGCGTTCACTAATGGAAGAATAGCCAAGAAGATGATGATACAAAATTCAGATTATGTTGTTATAATCTGAGTGTGTGTGAAGCGAATGAGCAACGAAGTGAACCTAACCTCACAAGAAAGTGCAACAAACCTGAAAATTAGCAAACCCTAGTTCTAAAATTAGGGTAAAAAACCCTAAAAATAGAATATAAGGCTAACTTACAAATCATACCTCCCTACAACTTGTAGAAGACTTCTAGTTCCAAGAGAGTAGTCTCTCCTTCACTAAATCTTCACCTCCAAAGATTCAGAATTCCAAAACTCTAGCTTGATCTATTGTTCTCTTGTAAAATAGTGCCCAACATGCTCCTTATGTAGGTTATAAGCCTCCCCATAAAGCTAATGACTAGTTTTAATGAAAAGCTGCTTTATTTGCCCAATTTTTGCGATCACTATTTTAAAACATGCTTTTTATTTTAATTTTAGTTTAACCTCCTTGCTGCACATAGTGCTATGAGAGCTTCTAATGGTACTCTTGTTTGCCACAAGGCTTAAAGTCTCCTCATAATGTACACCCACCTGGTTTGGGCTATCTTCATTCCTTCCTTCTTGGGTACTAGCCCCCAAATGTTGTTCTCGTTAAGAGCTTTGAAACCCTCACACATAGCCTTCCTCCAATCTAGTTTTTCTTTTTCTACTCATAGGAATCTCGCTCTTGATCCATAATGAAATTCATCATGTATGCATAGTTCTTTGCCATGAAAGAACCATGTTGTAGCTCAATGATGAGTAGCACCTCCTTTAATGTCAATCCGGGAAGACATGAGGATGGTATGAAGACCTCGAGCAAGTGGCGGCACAAGTGCGTGAGTGAGAAGCACACTAGCATGCACACACATACACACACACGCGCACACACGGCAAGACAAAGAGTGAGAATCAATGGAGCTTTTAGATTACTTTCAAAATGCTCTTACAAGTTCGTTTCAATTACAATCCAACCTCAAAAATGAGCTCTCTAGCTCTTTTTATAGTTTTTGACTAGGTTTTGGCCCTGTCCAGACCTAGTGTCCGGCCTAGTTAAAAATTAGGTTCCAGGGCCAATTTGAGGGCTCAAACGGAGTCTAAAAAATACGAAAATTGATATGTAGGTACTTCTAAGGCTCCTCAAGCTCAAGGACTCCTTGGCTTGCACAAAATGGAGCTACAAAAATATGAAATGGTATGTACAATGATTGTTAGTGATAAGAATCACTGTTAAAAGATGTAGATTTGGGAAAAATTGAAGGGCCTATCTGCCAGATTTGCGTCTACTACTTTGTCTACTTACTCCTTCACTTTGTTCTGACTCTCTCCGCTGGCTTCTTTGTCTAGTCAGTCCTTGGGTGCCCATACTGCTCTCAACACCCCCCCCTCTCTCGCGTCTGTCGTCCCTGACAGACCCTTGTTGCTGGGAGTGTTGGATGTAATATTCCACAACCTGAGTGGCAAGCTGATGTTCTTGTATGCGTAGTCCTCTGGCCAAATCTGTCATCATACGATCCCAATCGATTGGTCCTGGAATGTCCGGATGTGGCAGACGTAACTGATCTGCATGGATCGCTTGTTCTACTGCGAATAGATGTAGCAAATGTGTGGGTCTGGGAATGAAAATTTCGGAATTGTATTCCCAGAATGCCGTAGAGAACATTTCCTCAAATGTCTGCTTGAAGCATGCGGGCAAGTACTTTATTCGTGCATGCCAAGCAAAGATGATAGTGATCGAGGGAGTTTGGCTCATGTCATAGACTAGATCCTTGTTGCCTTGAGCGAATCCAGGGGCGGAGATGTATGGAGCTTGGACATTCCGAAAGGTTTTGAAGACAATGGTCATGAGCTCGAATATCTTCATACACATTTTCGCTGCTATGTCGGGTACATTATTTAGGCGTACGGACCAGTGCCGAATTGTTGATATCATGTAAGCTACGGTTGGGGTCCCTCGAGGTGGAGCAAAATATGGGTAGTTAACCCAAGCCGAGCACTCGTTATTGTTGCGTACCTTGATTGCAAATGCTTGCCAGGATCTGCGACGTACCACTGGACAATAGCATGGATTATACTTGATATAGAGTGGCATGGTTGCCCAGGTACTCATCATCTCTGGGTAATCGGTGAGTAAACGTGCACGCCAATTAGGTTGGAAGATCGAGCCAGCACGTGCATCGGTCGGTAAATCCCCTATTTCAAATTGAGTAGCGAATGTGGGCTCCTTCCCTGTATGTCTTTTGACTTCTGCATTATAATCATGTAGTAAGACAAAATAAGGCATGTATTGCGATTCTGATGTTGTGATTAACCGTTGATGGGATAAATGTTGAAAGTAGGAAGACCGAAGGACCGTTTCTTCCAGATTTGTGAGAGATTGCATTTGCACGGCCACACGATCATCATGTGTCTTACCCACTTTCTCGACCCTTCTGACCCAATCTGGAACTTGAATTTCTAACGTGTCTTGTCTTTCTTCTGTAGTTCGACCACCAGGCGTCGGCATAGGCTCGTATGGCTCTTCATAGCTGTCATCGACGGGGATTTCCACTACTGTTTCAGGTTCTGGTTCTTCAATGGGCGAGGGTGGCCGTTCATATGGTAAGAGGCGTGCTTGAAGTTCTGCCACCTGTTTCCGGAGGGTCTCCATTTCTTCTGTAGATTGTTGCAAGATTACCGGCTCCTGTTGAGCAGTGGGTACACTGGCTATCTGTTTCTTTAGATCGGCACATTCAGTCTCTAGTTTTTCATATGACTCCAAAAAATTTGCATGCTCCTCAAGTAAGATGCGAATGTCTTCTGATGGAACTGCTCTATATCTGGTAGGGCTAATGGTTGCTCCTACGGTTCCTTCCATAGCCGCTTCAAAGTTGTCTTGATTTTGTTGTTGAAGTCGTTTGTTCTCTTCTAGTGCTGCGGCCATATGCTTCCTTAATAGCCCAATGTTGCGTCTGAGTGTAGCGTTAGATATCATTTGCGCTTGAAGCACTGTTTCTAGTTCCTTGACTGCTTGGTCATCTACAGTTGATATCCTTGATTCCAATTCGGAGTGAGCCTGCTGTAGTGTGGTATGCTCGGTTAGGAGCGTCTGGTAGTCAGCTTCAAGAGTGGTGACTCTAGCTTGGAGACGTTGAGATTCTGCCTGAAGGGAAGCAGTGCGTTCTTCCAATTGATGGTAGTCTTGTTGTAGCTGATGTGCACACTGAAGTAATGTGTTGAACGTGCTATTTACATTATGAGATGCAAGGGGAAAAGTTTGAAATGCAGGGGAGGTGGGATTGGGTAGGGGGGTAGTGAATGCTGTGTGTGCCAATGATGTGAGTGGTGAGGTGGGGGGCAAGGGAGGGGAAGGTGGGGAAATCGTGGGGAGAGGTGCTATGGTTGGTGAAATGTCCATTGGGTCAGACAAGGTGGTGTGTGCAGGGGCTACCATGTAGGTGGGTATGGTAGGTGAAGTGAGTGTGGTGTTCGTGTAAATTGATGTCGTTGCGAACATCGGAGAAAGGTGCCTTTGAAACATTGGAGAGCGGAAGAACTGCTCCACAAAGGACGGGTATTGGGGTGGTGAGGTCAGGTTGAAAGAGGTGTAGGGGCCAGATGGGAAGTGAGGGTCATGGAATGGGGGTACCCGTATTGGGGGATAGGTCGGGAAACACAGGGTGCCTTCTGTGGGTGCTGGGTTTCCAACTACACTTGTAATTATGGGATGGCCAGTCATGGGTTCAGAGGATAGATGGGACGAAGTGTACAAGGGATTGGTGACGAAGGAGAAGAGGGTGTGTTGTGAGGTGGGTTCTCGAAATGAGAATGATTTGAATGAGGATGGGTTATAAGCGAAGGTAGAGGTGATGACTGTCGTTTCTTCCAAGGTGGGAGGTGGTGGTGGGGGTGGAGAAGATGGTGATGGAGGATGCTGGGGTGAGATGGGTGATGTCTGAACGAAGGTTTCGGCGGAGAGGTCAGTGGTGGTTGTGGGGGTGGCTGTGGTTTCAATGGGTACTTCTGGTTCTGTGACGGGTATCCTGATAGTCTTACCTGCTCGTGGTAACGTGTCCACTCTGCGTTTGTCATACCTTACGGACTGGCGGACTGCGGTGTGGACAGCCTCCGGAACTCCTAAAGAGTCTGACACTAATTTGAGGGTGTCAATGAAGTGTTGGTCCACCCCTTCATCTGATAGCATTTCTTGCATCAAAGCTTGACCTGATACCAGAGAGAGCTGATGCCTTTCTTGTACTGCTTTGATAGTGTCGTATAGCCTTCATAGTTGAGCTGTATATGCAGGTGCACCTACAAGTTCTGGCACTTCTTGTTGCTCCTCTTGGTGCCCTTGATCATACTCCTCCTCATCATCCTCCTGTTCTTCTTCTCCGTCATCTTCTGCATCCACTTCAACAGGTGTGACAGGTGCTTGGGAGGTTGTGGCCTGCGTTTGTACATGTTCCGCTTGTTGTGCCTCTTCTGCCTCCAGCTCTACATCTTGTAATAGTTGTTCGAAGTCTTCATTAGTGAGCTCTTCCAAAGGTGCACCACTAGGAAATTCGAGATCCGTTGGGATGGGAGGGAATATCAAGGTGGAACCATCGGTGCTGCGTCTTGGAAGTCGGAGTGTGAATGGTCGGACTCTTCGGGGTGGTGGGGTGACATCAGGTGTTAGGGTGGCTCCACGTGGTTGAGCACATGGGACTTGGACCGTGCCTCTCATCTTTTTAGAAGGGGGTCCAGTGGATGTTCTGCCTCGAAACTGCTCTACCCGATTCCACATCAGGGCCCGTTGGATCGGAATGTCATAAGCCAAACACCTATAAATGATTCTTGTCAGAGCACAGCAACCATATAAAACCTGTTTCCGCGGCCATCGTTTGTGCGCTAGGTGTATCTGATCAATTATCCAGTGGGGTAGGTTGATGGTGAGGCTCTATGTCTCTGCAAGATACAAGCTAAACCAAATCTTTTTGGGCGGCATGGTGAATCTATCCTGCGCCGGGAAAGCAAAGTGTTGCATGCACATGCGAAGGTGTATTGCAATATTAGGCGTCATGGATACCATGTCCTTGAGTTTGGTGAGACTTCGATTCTTCATGTAATCCGGTACTAGGGTTTCCTTTTCTGTAGGAATATGCATTCCGCGCATATCTAGAGCTTCCCTCACCAAATTGTTTGATAGCCTAAACCTCTTGAGCTCATTCCCCTTTGTCAGAGATGGAATCACAAATGAGCTTGCACCTTTTGGGTTCTGATTTGGAGTCAAGGTGTTGATGAGATAGTAGCATCGCATGAAGTCAGGTTTTGGGAGTCGGGCACTGAAATAGGCACTCAATCCTGCTTTTTCCCATATTGGACGTAGACCTTCCGCATTTTGTAACTTCTCAAATTCTCTTGTAAAGAAATGGTATCTGCCTTGCTTTCCATTGTAGTCCAGCTCTGATTCCCATAGGTACGTTCCTTCTCCCAAGGGTCCTGCCACCTCGGTAAACCAATGTGAAGTCTTTCCCACGGGCATGGTGTGGCCACGCGGAGGGTCCGCAATAGGTATGATTTTGACGGCCTGCAATTCTTCTGGTCTTTCAATTGTCTCAAGCAAAACGGGTAAACTGTCCAAGTCCACCACTTGCGGGTTTGTTTCTGTGTGAGAGCTAGTTCCTGCTGCCTCCGCCATGTTGAAAATGTTGCAGCTGATTCTGTGAGAATATATGAATAAACGTTAACATTGCAATGGACACAAAAATGACATGGTGTCCCTTGTTACAACATTAACTTAAAGTTCTGGAGTGGTTAGGGGTTAATAAGTGCTCGGTGCTGGTGTGTGTAGTTAGGAGTTAGGTAGACCTAAGAGCTAAGCGAAATGATGTGATGTGAGAGTGAAGCGGTTAGTAGGTGGTCATGGATTTACAATCGAGGTCCGGGGGTTTGTTACAAGTCTTGGGCTGCCAAATGCAGTGGATGGGTTTTGTTCGTGGTTCCGTAGAGGCTCTCGAGAGCTTTATAGGTGTGTCAACTTGAACATGAGACTTTTTAGGGACCCATTTACAAATGATTCTGTTCGTGCTCATGTGCCTTGGTGTTGAAAATGAGTGGATGTAGGCTGTGCGAGTGAATGGATCATGCAGTGTAGGGTGTGTTCTTGGTCTAGCTATTTGAGCCCGCAAGCAAGCCTTAGGCACCCAAATTTGTCTTGATTGTGGGCTAGCCTTCATCGACTTTTTGGGCACCCAAATAGATTTCACGTTAGCAGAAGAATTTCCGAAAGACCTCTTATTAGTGACGTGTTGTTGGTTACTAATAAGAGGCTTTGCCCGTGCGGTTGGCGTGGGTGCAACCGGGTGTTCGCCTTTTCGCACCCACACTTGGTTCACTTGTTGAGACATTCTGCTGCGCAGGTTCTTTTGATGTCCGGCATAGGTAGTACTCTGCTTCTTCTGCCTTTGCTCCACCTTTGGTTGTTGCCTCCTTCTGGCCTTTTCAAAAGAAGGGAGTTCCTTTGCATCCCTGACTCCTTTTTTGCGAATATCATTCCTCTGCAACACATAGTTTTGGACAAGAACAGCAAGGTCAACTTCATGTGCACCCCTGGAGGGACCAGGAGTCTGTGCCTTTTCTAGTTCCTTGAGTGCTCCATTACCCAACTCTACTGTAATTCGACTATGATTGACCCATACCTGAAGAAGTCCACTTCTTAGGTTTAAGTTGACTGCTTGGTCATAGATCCAGTCTTGACCCAGGACAAGAGGTTCAGTGAGATCCTCATCTTGACACACTAGTACTTTAACTGTCATTGCCTCATCATGAATGTAGAGGGGAAGTTCCACCTCGCCCATGCAAGGGGTTTCCACGCCTCCCAATCCTATGAGATATGCTTCCACAGGATTAACATTAACTGTAACTCTTGACAGTAAGACACTCTAACAGCACTAGTGGCTGCACCTGAGTCAATCAGGGCTCTTACAGTCCTTGCACTCTTTCCTTGTCCTATATCTAGGGTTACGAAAGGACGTCGATCAGTTATCCTAGGTGAGCTGGTTCCTGCGACTTCACACATTGCCATATGATATCCTTGATCTGCATAGTCATTTGTCCTAGGCTGCTCTCTACCTTGCCTTCGTAATTTCATCCGTCTGATGCGTTCTAAAGCTTCTGCTTGAGCTTCTTCTCTAATTCGCTTCTCTTCCTCTTTGCGTTTCTTAGCAGTGTTGAGTCGGCTGAGCATTTCTTCCGTGAGGGGTTCCTGATACAACTTGACTCTGCATCCGCTAATATAGTTAGGGAGAACATCACCCTCTAACGTAGCTAATTGTACTGCTCCACTCGTGGAGATCCTGTTGATAATCATAGGTCCGTAGCCCCTCTTTTCTAGCTTCTTCGCGTGTTGTTTTAGTGTATAGACTAAGACTAGATCTCCCGCTTTCAAGCCTTTATCCTTCACATGGGCATCGAAATATGCTTTCTGTCTCTTCTTGGCTGCATATATTCCTGCGGCGGCTCTCAGTCTTGTTTCTCCTAATCGTTCAAGGTCAAAGATCCTAGAGGAGAGCTCATGACCTGTCCATTCATACTCTTGTGCTACTCTCAATGTAGGGATCAAGAAGTCCAAGGGTAGCACAGCGTTTTGGCCAAATACCATCTGAAAGGGGGTGGCTTGGAGTACCGTCTTGTAGGCAACTCGGTATGCCCAAACAGCATGGTGTAACTGTTTGTCCCAATCAGAGCGTTTTGTGTTCACTAATTTTGTCAGTACATTGCATAAGATCTTATTAGTACTTTCAGCTTGTCCATTAGCTTGAGGGTGATAAGGGGCAGACTTCTTGTGTATTACCAAGAATTCTTGGAGTAGATTTTCAATCACTTCGTTTAAGAAATGAGTGCCTCTATCACTTACAAGCTCTATAGGTAGTCCATATCTCGTGAATACATTCTCAAACAAGAATTTGGCAGTTGTTTGAGCATCGTTCTTGGTTGTAGCCTTTACCTCAACCCACTTGGTGAGATAATCTGTTGCAACAATGATGTATTCTGCATGAGAACCTTTAGCTGGGGGATTAATAGGACCTACGAAGTCTATTCCCCACTTAGAGAATGCACGTCCACCCATCATAGGTTTCAGTGGCATCTCATCTTTGCGTATAGGATACTGAGTCCTCTGACAGACATCACACCGTTTCACATAGGTATGTGCATCCATGTGAAGGGTAGGCCACCAGAAGCCCGCAAATAGTATCGCCTTGATCACCCGATCTGGTCCAAAGTGTCCTCCTGCTACACCTTGGTGAGCAGTTTCCAAGATCTTAAGATATTCACTCTCATGGACACACAGTCTCAGGTAACCATCTTTACCACGCTTATATAGATTATCACCAATGAGTGAGTAATCCTGGGCTTCTTGTTCTAAACTCCTTTTCCTTGCAAGAGTCATGTCTGGAGGGAATGTGTTTGTCTTCAGGAAGGATACTAGAGGTTCGCTCCAATCTGGCACTACGGATACTTGATAAAGAGTAGCGTGTTCCACAGGTGGTTTAGTGCAGCAGATTGGGCATTCCTTGCACAACTTTTGGACATCAGCTTCCATAGTTGGCCAATGTACTCCGAGTCTCTTTAGGGTCTGTAAAGTTCGTTGCCTTGAATGGTGTTGCTCTAGTGCACCTACATGTGCTAATTGCAACCATAAACAAGTAAGCATCAAGAAGGTCATCTGATACTCCTTGTGGTGCTTCTCCTGATGTAAGCCTAGAGAGGTGATCTGCTCTCAAGTGAGTCCTCCCTTTCCTTACCACAACCTCAAAATCATATTCCATTAGCAAGAGAAACCATCTTACTAATCTTCCTGTATTGCATGGCTTGTTTACGAGATATAACAATGCCTGATGATCAGTAAAAAATTTAAACTTATTTGCAAGCAAATAGTGTCTAAATTTCTTAACTGCATATACCATGCCTAAACCTTCTCTCTCCGTAGTGGTGTAATTTCGTTCAGCCGCATTCAACTGTCTACTGGCATAGGCAATTGGAAGATCCATATTACCTTCACCAGTAGGTTGTGCAAGTACGCATCCAATAGCATAATTGGATGCATCAACATGAACATGGAATGGCTTATTCCAATCTGGTGTGGTCAAGATTGGTGCTGAACATAATCTTCGTTTAAGCTCTTGGAAGGAATTCTCACATTCATCCGTCCACTCAAAGTTTGTCAGAAGTCCGTACATGGGCTTTGCAATGACAGCATACATGTGTATAAATCGTCGGTAATAACCACAGTGCCCCATGAAAGCTTGTACTTCCTTGACATTCTTTGGCCTAGGTAGCTCTGCTATGGCTCTCACTTTTTCTTCGTCGGTAGATATGCCATTTTTTGACACTATGTGTCCTAGAATCTTGCCTTGCCTGACCATAAAAACGCACTTTTCTGGGTTCAGGCAGACTTGGTATTCTCTACATTTGTCAAAGATTTGTCTGAGTTCAGGAATATGGGTTTGTCTAATGTTGGAATGAGCACAAAGATCATCAACATAGACTTCTAAACTCTTCCTCAGGAACTCCTTAAACACATGGCACATCTGCCTCTGGAAGGTAGCTGGTGCATTGGTAAGCCCAAATGGCATTACTCTAAAAGCAAAAATGCCCCATTCTGTGGCAAAGGTTGTCTTATGCTGATCCTCTGGAGCTATGGCTACTTGATTGTAGCCCGAAAATCCATCAAGGAAGCTGTACACTTCTTTGCCTGCCACTCTTTCTAAGAGATGTTCTGTGATGGGAAGCGGATAGTTATCTCGAATCGTGGTGGCATTAACCTTTTTCAAGTTAATGCACACATGCAACTTGCCATTCTTCTTGGGCACCACTACGATGGGGGATACCCATTCAGTGTGCTCAATTTCATAGATAAATCCAGCTTCGACCAGTCTATCTATCTCTTCCTTGATCTTAGCAGCATAATTATCGTTATATGTATAAGGTTTCTGCTTAGAGGGTTTGGCATCTGAAGTCATGGGGATGGTGTGTGAGCATATGTCAGGGTCAACACCTTTCAAGTCCTTGTAACTCCAAGCGAATACATCTCTGTATTCTCTTAGCAAGGCAATCAATTCGTGCTCTTCTTCTTCTGTCAGGTCATGGCCTATATACGTGCATCTCTCCTCTCCTTCTTCTAGGGCCACTACAATTTTCTTGGTGGATTCTTTGTTATCATAGGCCTCTCCTGATTGTGCCTCTCGTTTAGGCATTCTTATCATGACTCTCCTGTCATCTATCTCATACTTCTTAAAATTTTCTGGGACCTCAAACAAAGATTCTTCCTCCTCTGGTGAGACTTCTTTCTTCTTTCGTTTCTTTCCTTCTTCCTTCGGGGTCATACGCGTTGCTAATCTTACATCATTTGTAACCTCTCCATGCCTCTGGGGTTGACATTCTACTTCATGGAAGTATTCTTCATCTGATGCAAATGGTGGGTCCATAATGATTGACTCTAGATCGGAGTTACTTGCATCCTCAAATGCATCAGGGCTAGGTTCGCATTCTTCTAGAACTGCCTCTCCCATGATTGGCTCTATGGAGAAGACTGAAATGTCATAGCCATCCTCATCACAGTGAGGTGTCCATTGTTCTTCATTGATGGCTACGTCCATTGTTGCTAAAATTTCTGCCCAGCCATGGGGTTCAAATTCCTCATCAGGAAAAACTACAGGTGCATAGGCTGGGTCTTGAATTGCCCTATGTGTTTCTTTTGCACCTATTTCTCTGGCTTTTTCTCTCTTCTCTTCCTCTACTGCTACTTTGCACATCCATAAGTGAGTGTCTTCATGCATCCATGAGGATCCAGACCCTATGGAATGCACCGATTCTGTATCATCTTTGGCTCTATGGATGGGATTCCATTGGATAGGAGGGACATCTCTATGAGAATAATCCTTGAGATTAACCTTGGTTGTAACACCCAAGTGCTGCAGGTACAAAGAATTGGTTCCCCAATCCTGTACCACTTGCAACTGTCGCATGAATGGTCTTCCCAAAATCATCTCATAGGCATGATTTTTGCTAAAGTCACATATAGCAAAGCTATGCTCAAACTCAACACCACAAGTGGTGAGAGTTATGCCTTCTAGCAATCCTAGGGGTCTCTCTATGTGACCATCGGCCATTTGCAATTTCATTCTCGTTGGCCTGAGAGCTGGCTTGCCCCAACGCTTCCATAGGGAAGTGGTGCCAATTGCAACTCCTGCACCTGAGTCCAAAATTGCCTTAGTGGTGTAGTCCTGGTAGGTAATGGGAAGATAGGTGTTCCCTTCTTCACCTTCACACATATCTCCGATCTTGTCCAAGGGAATTTCTGGCACTGTCCTATGGGACCCTACTCGGGAACGTGGTTCTGCAACTTCAGTCACTTGACTGGCTACATCTTTCCGCGCTTTTGGTCTATTCTTAGGCAGTTCTTCCAAAGTGAGATCGCGCTACGCCTTGGTGTTCTTTACTACCTCCGTGTTCCTTGATATGACTGAGTCGTCGTTCCTTACCATGACTGTGGGTGCTCTCATACACGTGGACTTTGCTTCCCATGGGCCTGTGAAGTGGGGTAGCTCTTGTATGGAATTAGACTCAAAGTCCAATCTCTCGTGAGACTGAGTACTCTCATGTTCCCCGTAAATAGATGGGATGTCTTGTGGGAATTGGTCGTGTGCATCATCCACAAGTTCAAAGGGAGGGGCGACTTCACTTTCGTTATCCCATTTGTCTTCTTGAATCTCTCGTAGGAAGTCTGGTGCAAACCGATTCATAGAAGAAGAAGTGTCTGGCTCCGTAGAATTAGGCACGTAAGCAACCTGGGAAGGAGGGCTTATTCTATCGTTGGCTCTCTCCTTGCTCTCGTAAATGGCTGGAGCACAAGCTTCTTGGGGAGGATTACTTATTCTATTACTCTTCCGAGCAGGCTCATACGCTCCCTGAGAAGGAATGTAGGCAACCTGTGGAGGTACGCAAGCTTTCGAGGGAGGCTCATGTGCCTTTTGGGGGGGAAGATAAGCTTCTTGAGGCGGCACATGGGCTTCCTGAAGAGGCTGGCTTATCTGTTCTCTCGCCCTTTCCTTTCTTTGAGGGGCAGGTTCCTTCTCTGATTGTGCAATTAGCATCTCTATTCTTTCTAGCAGTCCATCAAAGTGTAACTGCGTCTTGGCTGAACTAGAAATGTTAAATAGGCGACTGGCTTCAAACATGGTCTGAGCCAATTCCACCATTTTGGCACAAATTTTGGTTCGTTCAAGCTCTAGCTCGGCTCTAGGGTAGCATTTCTCATGATTAGTTACGGTTGGCCCTTCTTGGATTCTGGCCTGATATGCTTTCAGCATCATATTTAGGTCTTCAGGAGTGGGGTCAGCTAGGACTGATCCTACTCTAGGGGGTGGTGGGATGTGATGAGGCGGTGGGGAAAGTGGTGGGTCGGATGGAGATGGGAGTGGTGGAGGCGGGGTAATGTGAGAGGGAGTTTGAGTTGTGAGTTCAGTTATCTTCGCTTTGGTTTCCCTTATGCTTTCCTCAAGCTCACTCATCTTTTTGGCCCATTGTCTTTTCATTCTTTCTCGACTATCTTTCCACGCTCTAGTCCTTTTCTTTGTCACGCTCTCGGTTTCACTAGCCTCTGGGCCCTTTTCCTGGCTTGCCTCTTGGTTTTGCTGCAATGCCTGAGCTCTAGTGACTACCTGCACTGGTGCAGTGGAAGTGACACTTCCTGAGGAATCTACAACCAAACCAATCACATTGATAGGAGTGATTTTTGGCATATTATTGGGGTTCTTTGGGCAATCTCCTAAAAGATGCTCTTTTCCACAATCTTGGCAAAAGCCCTGGATCGTCACGGACTGATTTTGTGTAGGTGGAGGTAAGGGACAATCACGAATGAAGTGATCTCCCTGACATCGGTAGCATGGTCCTCTAGGAAAGGGTGGTCGTACCTGCCTAGGTTGAGGCCTAGGGTTGGGGTTTGCATACATGACGTTCGTGTAATCCGACTCCCAACTAGGTTCACTTGGTTCTTCACTATAGTAGGACTCACCATGTTCTAGAGACTGCATGTAGTAAGCCTGGGGACTATCGACATGTGTAGAATCAAAGCTATGGTCACTCGGGTCACTTTCTGAGATCAATGGAGTTACTGGTACTATGGCCCTATTCAGGTTTTCTTCTGCAACAGCATACTTTACTGGAATCACGTTAGCGGGGTTTGGAGGCTGTTGAGCTAACACCGGTTGGGGTCTCTGTTGGGCCTGATATGGTTGCTGATAGGTTTGTTGGGGTCTAGCATATTGTGGTGGTGGATTTTGGTTCTGGTATCTGCCTTGTTGGTAGGGTTGCGGATAGGGTTGCCTAACTGCCTGCTTGTTGTATGGGCAATCTTGTGCGGTGTGATTGGTGTATCTCCGTTCTATGGTGCAGTATTGGCTACTAGGATTTACTTGGGGCTGAGCCATAATAGGGCAGACATTCGCCATGTGGTCACCACCGCATGTATAGCACCTTTTCACAGGAGCAAACCTTGGGATTTGTTTGCTAGAGACGCCTAGTTTTTGTGCCACTTTCTCTGCGAGTTCCTCAATCGACGTGGATTGCGTGGAAGAGTGACTAGAAACACTATCCGAATCTTTGTAGATTTTGGAAAGCTCTAGCTCTTCCCCTAGGTTATCTTCAATGTCAATGCACATGCGTACACACTCTTCTATAGTCCTAGGGTCCTTCAGATACACATAAGATCTCAATTTCGTACTCAGCAATCCATCAAGGAATAAGGCTACTTGTTTAGCAGATGTGGGTAGCTCCGAAATAGGGCACCTTTCAAGATATTGTCTAAATCTTCTTCCGGCCAATCTGACAGTCTCTTGGGGGGTCTGTTTGAAGCTGTGAATCAATGAGGAGGTATTGTGTCTTATGCCGCTCTTAGAGAACTCTACAATGAATGCCTCTAGGAGTTGGTCTATGCTCCTGAACTGACGCTCATCTAATGGCTGAAACCATGTAAGTGCTGTGTTCCTAAGGGTTAGACCAAAGGCATTGTACTGCGTGAACAGATCTTCCACTTGTTCAGCTCTCAAGACTTGCTTGAACTCCGCCACATGATCATAGGGATCTCCTGTGCCGTCAAAGTAATTCTTCATGGACTTAACTAGCTGGGTGGGTCTCAAAGTTCTTGTGTGCTCTCTAGGCCTCGGCAGAGGGAATCCATCTACATTTCTTTGGTTCCTGTGGGCTCTAAGCATCTCAGGTTCTACCCTATTCGTCTCCGTTCTCGCTCTTTCTCTGCCCACTGGGTTGGCAAAACTTACTTCTGGTCTATCTCTACTTCTGTCTCTTTGCGTACCATGAGCTTGGGATGTCCCAGCCCCAGGGTGACCATAGGATACATTTGATCTTGGTTGGGGGAAAATAAATTCACCCTTCCAAGTGTAAGCATGCCTATCATTTTCTGTCACCACAAAGATCCGTTCCGAAGTGTGATCTAAGTAGGTCACTCTACCTGGGCTATCCGGATCCTTAAACTCATAGATCATGATATTTCCTATATCAGTTGGCTGATTAGATTTATACCTCCAGAAGGCTTCGTTGGTTTCTCGATTGAGGAGCAACTCTATGCTCTTGTTGTCCTGGGGTACCCACTCAGGTGTGATAATCCTAGTGAGGACTGACTTACCTCGAGGGGTTCTAGGTTCCGCACCCATGTTCCCTTGTTCCAAGTCACCTAAGTCCGCTTCTGAGATTACATTCCCAAATTCATCTGTCCTCTCCGGGTGACTAGTGACTATATATATAGTTCCTTCTTTGTCCAGGTATGCACCATTTTCAAACTTGACAGCTGGGTGTTCTAGTCCAATGGATTGATCAGGATTCTTAATCTGGACCACGGATCTTCCTAGGCCATCCTCATAGATGCTAGCACCTAATCGGTTGGTCCTAAGATATTCCAGTTGTGTTTTGTAAGGGCCTTCTACCCTGTACAAATAAGGCACTCCTGAACTTCCCGTAGGTTTGTCCATGCCTTGAGACATTTCTGACTCACTGGTCTCAAAGCTAGGGTAGTATGAGTGGTGGCTCAACTGCTGTGCCCAAGACCTAGCATTGTGGTTAACACTAGCCTCTGAAGATCTAAGGCTTTGTCTCTCCCTTACTAGATGTCGTCCTGATCTAAGGTTCATATGCCTAATTGATTAACCCAAGGTTTTCCCAAGTACAACCACGTTTCTGAGTCCTTTTGTATCTGTCACTTAGTTCTTTTTATGTTGATTATCGTGTTTATACTCTTGTCTGATATCACGTCGTCAGGAATACTTGAGTTTAGTTTTGAACTTTAGTTTAGTCGTTTCACGTTAGGTTCTTTTCCTTTATGTTATCGATAGAACAGAGATTATGTTTTTAACTTGAACTTGAGTTTTTAGGTAGTCTTCACTTGATAACTGTCTACCGTCGCTCTGACTTACTCCTACCTCTCGTCGTTCTTAGCCTAAGCTATGAATTGACAGA
Source organism: Ceratopteris richardii (assembly GCA_020310875.1). Lineage (NCBI taxonomy): Eukaryota > Viridiplantae > Streptophyta > Polypodiopsida > Polypodiales > Pteridaceae > Ceratopteris > Ceratopteris richardii. The sequence continues at coordinate 179,996,344 of CM035414.1, forward strand.
GGGGATTAAAGGTGTCCAACCTTTTGTTTCCTGCTCGGTTGCCCTTGAGTGCCCAGGAAATGTGTTCCCAAGCTCGCACTTACACTTGCTTAGAACGCCTCTCGATGCTCTGTAAGAGTTTCAAAGTTAGTTTTGAAATTTACATTCCAAAGACAGAACCAATTATTTTCATTCATGTAGCACAAACACAAACTTGCATAGTGATTTTCAAGAAAACAATCCTAAGGACCCTTGACTTTGATCCCCCTGGGTATGGTCAACTTCAAAATACCCTATCTGAAAATCAATGCATTATCTTTATAAAAAACAGTTGAGGGCGTGGAGTATATGCCACGAGCTTTCCAACAAGCCCTAGAGCTCAAAAAATGGATTTCGTATGAAAAAGTTATGACCGTTCAGGATTCTAGGGTTACGACAGGGTTCAAACAGGATCACTGTGCAGCAGGTTTTCCCCAAGTTGTTTTCCTAAGGCTTCCTCATGTGCTCAAGAGTATAATATTTGTGCCCAAAATTAGCCCAACTCTTCAATTAACAATCCTTAAAAAATTTGGCTAAAATTGGCTGTCAATCGCGATGGACAGGGCTGTCAATCGCGATGGACACTCAGTCAATCGCGATGGACAGAGAGTTCAGTCAATCGCGATAGACAGAGAGTTCAGTCAATCGCGATGGACAGAGAGTTCAGTCAATCGCGATGGACAGAGAGTTCAGTCAATCGCGATGGACAGAGAGTTCAGTCAATCGCGATGGACACCCAATTCAATCAATCGCGATGGACAGGCAGTCGGTCGCGATGGACAGGGGGTTCAGTCGGTCGCGATGGACAGAGAGTTCAGTCGGTCGCGATGGACAGAGATTTCAGTCGGTCGCGATGGACACCCAATTCAATCAATCACAATGGACAGGCAGTCGGTCGCGATGGACAGGCAGTCAATCGCGATGGACAGGGTTGTCAATCGCGATGGACTGAAATTTTGCAAGATTTTCAAAAATTTTGGTGGAAAGGTGGTGTGCAGGGTCTCTAGTCCACTGTGGTGCACTCAGATTTACCAACAAGTGAAAATTTCTGTCAATCACGATGGACAGAAGGCGGCGACTACGAGACAGTTTCGACGAGTTCCGTACCTGCGCAGCAAGCTGGGGATGGTGATGTGACCTGTACCTGCAAGATCGCACAAGAAACATGCAAAAACAGCACATGTGTTGAGAGCAGTATGGGCACCCAAGGATTGACTAGACAAGGAAGCCAGGGCACCCAAGGATTGACGAGACAAGGAAGCCAACGGAGAGAGTCAGAACAAGGTGAAGGAGTAAGTAGACAAAGCAGTCGACGCAATGTGGCAGATAGGCCCTTCAATTTTTCCAATCTACATCTTTTAACAGTGATTCTTATCACTAACAATCATTGTAAATACCATTTCATATTTTTGTAGCTCCATTTTGTGCAAGCCAAGGAGTCCTTGAGCTTGAGGAGCCTTAGACGTACCTACATATCAATTTTCGTATTTTTTAGACTCCGTTTGAGCCCTCAAATCGGCCCTGGAACCTAATTTTTAACTAGGCCGGACACTAGGTCTGGACAGGGCCAAAAGCTAGTCAAAAACTATAAAAAGAGCTAGAGAGCTCATTTTTGAGGTTAGATTGTAATTGAAACGAACTTGTAAGAGCATCTTGAAAGTAATCTAAAAGCTCCATTGATTCTCACTCTTTGTCTTGCCTTGTGTGCGCGTGTGTGTGTATGTGTGTGCATGCTTGTGTGCTTCTCACTCACGCACTTGTGCCGCCACTTGCTCGAGGTCTTCATACCATCCTCACGTCTTCCCGGATTGACATTAAAGGAGGTGTTACTCATCATTGAGCTACACCAAATTTTGGCGCCGTTGCCGGGGATCGAGCTTTGAGGACGAGCGTGTGATGGTAAGACGTAGAGTTGACGCGTTGGAGTTGTAGGTATTTTCTTCACTCTCATCGATTTTCTTTTACTTTCTTTACCATCTTCATTTCCATCATCATCATCACCATCTCCCACCTCCATCTCCATCATCGCGAAAATTTCAGTTTTTTGACTATATCCCCATCTCCACCTCATTTCCCTCATTTCACTTGTGAGAGAGAGCGAGAGAGCGAATTTGCATGTGCTGTTTTTGCATGTTTTCTGAGCTGTCTTGCAGGTACAGGTTACATCACCATCCCCAGCTTCCTGCGCAGGTACGGAACTCGACGAAACTGTCTCGCAGTCGCCGCCCTCTGTCCATCGCGATTGACAGAAATTTTCACTTGTTGGTAAATCTGAGTGCACCACAGTGGACTAGAGACCCTGCACATCACCTTTCCACCAAAATTTTTGAAAATCTTGCAAAATCTCAGTCCATCGCGATTGACAGCCCTGTCCATCGCGATTGACAGCTCTGTCCATCGTGATTGACTGCCAGTCCATCGCGACCGACTTCCTGTCCATCGCGATTGACTGAACCCCCTGTCCATCGCGACCGACTGCCTGTCCATCGCGATTGACTGAACCCCCTGTCCATCGCGACCGACTGCCTGTCCATCGCGATTGACTGAAACCCTGTCCATCGCGATTGACTGAAGTCTCTGTCCATCGCGATTGACTGCCTGTCCATCGTGATTGACTCAACCCCCTGTCCATCGCGATTGACTGAAGTCTCTGTCCATCGCGATTGACTGCCTGTCCATCGCGATTGATTGAATTGGGTGTCCATCGCGACCGACTGAGTGTCCATCGCGATTGACAGCCCTATCCATCGCGATTGACAGCCAATTTTAGCCAAATTTTTTAGGGTTTGTTAATTGAAAAGTTGGGCTAATTTTGGGCACAAATATTATGCTCTTGAGCACATGGGGAAGCCTTAGGAAAACAACTTGGGGAAAATCTGTTGCACAGTGATCCTGTTTGAACCCTGTCGTAACCCTAGAACCCTAAACGGTCACAACTTTTTCATACGAGATCCATTTTTTGAGCTCTAGGGCTTGTTGGAAAGCTCGTAGCATATACTACACGCCCTCAACTATTTTTTATAAAGATAATGCATTGATTTTTAGATAGGGTATTTTGAAGTTGACCATACCCAGGGGGATCAAAGTCAGGGGTCCTTAGGATTGTTTTCTTGAAAATCACTAGGCAAGTTTGTGTTTGTGCTACATGAATGAAAATAATTGGTTCTGTCTTTGGAATGTAAATTTCAAAGCTAACTTTGAAACTCTTACAGAGCATCGAGAGGCGTTCTAAGCAAGTGTAAGTGCGAGCTTGGGAACACATTTCCTGGGCACTCAAGGGCAACCGAGCAGGAAACAAAAGGTTGGACACTTTTAACCCCCTCTGTCAATTCATAGCTTAGGCTAAGAACGACGAGAGGTAGGAGTAAGTCAGAGCGACGATAGGCAGTTATCAAGTTGAAGACTACCTAAAAACTCAAGTTCAAGCTAAAAATTTAATCTCTGTACTGTCGATAACATAAAGGAAAAGAACCTAACGTGGAACGATCAATTGCAAGTGCGAAACAACATTCAAACATTCCTGACGACGTGATATCAGACAAGAACTCAAACGCGATAAAATAACTAAGAAGAATCAAGTGACTGATACCAGTTGAGCGGCAACGAGGTTGTACTCTGGGCAAAGAATTGGGCTACTTAGATAGGCATATGAACCTTAGATCAGGACGACATTTAGCAAGGGAAAGACAAAGCCTTAGATCTTCAGAGGCTAGTGTCAACCACACTACTAGGTCCTGGGCCCAGCAGTTGAGCCACCACTCGAACTACCCTAGCTCTGAGACCAGTGAGTCAGAAATGTCTCAAGGCATGGACAGACCTACGGGAAGTTCAGGAGTGCCTTATTTGTACAGGGTAGAAGGCCCTTACAAAACACGGCTGGAATATCTTAGGACCAACCGACTAGGTGCTAGCATCTATGAGGACGGCCTAGGAAGATCGGTGGTCCAGATTAAAAACCCTGACCAATCCATAGGACTAGAGCACCCAGCTGTCAAGTTTGAAAATGGTGCATACCTGGACAAAGAAGGAACTATATATGTAGTCACTAGTCACCCTGATAGGACCGATGACTTTGGGAATGTAATCTCAGAAGCGGACTTAGGGGACCTGGAACAAGGGAACATGGGTGCGGAACCTAGAACCCCTCGAGGTAAATCAGTTCTCACTAGGATTATCACACCTGAATGGGTCCCCCAAGACAACAAGAGCATAGAGTTGCTCCTCAATCGAGAAACTGATGAAGCCTTTTGGAGGTATAAGTCTAATCAGCCAACAGACATAGGAAATATCATGATCTATGAGTTTAAGGATCCGGATAGCCCAGGCCGAGTGACTTACTTAGATCATGCTTCAGAACGGATCTTTGTGGTGACAGAAAATGATAGGCATGCTTACACTTGGAAGGGTGAATTTATTTTCCCTCAACCAAGATCAAATGTATCCTATGGACACCCTGGGGCTGGAACTTCCCAAGCTCATGGTACGCAAAGAGACAGAAGTAGAGATAGACCAGAAGTAAGTTTTGCCAACCCAGTGGGCAGAGAAAGAACGAGAACAGAGACGAATAGGGTAGAACCTGAGATGCATAGAGCCCACAGGAACCAAAGAAATGTAGATGGATTCCCTCTGCCGAGGCCTAGAGAGCACACAAGAAGTTTGAGACCCACCCAGCTAGTTAAGTCCATGAAGAATTACTTTGACGGCACAGGAGATCCCTATGATCATGTGGCGGAGTTCAAGCAAGTCTTGAGAGCTGAACAAGTGGAAGATCTGTTCACGCAGTACAATGCCTTCGGTCTAACCCTTAGGAACACAGCACTTACATGGTTTCAGCCATTAGATGAGCGTCAGTTCAGGAGCATAGACCAACTCCTAGAGGCATTCATTGTAGAGTTCTCTAAGAGCGGCATAAGACACAATACCTCCTCATTGATTCACAGCTTCAAACAGACCCCCCAAGAGACTGTCAGATTGGCCGGAAGAAGATTTAGACAATATCTTGAAAGGTGCCCTATTTCGGAACTACCCACATCTGCTAAACAAGTAGCCTTATTCCTTGATGGATTGCTGAGTACGAAATTGAGATCCTATGTGTATCTGAAGGACCCTAGGACCATAGAAGAATGTGTACGCATGTGCATTGACATTGAAGATAACCTCGGGGAAGAGCTAGAGCTTTCCAAAATCTACAAAGATTCAGATAGTGCATCTAGTTACTCTTCCACGCAATCCACATCAATTGAGGAACTTGCCGAAAAGGTAGCTCAGAAATTAGGTGTAACTAGCAAACAAATCCCAAGGTTTGCCCCAGTGAAGAGGTGCTATACATGCGGTGGTGACCACATGGCAAACGTGTGTCCCATTATGGCTCAACCCCAGGTCAATCCTAATAGCCAATATTGCACCATAGAACGAAGATACACTAATCACACCGCACAAGATTGCCCATACAACAAGCAGGCAGTTAGGCAACCATACCCTCAGCCCTACCAACAAGGCAGATACCAGAACCAGTACCCTCCACCACCACAATATGCTAGACCCCAACAAACCTATCAGCAACCATATCAGGCCCAACAGAGACCCCAACCGGTACTAGCTCAACAGCCTCCAAACCCCGCTAACGTGATTCCAGTAAAGTATGCTGTTGCAGAAGAAAACCTGAATAGGGCCATAGTACCAGTAACCCCATTGATCTCAGAAAGTGACCCGAGTGACCATAGCTTTGATTCTACACATGTCGATAGTCCCCAAGCCTACTACATGCAGTCTCCGGAACATGGTGAGTCATACTACAGTGAAGAACCAAGTGAACCTAGTTGGGAATCGGATTACACGAACGTCATGTATGCAAACCCCAACCCTAGGCCTCAACCTAGGCAGGTACGACCACCCTTTCCTAGAGGACCATGCTACCGATGTCAGGGGGATCACTTCATTCGTGATTGTCCCTTACCTGCACCTACACAAAATCAGTCCGTGACGATCCAAGGCTTTTGCCAAGATTGTGGAAAAGAGCATCTCTTACGAGATTGCCCAAAGAACCCCAATAACATGCCAAAAATCACTCCTATCAATGTGATTGGGTTGGTTGTGGATGCCTCAGGAAGTGTCACTTCCACTGCACCAGTGCAGGTGGTTACTAGAGCTCAGGCATTGCAGCAAAACCAAGAGGCAAGCCAGGAAAAGGGCCCAGAGGCTAGTGAAACCGAGAGCGTGACAAAGAAAAGGGCTAGAGCGTGGAAAGATAGTCGAGAAAGAATGAAAAGACAATGGGCAAAAAAGATAAACGAACTTGAAGAAAGCATAAGAGAAACCAAAGCGAGGATAACTGAACTCACAGCTCCAACTCCCTCTCACATTACCCCGCCTCCACCACTCCCACCTCCATCCAACCCACCACTTTCCCCACCGCCTCATCAAATCCCACCACCCCCTAGAGTAGGATCAGTCCTAGCTGACCCCACTCCCGAGGACCTTAATATGATGCTTAAAGCATATCAGGCCAGAATCCAAGAAGGGCCAACCATAACCGATCATGAAAAGTGCTACCCTAGAGCCGAGCTAGAGCTTGAACGAACTAAGATTTGTGCCAAAATGGTGGAATTGGCTCAGACCATGTTTGAGGCCAGCCGCCTATTTAACATTTCTAGTTCAGCTAAGACGCAGTTACACTTTGATGGACTGCTGGAAAGAATAGAGAAGTTAATTGCACAATCAGAGAAGGAACCTGCCCCTCAAAGAAAGGAAAGGGCAAGAGAACGGATAAGCCAGCCTCTTCAGGAAGCCCATGTGCCTCCTCAAGAAGCTTATCTCCCCCCCCAAAAGTCACATGAGCCGTCCCCGAAAGCTTATGTACTTCCACAGGTGACCCACATTCCTTCTCAGGAAGCATATGAGCCTGCTCGGAAGAGTAATAGAATAAGTAATCCTCTCCAAGAAGCTTGTGCTCCAGCCATCTGTGGGAACGAGGAGAGAGCCAACGATAGAATGAGCCCTCCTTCCCAGGTTGCTTACGTGCCTAAGTCTACGGAGCCAGACACTTCTTCTTCTATGAATCGGTTTGCACCAGACTTCCTACGAGAGATTCAAGAAGATAAATGGGATAACGAAAGTGAAGTCGCTCCTCCTTTTGAACTTGTGGATGATGCACACGATCAATTCCCACAAGACATCCCATCTATTTACGGGGAACATGAGAGTGCTCAGTCTCACGAGAAATTGGACTTCGAGTCTAATTCCATACAGGAGCTACCCCACTTCACAGGCCCATGGGAAGCAAAGTCCACATGTATGAGAGCACCCACAGTCATGGTAAGGAATGACGATTCAGTCATACCTAGGAACACGGAGATAGTAAAGAACACCAAAGTGCAGCGCGATCTCACTTTGGAAGAACTGCCCAAGGATAGACCAGAAGCGCGGAAATATGAAGCTAGTCAAGTAACTGAAATTGCAAAACCACGTTCCCGGGTAGGATCCCATAGGACAGTGCCAGAAATTCCCTTGGATAAGATAGGAGATATGTGTGAAGGTGAAGAAGGGAACACCTATCTTCCCATTACCTACCAGGACTACACCACTAAGGCAATTTTGGACTCAGGTGCAGGAGTTGCAATTGCCACTACTTCCCTATGGAAGCGTTGGGGCAAGCCAGCACTCAGGCCAACAAGAATGAAATTGCAGATGGCCGATGGTCATATCGAGAGACCCTTAGGATTGCTGGAAGGGATAACTCTCACCACTTGTGGTGTTGAGTTTGAGCATAGCTTTGCTATATGTGACTTCAGCAAAAATCATGCCTATGAGATGATTTTGGGAAGACCTTTCATGCGACAGTTGCAAGTGGTACAGGATTGGGGAACCAATTCTTTGTATCTGCAACACTTGGGTGTTACAACCAAAGTCAATCTCAAGGATTTTTCTCACAGAGACGTCCCTCCTATCCAATGGAATCCCATCCATAGAGCCAAAGATGACACAGAATCGGTGCATTCCATAGGGTCTGGATCCTCATGGATGCATGAAGACACCCACTTATGGATGTGCAAGGTAGCAGTAGAAGAAGAGAAGAGAGAGAAAGCCAGAGAGGTAGGTGCGAAAGAAACCCATAGATCAATCCAAGACCCAGCCTATGCACCTGTAGTTTTTCCAGACGAAGAATTTGAACCTCACGGTTGGGCAGAAATCTTAGCAACAATGGACGTAGCCATCAACGAAGAACAATGGACACCTCACTGTGATGAGGATGGCTATGATATTTCAGTCTTCTCCATAGAGCCAATCATGGGAGAGGCAGTTCTAGAAGAATGCGAACCTAGCCCTGATGCATTGGAGGATGCAAGTGACTCCGATCTAGAGTCAATCGTTATGGACCCACCATTTGCATCAGATGAAGAATACTTCCATGAAGTAGAATTTCTACCCCAGAGGCATGGAGAGGTTACAAATGATGTAAGATTAGCAACGCATATGACCCCGAAGGAAGAAGGAAAGAAACGAAAGAAGAAAGAAGTCTCACCAGAAGAGGAAGAATCTTTGTTTGAGGTCCCGGAAAATTTTAAGAAGTATGAGATAGACGACAGGAGAGTCATGATAAGAATGCCTAAACGAGAGGCACAATCAGGAGAGGCCTATGATAACAAAGAAACTACCAAGAAAATTGTTGTGGCCATAGAAGAAGGAGAGGAGAGATGCACGTATATAGGCCATGACCTGACAGAAGAAGAAGAGCATGAATTGATTGCCTTGCTAAGAGAATACAGAGATGTATTCGCTTGGAGTTACAAGGATTTGAAAGGGGTTGACCCGGACATATGCTCACACACTATTCCCATGACCTCAGATGCTAAACCCTCTAAGCAAAAGCCTTATACATATAACGATAATTACGCCGCTAAGATCAAAGAAGAGATAGATAGACTGGTTGAAGCTGGATTTATCTATGAAATTGAGCACACTGAATGGGTATCCCCCATCGTAGTGGTGCCCAAGAAGAATGGCAAACTGCGTGTGTGCATTAACTTGAAAAAGGTTAATGCAGCCACAATTCGAGATAACTATCCGCTTCCCATAACAGAACATCTCTTAGAAAGAGTGGCAGGCAAGGAAGTGTACAGCTTCCTTGATGGATTTTCGGGCTACAATCAAGTAGCCATAGCTCCAGAGGATCAGCATAAGACAGCCTTTGCCACAGAATGGGGCATTTTTGCTTTTAGAGTAATGCCATTTGGGCTTACCAATGCACCAGCCACCTTCCAGAGGCTGATGTGCCATGTGTTTAAGGAGTTCCTGAGGAAGAGTTTAGAAGTCTATGTTGATGATCTCTGTGCTCATTCTAATGTTAGACAAACCCATATTCCTGAACTCAAACAAATCTTTGACAAATGTAGAGAGTACCAAGTCTGCCTGAACCCAGAAAAGTGTGTGTTTATGGTAAGGCAAGGTAAGATTCTAGGACACATAGTGTCAAAGAATGGCATATCTACTGACGAAGAGAAAGTGAGAGCCATAGCAGAGCTACCTAGGCCAAAGAATGTCAAGGAAGTACAAGCTTTCATGGGGCATTGTGGTTATTATCGACGATTTATACACATGTATGCTGTCATTGCAAAGCCCATGTACGGACTTCTAACAAACTTTGAGTGGACGGATGAATGTGAGAATTCCTTCCAAGAGCTTAAACGAAGATTATGTTCAGCACCAATCTTGACCACACCAGATTGGAATAAGCCATTCCATGTTCATGTGGATGCATCCAATTATGCTATTGGATGTGTGCTTGCACAACCTACTGGTGAAGGTAATATGGATCTTCCAATTGCCTATGCCAGTAGACAATTGAATGCGGCTGAACGGAATTACACCACTACGGAGCGAGAAGGATTAGGCATGGTATATGCAGTTAAGAAATTTAGACACTATTTGCTTGCAAATAAGTTTAAATTTTTTACTGATCATCAGGCACTGTTATATCTTGTAAACAAGCCATGCAATACAGGAAGATTAGTAAGATGGTTTCTCTTGCTAATGGAATATGATTTTGAGGTTGTGGTAAGAAAGGGTAGGACTCACGTGAGAGTTGATCATCTTTCTAGGCTTACATCGGGAGAAGCCCCACAAGGAGTGTCAGATGACCTTCCTGATGCTTACTTGTTTAATTTGGAAGTGGTGCCGCAGTGGGCCAAGCCAATAGTACCAGTATTGACATACGGGCCTAATCATCCAGTGGTGAACACACGGAATAGAGAGATAGTAAAAGCCCAAAAGTACCATATCATGGCAGGAAGCATGTACAAGCACACAGATCAAGGGATCTTGGCTTGTTTCGTAGAAGAGGATGAGTACGCTAAATGGTTGCAATTAGCACATGTAGGTGCGTTAGAGCAACACCATTCAAAGCAACGAACGTTGCAGACTCTAAAGAGACTCGGAGTACATTGGCCAACTATGGAAGCTGATGTCCAAAAGTTGTGCAAGGAATGCCCAATCTGTTGCACTAAACCACCAGTGGAACATGCCACTCTCTATCAAGTATCCATTGTGCCAGATTGGAGTGAACCTCTAGTATCATGCTTGAGGACAAACACATTCCCTCCAGACATGACTCTAGCTAGAAAAAGGAGTTTGGAACAAGAAGCCCAGGATTATTCACTCGTTGGTGATAATCTATACAAGCGCGGTAAGGATGGTTACCTGAGACTGTGTGTCCATGAAAGTGAGTATCTTAAGATCTTAGAAACTGCTCACCAAGGTGTAGCAGGAGGACACTTTGGACCGGATCGAGTGATCAAGGCAATCCTATTTGCGGGCTTCTGGTGGCCCACCCTTCACATGGATGCACATACCTATGTGAAACGGTGTGATGTCTGTCAAAGGACTCAGTATCCTATACGCAAAGATGAGATGCCACTGAAACCTATGATGGGTGGACGTGCATTCTCTAAGTGGGGAATAGACTTCGTAGGTCCTATTAATCCCCCAGCTAAGGGTTCTCATGCGGAATACATCATTGTTGCGACAGATTATCTCACCAAGTGGGTAGAGGTAAAGGCTACGACAAAGAACGATGCTCAAACAACTGCCAAATTCTTGTTTGAGAATGTATTCACGAGATACGGACTACCTATAGAGCTTGTAAGTGATAGAGGCACTCATTTCTTGAACGAAGTGATTGAAAATCTACTCCAATACTTCTTGGTAATACACAAGAAGTCTGCCCCGTATCACCCTCAAGCTAATGGGCAAGCTGAGAGCACTAATAAGATCTTATGCAATGTACTAACGAAATTAGTAAACACTAAACGCTCTGATTGGGACAAACAGCTACACCATGCTGTTTGGGCATACCGAGTTGCCTACAAAACGGTACTCCAAGCCACCCCCTTTCAGATGGTATTCGGCCAAAACGCTGTGCTACCCTTGGATTTCCTGATTCCTACGTTGAAAGTAGCACAAGAGCACGAATGGACAGGTCATGAGCTCTCCTCCAGGATCTTTGACCTTGAACGATTAGGAGAAACAAGACTGAGAGCCGCTGCTGGAATATATGCAGCTAAAAAGAGGCAGAAGGCATACTTCGATGCCCATGTGAAGGATAAAGGCTTGAAAGCCGGAGATCTAGTTTTAGTCTATACACTGAAACAAGACGCGAGGAAGCTAGAAAAGAGAGGCTACGGACCTATGATTATCAATAGGATCTCCACGAGTGGAGCAGTACAATTAGCCACATTAGAGGGCGATGTTCTCCCTAACTATATTAGCGGATGCAGAGTCAAGTTGTATCAGGAACCCCTCACGGAGGAAATGCTCAGCCGACTCAACACTGCTAAGAAACGCAAAGAGGAAGAGAAGCGAATTAGAGAAGAAGCTCAAGCAGAAGCTTTAGAACGCATCAGAAGGATGAAATTACGAAAGCAAGGTAGAGAGCAGCCTAGGACAAATGACTATGCAGATCAAGGATATCATATGGCAATGTGTGAAGTCGCCGGAACCAGCTCACCTAGGATAACTGATCGACGTCCTTTTGTAACCCTAGATATAGGACAAGGAAAAAGTGCAAGGACTGTAAGAGCCTTGATTGACTCAGGTGCAGCCACTAGTGCTGTTAGAGTGTCTTACTGTCAAGAGTTACAGTTAACTGTCAATCCTGTGGAAGCATATCTCATAGGATTGGGAGGCGTGGAAACCCCTTGTATGGGCGAGGTGGAACTTCCCCTCTACATTCATGATGAGGCAATGACAGTTAAAGTACTAGTGTGTCAAGATGAGGATCTCACTGAACCTCTTGTCTTAGGTCAAGACTGGATCTATGACCAAGCAGTCAACTTAAACCTAAGGAGTGGACTTCTTCAGGTATGGGTCAATCATAGTCGAATTACAGTAGAGTTGGATAATGGAGCACTCAGGGAACTAGAAAAGGCACAGACTCCTGGTCCCTCCAGGGGTGCACATGAAGTTGACCATGCTGTTCTTGTCCAAAACTATGTGTTGCAGAGGAATGATATTCGCAAAAAAGGAGTCAGGGATGCAAAGGAACTCTCTTCTTTTCCAAAGGCCAGAAGGAGGCAACAACCAAGGGTGGAGCAAAGGCAGAAGAAGCAGAATACTACCTATGCCGGACATCAAAAGAACCTGCGCAGCAGAATGTCTCAACAAGTGAACCAAGTATGGGTGCGAAAAGGCGAACACCCGGTTGCACCCACGCCAACAGCACGGGCAAAGCCTCTTATTAGTAACCAACAACACGTCACTAATAAGAAGTCTTCCAGAAATTCTTCTGCTAACGTGAAATCTATTTGGGTGCCCAAAAAGTCGATGAAGGCTAGCCCACAATCAAGACAAATTTGGGTGCCTAAGGTTTGTTTGCGGGCTCAAATAGCTACACCAAGAACACACCCTACACAGCATGATCCATTCACTCGCACAGCCTACATCCACTCATTTTCAACACCAAGGCACATGAACACGAACAGAATCAGTTGTAAATGGGCCCCTAAAAGGCCTCAGGTTAAAGCTGACACACCTATAAAGCTCTCGAGAATCTCGACGGAACCACGAGTAAAACCCATCCACTGCATTTGGCAGCCCAAGACTTGTAACAAACCCCCTGACCCTATTGTAAATCCATGACCACCTACTAACCGCTCCACTCTTAATTCACATCATTTCGCTTAGCTCCTAGGTCTACCTAACTCCTAACTACACACACCAGCACCGAGCACTTATTAACTCCTAACCACTCCAGAACTTTAAGTTAATATTGTAACAAGGGACACCATGTCATTTTTGTGTCCATTGCAATGTTAACGTTTATTCATATATTCTCACAGAATCAGCTGCGACATTTTCAACATGGCGGAGGTAGCAGGAACTAGCTCTCACACAGAAACAAACCCGCAAGTGGTGGACTTGGACAGTTTACCCGTTTTGCCTGAGACAGTTGAAAGACCAGAAGAATTGCAGGCCGTCAAAATCATACCTATTGCGGACCCTCCGCGTGGCCACACCATGCCCGTGGGAAAGACTTCACATTGGTTTACCGAGGTAGCAGGACCCTTGGGGGAAGGAACGTATCTATGGGAATCAGAGTTGGACTACAATGGAAAGCAAGGCAGATACCATTTCTTTACAAGAGAATTTGAGAAGTTACAAAATGCGGAAGGTCTACGTCCGATATGGGAAAAAGCCGGATTGAGTGCCTATTTCAATGCCCGACTCCCAAAACCTGACTTCATGCGATGCTACTATCTCATCAACACCTTGACTCCAAATCCGAACCCAAAAGGTGCAAGCTCATTTGTGATTCCATCTCTGACAAAGGGGAATGAGCTAAAGAGGTTTAGGCTATCAAACAATTTGGTAAGAGAAGCTCTGGATATGCGCGGCATGCATATTCCTACAGAAAAGGAAACCCTAGTACCGGACTACATGAAGAATCGAAGTCTCACCAAACTCAAGGACATGGTATCCATGACGCCTAATATTGCAATACACCTTCGCATGTGCATGCAACACTTTGCTTTCCCGGCGCAGGATAGATTCACCATGCCTCACAAAAAGATTTGGTTTAGCATGTATCTGGCAGAGACGCAGAACCTCACCATCAACCTACCCCACTGGATAATTGATCAGATACACTTAGCTCACAAACGCTGGCCGCGGAAACAGGTTTTATATGGTTGCTGTGCTCTGACAAGAATCATCTATAGGTGTTTGGCTTATGACATCCCAATCCAACGAGCCCTGATGTGGAATCGGGTAGAGCAGTTTCGAGGCAGGACATCCACTGGACCCCCTTCTAAGAAGATGAGAGGCACGGTCCAAGTCCCATGTGCTCAACCACGTGGAGCCACCCTAACACCAGACGTCACACCACCACCCCGAAGAGTCCGACCATTCACACTCCGACTTCCAAGACGCAGCACGGATGGTTCCACCTTGATATTTCCTCCCATCCCCACGGATCTCGAATTTCCTAGTGGTGCAGCTTTGGAAGAACTCACTAATGAAGACTTCGAACAACTATTACAAGATGTAGAGCTGGAGGCAGAAGAGGCACAACAAGCGGAAAATGTACAAACGCAGGCCACAACCTCCCAAGCACCTGTCACACCTGTTGAAGTGGAGGAAGAAGAGGACGGAGATGAAGAACAGGAGGATGATGAGGAGGAGTATGATCAAGAGCAACAAGAGGAGCAACAAGAAGTGCCAGAACTTGTAGGCGCACCTGCATATACAGCTCAACTACGAAGGCTATACGACACTATCAAAGCAGTACAAGAAAGGCATCACCTCTCTCTGGTATCAGGTCAAGCTTTGATGCAAGAAATGCTATCAGATGAAGGAGTGGACCAACATTTCATTGACACCCTCAAATTAGTGTCAGACTCTTTAGGAGTTCTAGAGGGTGTCCACACCGCAGTCCGCCAGTGCGTAAGGTATGACAAACGCAGAGTGGACACGTTACCACGAGCAAGTAAGACTATCAGAATACCCGTCACAGAACCAGAAATACCCATCGAGACCACAGCCACCCCGACAACCACCACTGACCTCTCCGCTGAAACCTTCGTTCAGACATCACCCATCTCACCCCAGCATCCTCCATCGCCACCTTCTCCACCCCCACCACCACCTCCCACCTTGGCAGAAACGACAGTCATCACCTCTACCTTCACTTATAACCCATCCTCATTCACATCATTCTCTTTTCGAGAACCCACTTCACAAGACACCCTCTTCTCCTTCGTCACCAATCCCTTGTACACTTCGGCCCATCTATCCTCTGAACCCATGACTGGCCACCCCATAATTACAAGTGTAGTTGGAAACCCAGCACCCACAGAAGGCACCCTGTGTTTCCCGACCTATCCCCCAATACGAGTACCTCCATTCCATGACCCTCACTTTCCAGCTGGCCCCTACACCTCTTTCAACCGGACCTCACCACCCCAATACCCGTCCTTTGTGGAGCAGTTCTTCCGCTCTCCAATGTTTCAAAGGCACCTTTCCCCGCTGTTCGCAACGACATCAATTTACACGAACACCACACTCACCTCACCTACCATACCCAACTACATGGTAGCCCCTATACACACCACTCTGTCTGACCCGATGGACATTTCACCCACCACAGCACCTCTCCCCACGATTCCACCCTCTCCCCCTCCACTACCCCCCACCTCACCACTCACATCATTGGCACACACAGCATTCACTACCCCCCTACCCAATCCCTCCTCCCCTGCATTTCAAACTTTTCCCCTTGCATCTCATAATGTAAATAGCACGTTCAACACATTACTTCAGTGTGCACATCAGCTACAACAAGACTACCATCAATTGGAAGAACGCAATGCTGCCCTCCAGGCAGAATCTCAACGTCTCCAAGCTAGAGTCACCACTCTTGAAGCTGACTACCTGACGCTCCTAGACGAGCATACCACACTACAGCAGGCTCACTCCGAATTGGAATCAAAGGCATCAACTGTAGATGACCAAGCAGTCAAGGAACTAGAAACAGTGCTTCAAGCGCAAATGATATCTAACGCCACACTCAGACGCAACATTGGGCTATTAAGGAAACATATGGCCGCAGCACTAGAAGAGAACAAATGACTTCAACAACAAAATCAAGACAACTTTGAAGCGGCTATGGAAGGAACCGTAGGAGCAACCATTAGCCCTACCAGATATAGAGCAGTACCATCAGAAGACATCCGCATTTTACTTGAGGAGCATGCAAATTTCCTGGAGTCATATGAAAAACTAGAGACTGAATGTGCCGATCTAAAGAAACAATTAGCCAGTGTATCCACTGCTCAACCGGAGCCGGTAATCTTGCAACAATCTACAGAAGAAATGGAGACCCTTCGGAAACAGGTGGCAGAACTCCAAGCACGCCTCCTACCATATGAACGACCACCCTCGCCCATTGAAGAACCAGAACCTGAAACAGTAGTGGAAATTCCCGTCGAGGACAGCTACGAAGAGCCATATGAGCCTATGCCGACGCCTGGTGGTCGAACTACAGAAGAAGGACAAGACACGTTAGAAATTCAAGTTCCAGATTGGGTCAGAAGGGTCGAGAAAGTGGGTAAGACACATGATGATCGTGTGGCCGTGCAAATGCAATCTCTCACGAATCTGGAAGAAACGGTCCTTCGGTCTTCCTACTTTCAACAATTATCCCATCAACGGTTAATCACAACATCAGAATCGCAATACATGCCTTATTTTGTCTTACTACATGATTATAATGCAGAAATCAAAAGACATACAGGGAAGGAGCCCACATTCGCTACTCAATTTGAGATAGGGGATTTACCGACCGATGCACGTGCTGGCTCGATTTTCCAACCTAATTGGCGGGCACGTTTACTCACCGATTACCCAGAGATGATGAGTACCTGGGCTACCATGCCACTCTATATCAAGTATAATCCATGCTATTGTCCAGTGGTACGTCGCAGATCCTGGCAAGCATTTGCAATCAAGGTACGCAACAATAAAGAGTGCTCGGCTTGGGTTAACTATCCGTATTTTGCTCCACCTCGAGGACCTCCAACCGTAGCCTACATGATATCAACAATTCGACACTGGTCTACACGTCTCAATAATGTACCCGACATCGCGGCGAAAATGTGTATGAAGATCTTTGAGCTCATGACCATTGTCTTCAAAACCTTTTGGAATGTCCAAGCTCCATACATCTCCGCCCCTGGATTCGCTCAAGGCAACAAGGATTTAGTCTACGACATGAGCCAAACCCCCTCGGTCACTGTCATCTTTGCTTGGCATGCACGAATCAAGTACTTGCCCGCATGCTTCAAGCAAACATTTGAGGAAATGTTCTCTACGGGCTTCTGGGAATACAATTCCGAAATTTTCATTCCCAGACCCACACACTTGCTACATCTATTCGCAGTAGAACAAGCGATCCATGCAGATCAATTACGTCTGCCACATCCGGACATTCCAGGACCAATCGATTGGGATCGTATGATGACAGATTTGGCCAGAGGACTACGCTTACAAGAACATCAGCTTGCCACTCAGGTTGTGGAATATTACATCCAACACTCCCAGCAACAAGGGTCTGTCAGGGACGACAGACGCGAGAGAGGGGGGGGTGTTGAGAGCAGTATGGGCACCCAAGGATTGACTAGACAAGGAAGCCAGGGCACCCAAGGATTGACGAGACAAGGAAGCCAACGGAGAGAGTCAGAACAAGGTGAAGGAGTAAGTAGACAAAGCAGTCGATGCAAATCTGGCAGATAGGCCCTTCAATTTTTCCAATCTACATCTTTTAACAGTGATTCTTATCACTAACAATCATTGTAAATACCATTTCATATTTTTGTAGCTCCATTTTGTGCAAGCCAAGGAGTCCTTGAGCTTGAGGAGCCTTAGACATACCTACATATCAATTTTCGTATTTTTTAGACTCCGTTTGAGCCCTCAAATTGGCCCTGGAACCTAATTTTTAACTAGGCCGGACACTAGGTCTGGACAGGGCCAAAAGCTAGTCAAAAACTATAAAAAGAGCTAGAGAGCTCATTTTTGAGGTTAGATTGTAATTGAAACGAACTTGTAAGAGCATCTTGAAAGTAATCTAAAAGCTCCATTGATTCTCACTCTTTGTCTTGCCTTGTGTGCGCGTGTGTGTGTATGTGTGTGCATGCTTGTGTGCTTCTCACTCACGCACTTGTGCCGCCACTTGCTCGAGGTCTTCATACCATCCTCACGTCTTCCCGGATTGACATTAAAGGAGGTGTTACTCATCATTGAGCTACAACATGCAATTTTGCTCTCTCGCTCTCTCTCACAAGTGAAATGAGGGAAATGAGGTGGAGATGGGGATATAGTCAAAAAACTGAAATTTTCGCGATGATGAAAACGGAGCTGGAAGATGGTGAAGATGATGATGGTGATGATGGTGGTGAAGTAAGAAAGAGGAAAAATAGGAAAAGTAGAAAATTTACCTACAATTCCAACGCGTCAACTCTACGTCTTACCATCACACGCTCGTCCTCAAAGCTCGATCCCCGGCAACGGCGCCAAAATTTGGTGTAGCTCAATGATGAGTAGCACCTCCTTTAATGTCAATCCGGGAAGACGTGAGGATGGTATGAAGACCTCGAGCAAGTGGCGGCACAAGTGCGTGAGTGAGAAGCACACTAGCATGCACACACATACACACACACGCGCACACACGGCAAGACAAAGAGTGAGAATCAATGGAGCTTTTAGATTACTTTCAAAATGCTCTTACAAGTTCGTTTCAATTACAATCCAACCTCAAAAATGAGCTCTCTAGCTCTTTTTATAGTTTTTGACTAGGTTTTGGCCCTGTCCAGACCTAGTGTCCGGCCTAGTTAAAAATTAGGTTCCAGGGCCAATTTGAGGGCTCAAACGGAGTCTAAAAAATACGAAAATTGATATGTAGGTACTTCTAAGGCTCCTCAAGCTCAAGGACTCCTTGGCTTGCACAAAATGGAGCTACAAAAATATGAAATGGTATGTACAATGATTGTTAGTGATAAGAATCACTGTTAAAAGATGTAGATTTGGGAAAAATTGAAGGGCCTATCTGCCAGATTTGCGTCTACTACTTTGTCTACTTACTCCTTCACTTTGTTCTGACTCTCTCCGCTGGCTTCTTTGTCTAGTCAGTCCTTGGGTGCCCATACTGCTCTCAACACATGTGTATGCCTTTTTCGGGGTGCCTTCTTCCTTGTAGACCTCCTCTATTAACATTTTGGATATTCCTTCTTGAGTCTATTGAACTTCACATTAGGAGTAATGACCTCCTCAAGTCTTTCCTCTTCTCATTCTTCTTCAGCTTCCCTAGTTTCACAGTCTGTCTCTTGCAGCCTTCTATACTTTGAATTAGGGGATGATACTTTATAATCGTAAGTTTATGAGATTCATATGAGTGTATCCTAGATGTAGAAGCCTTTGGTCCAATAATTGTGATTGACTCATAAGGTTGAAACTACACATCAAAGTCTGCATACTCCTTTTGATCCTCTTCATCCAACTTTGCCTTGCCCTTGTCTCCATAGGATGACTTTGACTCATCAAACACAACATCTCTTGACACATATAGCTTCTTTGAGAGATGGTTGTAGCACATGTAGCCTTTTTTCTCATTTGAGTAGCTAATGAAAATGCTAGGAACATGAACAAAGCATTTACATCCAAATACCTTGAGGTGCTCCATGGTTGGTTTCTTTCCATAGACTTCGTGTGGAGTCAAGTGCACACCACCTATTGAAACCCTGTTTATCAAGTAACAAGCTATATTCAGAGGCTCATCTCAATAAGAAAATGGTAAAATACCTTCATTTATGAGACATATAGCTATCTGAATCAAATTCCTATTCTTCCTCTATGCAACACCATTTTGTTGAGGGGTGTACCTACATGTAAAGTGCCTCTTCATGCCATTTTCTTGCAAGTAATTTGTGGATTCTTTAGAGAAATACTCTTCCCCTCCATCTGACCTTAGTGTCTTTAAGTGTGCATCACATTCTTTCTCAACAAGGGATCTAAACTTTTCAAAGCATGAACACATTTGATTCTTCCTTGATAATAAATAGCCATACATTTCCTGAGTATTCATCAATGAAAGTGACAAAGTACCTAGCTCCTCCCAATGAATCCTCTCTGTTAGGGCCCCATACATCTAAGTGTATAAGCTCAAAAAGCTTAGAGAACTCTTTGTAAATGGGTTCCTTGCTTGCTTACCTAGCTGACAGGCGTCACAGAATGCATGTAGACCTTCACCTTCAAGATTTGGTAGTCCCTGCACCAAACTAGCATTGCACATGCTTTTTAACTTGGGAATATTGATATGTCCTATCCTCTTGTGCCAAAGATCAATCTCTACAATCCTTTTGTTGCAAATCATCACACGACACACCTTGTGTGTAGCAGCAACATCTAATGTGAACAATCTGACTTCCTTTCTTCCCTTGGAAATGACCTTGCCATCTTGCTTCACCATGCACCCTTTTGCATCAAATATAACATGCGTACAGCTCTCAACCATCTATCCTAGACAAATAAGGTTCTTGGAAATAGATGGAACATGGAGCAGATCTTTAAGAGTCTTGATAGATTTACCTTCAGCTAGCTTCACATCTCCCAAATGTGAAATGGGATGCTCAATGTTATCTCTTGTCTCCACACAACCTTTTGACCTCTAGACCTACATATGAACAAACAATTCCTCCATACATGACATGGGATTAGAGCATCCAGAGTGTAGGTACCACTTTGTCTCCTCAGGATCACTAGTGTAGCCATGTCTCATGGCTAGGAGGGTCACCTTCTCGTCATCCTTCTTGGATTTGTTAGCATGATTCGCTTGCTCCTTCTTCTTCTTGCCTTTTTCATCCTTGAACTAGCAATCTGAAGAAATATGATCTTCTTACCACATATAAAACAAGTTTTACCTTGACGATGGTGGTTCTTCCCTTTGCCATTATTGCCCTTCCTTGAAGATGATGCTTTGCTATCTCCTTTTGAATCTGAATCTTCTTCCTTCGACTGCTTCCACTTGATTTTTTCTCTTTTCCCCTTCTTCAAACCCTTGCCTTTACGTTTGCTATCATATACGACCTGTGAGTGACCATGCTTCTTGGACGTGTCTCCTCTAGCAACATCCTATGCTGCTAAGTGTGGGATCATCTGCTCACGAGTTGATAGATGAACTCTATACAAGATGGTAGTAATAAGGGGTTTGCACTTGTCTTCCCTTCTCAACCCATTGAGAGTTGTCACAAGGAAGGAGATAAGGAAGAGATCTCACACACACACTCTCACTCTCAAGGAGAAGCACACACACAGATTGAGGCAAGGAAGAATGATCTTCTTCTTCTTCTTCTATTACATAAAAGGAATGTGCAAGAATGACCTGAAAACAAGAATCCAACCAGCGCAATATATAAAGATCAGTACATAGGGAAAAACCTAATGTCCATGAATGAGTGAGCTGGCAAGAAACAAATGTGCCATCACTCTCGGTAGATAAATCTAATAAAGCTCAATAAAGCATCCCTTACATATACAGGCATGACCACAATACATGTCAGAGAAACGAAAAACTTGGATGTGTCATCCTGGATCATCACATGTTGAGCTTGATATCTCAACACTCCCCCTCAAGCTCAATGCCATATCCTGTAATCCAAGCATCTCCCTAAACTTCTTCAACTTCTCAGCTCCAAGTGCTTTGGTGAAAATATCAGCAACCTGCTCATCTGTTCTCACATAAACAAGATCAATATCACCTGCTAATACCTTCTCTCTGATGAAGTGATAATGTACCTCGATATGCTTTGTTCTAGCATGGAAAACAGGGTTCCGTGCTAACTGTATGCTGCTAAAATTATCACAATAGATAGTGATAGGCTTTTGCACTTCCACACCTAAATCTGCAAGTAACATCTCCAGCCATGATGCCTCACATGGTGCCATTGCAACACCTCTATACTCAGCCTCTGTACTCCACAAAGCAACAATGGGTTGCTTCTTACTACTCCATGTAATAGTTGCACCTCTAAGTGAGAAAAGAAAGCCACTAGTAGATCTTCTATCTGGAGTACTACCAGCCCAATCTGCATCGGTGTATCCATGAACCTGCAAATCTACACCAGCTTCATAAAACAATGCATAATCCAAAGTAGCACTCATATAACGTAGAGTGCCCCTCAGAGCATCCAAATGTGGTTTCTTGGGAACCTGCATAAACTGACTTTCAAGTCCAATAGTATAACTCAAATCAGGCCTTGTAATTATGAGATATATAAGACTTCCCACAATTTTCCTGTAGATAGTAGCATTTTCCAATGCTTCACCTGATGTAATATCCAATTTCAAATTCTGATCTAATGGCATAGAAACTGTCTTACAATCAGCCATACCATACTTTTGTAGCATATTCAAGGCATATTGCCTTTGTGACATCCATATACCTATTTATGTATGTATAAACTCAATGCCCAAGAAATAGCGCAGCACACCAAGATCTTTCATGTCAAATTCCTGCATAAGAAGTTTCTTTACCTCTTTGATGCTTTCTTCATTATCACCACCTACAATCAGGTCATCAACATAAATAGCCACAATAGTGATGCCATCATCAGCCTTCCTTGCATATAGTGAGTGATTTTCATCACACATAGAGAACCCAATGCTGGTTAAGTAATCAGCAATCCTTGCATGCCATGCACGAGGGGCTTGCTTCAGCCCATACAAAGCCTTTTGCAACCTGCAAACATAATCTGGCTGCTTTGAATCTTCATATCCTTGTGGTTGGTCCATATATACTTCTTCCTGTAACTCACCATGTAGGAAAGCATTCTTCACATCCATCTGATGCAAAGTCCATCCTTTTGTTGTAGCTAATGCAACAAGTGTTCTAACAGTAGACATTTTAGCTACAGGGCTGAATGTTTCCTCATAATCAATGCCATAAGTCTGTGCATAACCTTTAGCTACCAATCGTGCTTTATACGTGCTTATGCTACCATCAGCATTATGCTTTACCTTGTAAACCCATTTGCAGCCTATGGGTTTCTTTACTTGTGGCAATGGAACTAGCTTCCATGTATCATTTCCATAAAGTGCAGCCATCTCCTCATCCATAGCTTTTTCCCAATCTGCATTACCAATTGCATCTTCAAAACAAGAAGGTTCAGCATCTTGTATTACCTTTGTCATGTAAGCACAATGGCAAGCCATGTAACTATCATATGTCAATCGTTGCACTAAATTACGCATCCTCCCAGATCTTCTTGGTCCTGGGTCACTTTTCCTTGTATCATTTGCATGTGCCCTTCTTACTCCTGGAGTCTTCACAGAGGGCAATCCAAGTTCCTCATCAAGACTCTTTTCTGAACCACTTGAATCTCCATCAACATCTTCAAAACCTACACATGTTTTGCTACCAGTAGAGAGCTTTTCTTTACCTTTCTTGGATGTATTTGATGAATTTGCTGGACTGAAATTTCCACGCAATCTTCCACTCCATGGATTTGAGTTGGAACTATTTCTTGGTGATGCATCTGGTCCACTCAAAACTTGAGATTCTGCACTTGATTTTTCAGCATTTTCTTTGTCATTTGGTTCAAGATTAAGTCCTTCTTTGGCATCTGCATAGAAGCTTGACATTTCATCAAATACCACATCTCTTCTCACCTTCACCTGTCTTGTGAGTGGGTTATAACATGTGTACCCCTTTTGCTCAAGGGAGTATCCAATGAAGACACATTTTTCTGCTTTCAGATCAAGCTTCGTCCTCAACTCATCTGGAACATGTACATATGCAATAAAGCCAAAAACTTTCAGATGTGATAAGTTTGGCTTTTTACCTGTAAACTTCTCTTCAGGTGTAACTTGATGTACAACAGCAGTCGAAGTTCTGTTCATGATGTATACAACAGTATGTACAGCTTCTACCCAATAACAATGAGGCATATTCTTCTAAGCCATCAAGGCTCTTGCTATTTCTGCAATATGTCTATTTTTGCGTTCAGCAATGCCATTCTATTGTGGTGTGTACCTGCATGAAAACTGACGCCGAATTCCATGATTTTTTAGAAAACTGATGAACTCATTTGACATGTATTCACCTCCTCCATCAGATCGTAATGTCTGAATGTACTTCCCTGTCTGCTTTTCCACCATAGCTTTAAAATTCTGGAAGTGAGTGAACACCTCGCTCTTCTCTTTCATGAAATATACCCATACTTTGCGTGTATGGTCATCAATGAAAGTAACATGAAACCTGCAACCGCCCATAGATGTGGTCTTTGCTGGACCCCAAACATTTGTATGTACTACTTCTAGTAGATTCTCACTAACATGCTTGTCATGTGGAAATGATGCTCTTGACTATTTACCAAATTCACATGCTGCACATCCCTTTTGCATTTCTGCAACTTTGAAATTTGGTAGTCCATGGACAATCTCCTTTGACTGCATCAGTTTTAGCCTTTGCAAGTTTGCATGTCCAATTTGTTTGTGCCATATCTCTATATCTACAATAACTCCTGCACCTTTTGCAAACATGGCTACATTCATTTTAGGAATCTTCACATTTAAGGTGAACATCTACCCACTTTGTTTCCTTTGGCAATCAATCGTCCATCCTTCTTGTACTCTTCTACATATAATCCATCAGCATTGAACCCGACTTGTAATCCCTGGTCAACCATTTGTCCAACAGAAACTAGATTCTTTGTTATATTTGGAACATGTAACACATCAGCAAGATGTTTTATCTTCCCCTCCTCCATAAACAATGCTATGTTTCCTGTATGCTCAATAGGATGTGATGTATCATTACCTGTTTCAACATATCCAAGAACTGGCATTTTCTACAAACTACTAAACCATTTTGCATGACTGGTCATGTGATTTGAAGCACCTGAATCAACATACCAAACATTATCATTCGATTTTGAAACACCAGCAGACATCGTATTCATCATGTGATGTTGAACCATAAGCAACTTCTCAGAATCATCTGCACTTGTGGCTGCATAGTTGGTTTGCTGCCTTCTGTTATTTTGATTCTTCAACCTGCAATCACGTTCAATATGTCCAGGTTTACCACAATTCTAGAATCCTTTACTATCATTACCTGAATCATTTCTTTGGAAATTTATGCGACCTCTTTGGCTCCCTCTGCCTCGAAACTATCCTCTTCCTCCTGCATGATTTTGTTGTTGACCTTGGTCTTGGTTACTGTTTCCTCTTCCACTTCCAAAACCTCTACCTCTGCCTCTTCCTCTGCAAGAGTAGAATACCTACTCAGAACTGGGCTTTCCTTGGGAGTTTGAATCCTCACCAACATTCTTTTCTTCAATAATCAGCATAGATACCAGATCAGCAAAATTCGGAATATTTCCCTGGTCTGGATGGAAGTTTTGAATTGTTTATATGCAGCTCCTAAACCACGAAGGCACACTTCCACCTTATCATCATCATCTACATTCACACCAATAGATGCAAGTGACTCACATATGCTTTTGATTTTTAGAGTATAGTCACTTACTGACATGCTCTTCTTTTCCAATGTATGCAGCTTGTTCTTGAGTTGCAATTTCCGTGCCTTTGTATTAGTCTCATACAAAGTGACCAAACTGTTCTAAGCCTCTTTTGGAGTCTTGGCATCGTGTATGTGTCGAATCATGCTATCCTGTATGCTAACAGATAGCCAATACATTACCTTTCATGCTCCTTGATTCCATTCCTCATATGCTCTTAACTGGTCTGTAGTACGATTCCTTTCTGGTAACTGCGGAGCATTTTCATTCTCTCCTTTGATGTACTTCCAGTAGCCTTTTCCCATCAAGAAATTCGTCATTCTGAATCTCCAAGCATGGAAGTTGTTCTTGTCTAGCTTATCGCTCATAAGCTGACTCATTCCATCTGCGTTTGCCATTTTTGTAACAATTCACAACACTGCAAAACACTACAAGCAACGCTTCTGCTTGAACACTGTCGCACTATGATGTGACAGTTCGATCTCAGAAAAACACAGTTTTCGTGTATCAACAGTACACGAAATTGCTTGAAATTCTGGATCTCGAATATATGAGTGTCGCCGAACACAACGCAAGTTACAGTTTCTAAAACTGACTTGGTTTTTCTGTGGGCCCCACCTTGCAGGCTCAAAACGGAGGTCGAGATAGCTCTGTTAATTTTGAGTTCTTCTACCTTCACGTCGATTTTTGTCGCAAACGGAGGCCGTTTGTGAAATCACATTTTCTCCACGCCTTGCCGCATAGTCTTCACCGTTGCCTTCTCCACGAGCTCTCTACAGCCACGCTGGCTCTGATACCATGTCACGAGGAAGGAGATAAAGAAGAGAGCTCACACACACACTCTCACTCTCAAGGAGAAGTACACACACAGATTGAGGCAAGGAAGAATGATCTTCTTCTTCTTCTATTACATAATAGGAATGTACAAGAATGACCTGAAAACAAGAATACAACCAGTGCAATATATAAAGATCAGTACATAAGGAAAAACCTAATGTCCGCGAATGAGTGAGCTGGCAAGAAACAAATGTGCCATCACTCTCAGTAGATAAATCTAATAAAGCTCAATAAAGTATCCCTGACATATACCGGTGTGACCACTATACATGTCAGAGAAACGAAAAACTGGTACGTGTCATCCTGGATCATCACATGTTGAGCTTGATATCTCAACAAGAGTAATCTGCACAAGGTCTTCCTCATCTACATTGCAGCAAATGGATTACAATTTCTCCTTGAACTCCTTCACCCTAAGGTGGAGTCAACAATAGATTGACCATGAACCTTTCCGAAGACTAGAGTTCGTTCTTAAGCTACGTCTTTCTACTTCTTGTGGAAGTCACATATATCTTCTCTAAGGCCTCCTTGAACTCTCAAGCATGATCAAAATCTGATATATGACCAATCATAGTGTTAGAGATTACCTGTGATAAGTAGAGGATAGCTTTTTTATTCCTTTCCTCCCAATCCTTCAACATCTTCAATTCTTGATTGTAAATTTTTGGATTGTAGGGATCCACATTGGGCTTATCCTCATCTCCACATAAAATAGGCCATAAACCTTTAATCATGAGGTTGTTCATGACTCTTAACCTCCATGGTTCATAGTTGTCTTTGCACTTTTTGACCTAGATGTGCTATAATGAATGGGAAATCTAGGTTACATTGAAATGTACCTCTTAGCCTTGATGTCCAAGCTTTTGTGTCCTTATCCTAGAGTCTTCAAAGGATGTTTCTTGATCAAATACCAATTGATGGAATTTAATTCCTCATATTTGCACACTAGAAGTGAAAATGAACCCAATACCTAGGTCCCTTCATACACCTTTTCTGCTACCCTACAACAAAACTCTTATTCACTTGCCTTACCATGATCCAAAACACGTAAACTTTTAGCCACAATTAGTAAGGTTCATAAACTCTCCAAGCAGCTATATAACACCTCAAATGGATCTGTTTAGGTCAGGTCAACAACTGTCTAAAAAATAGAATATGCAGAGATGTAGGATATGTAGAAATTAAGGTTATAGAGCTATAAAAAAATTTTTAAAATACAATTGATTTAAAAAACCCTCTAGGAAAAGTAAGACACATATAAGCTACGAAATGAACCTGAACGCTCGTGAATTGGATATGTACACAAAAGGTTACACTACTATAAGCAGATTATGTCTACACCTATAAGAGACTAGAGTGGGTGTGGGGTCGAAAACTGCTTGCTCTTCCTCTGTGCATGTATGTCCTCCTCTACATTGCCCTAGCTTGGACTACTACATTTCAGCTCCTTGAGCCTTGGATAACTCTCTGCTTGATCCTCCTTGGGTATATGTCTCCTAGTCTTCAATGACCTACAAGACTTCTATACATTTGATGTCTCTTCACCTCCTTTTATAGCTTTTTGATGCCTCTCATAACTATTCCATAATCTCAAGAATGTCTTGGTTGACCTTGAAGCCACCCTAAGTGATCCGGCTCATGACTTTTGTCCATATTAAGGTCTTTCCACCCCTTTGTCCACCTAAAGCTTGCATAGTTAACACTTTCAACATTATGTGCATTTATGCATGTATATGTATGGGTGTATGTGTGTATGAATGTTTAGAAATGTGCATATGTTTATTATATATGTCTGTGTATGTATATGTGTGTGTATGTGTGTGTATTTGTATGTATATGTACATGCATGTATAAGTATGTATGTTTAAGTGTATGTATGTATGTGTAAGTGTATGTAAGTCTGTATGTGTATATGCATGTTTATAAATGTGCATGTATTTATTATGTATGTGTGTATGTATGTGTATGTGTTTGTGTAAGTATGCATGTATGAGTTTATGTATTCATGCATAAGTGTATGTACGTGTGTATATGTATGTTTATAAATGTGTATGCATTTATGATGTATGTGTGTGTATGTATATGTGTGCATATGTGTATGTGTATGTGTATGTGAAAGTATATATGTGCAAGTGTATGTATGTGTAAATGTATGCATGTGCGTATATGTATGTGTGTATGCATGTTTATAAATGTTTATGTATTTATTATGTATGTGTGCCTATTTATATGTGTGTTTATGTGTATGTGTGTGTATGTGTGTGTATGTGTATGTGTGTGTATGTGTGTGTATGTGTATGTATCTGTATTAGTATATGTATGTATGTATGTATGTATGTATGTATGTATGTATGTATGTATGTGTACATGTATGTATGTATGTGTAATGTATGCAATTGTGTATTTGTGTATGAATGTTTAAAAATTTTAAGTTCCTTTTAAATACGGATCCATTTTTTGTTTGAGATTAAAATAACAAGAGGTATTGTATGGTAGAAAAAAATAAGAGAAAAGCTAACATACCACATGACACATGGCAGTGTTTTCATCACAACTACGTCATCAAGAATCATTTCCTCACCAGAAGGTATACAAAACAGTTTATATTACAATGAGTTATAATTCTCTCATGTTTTAAAGATATTTTACATCTAATCTATGTAGTTTTGTTTCATTAGATAAACACAATTTGTAGCAAAGAAGAGATTTGAGCCACATCATATGCCGATGCTTAGGCAAAATGGGCCATCATGGTTTTCTTCCTACATTCAAGTATATGTACCATTGAAATTATATTTTTTTATTTTATTTAAACACTAATAATTAATCTTTTATATTTGTTTCAATTTAGAAAAAGGATTATGGTCGATATCCTATGGAAAAGGAAATCGATTTTGTGACAATTTGTGGATATCTATGTCTAAGTGAGTGCATATAAGATCATCCAAATGCTTTTGTGAGTATAATAGAATTTAAGATAATTTATTTTATTTTTGTTCATGTTTTAGATGTTTCTAATTTTATGTTTGCTATATGTAATACAAGAGTATTATGTAGAAACATATATGGATGAGGTGTGGAGACAAACACATGAGGGATAACATCGATTGTCACAGAGTCCTGACCCCTCTTCCCATAATGCTTCTTCAGCTACATGAGATCATGCGGATGATCATGATGATAAGCATGATCATGATGATGTGGATGATCATGATAAGGGGGGGATTCAAATGATGGACATTTTACATTGGATGTATTATTTACATTGATATGAACATATATTTTATTCTATTTATATATTTTCTCATTTTAATTATGTTTTTAATTCTATCCATGGTACTAATTAATGTAAAAAACGTACGAGTGATTTTAGTTATAGTTTATATTTAACATAAGGTTTAAACTTTAATTCTATAATTCATTCATATTTTGTGTTTCTTTGTATGTATATATGTATGTATGTGCATGTATTTGTGAGTGTATACATATGTATGCACATGTAGGTATACATCTATATCTATGTAAGTGTGTGTATATGCATGTATGTTTGTGTATTTATGTGTGTATTTCTATGTGTATATATACCTATAGGTGTATACGTTGATGTATATGTGTGCGTATGTGTATATATGTGTGTGTATGTGCAGATGTGTGTATGTGTATGTGTATGTGCATATATGCATGTCTATGTGTACTTTTGTATATGCATGTGTACATGTATGAGCATGCATGTGCATGTGCATGCATGTGTATGTGCATGCATGTGCATGTGCACGTGCATATGCATGTGTATAAGTATGTTTTTATGTGTGAATGAGTATGTGTATGTGCATGCATGCATGTCCATGCATGCATGTCCATGCTTGTGCATGGAGATATGTTTGTGCATATGCATGTGTATATGTGTATGTATATGTGTATGTGTATGTGTATGTGTATGTATATGTGTATGTGTGTGTATGTGTGTTTATGTGTATGTGTATGTGTATGTGTGTATGTGAATATATGTGCATGTGTATGTGCATGTGTATATGTGTGAATGTCCATGTGTATGTGTATATGTGTGTGTATGTGTATGTGCATGTGTGAGAATGCATGTGCATGTATATGTGTATATGTCTTGTGAATGTGTAGGTGTGACTATGTTAACTGATGAAAGCAAAACAATTCAAATGACATTAAAAAAAATAAAATGTACTTAAAAGAATTAGCCATATATTATGCTTAGTGAGTTTCTTGAATAATCTCCAATAAGGAGAGAGAGAGAGAGAGAGGGATAGAGAGAGATAGAGAGAGAGATAGGGAGAGAAAGAGAGAGAAAGAGACAGAGAGAGAGAGAGAAATCAAAAGAGAGAAAAAAAGAGAGTGTGATAAAGAAAGAGAGAGAGAGAAACTGAAAGAGAAAGAGGGAGAAAAAAGGAGAGAGAGAGAGAGATAGATAGAGATAAAGAGAGAGAAAGAAAATGAACAAGAGGGTAGAAAAGAGAGAGATTGAGAAAGAGATAGCTCGAGCTCTTATGCATAGCAAAGATATGAACATTCAATTTCTCTTTGATTAGATGCATGCAAAATGAAAATCGAATAGCAATCCATTTTTTTTACATTGTTCAAACATAAATGTTACATGAGCAATGAAAAAACATCATATATGCAGTTCTTAAAGTCATCACATATGTGATGCT
The DNA here is from genome assembly GCA_020310875.1 of Ceratopteris richardii. Taxonomy (NCBI): domain Eukaryota; kingdom Viridiplantae; phylum Streptophyta; class Polypodiopsida; order Polypodiales; family Pteridaceae; genus Ceratopteris; species Ceratopteris richardii. The sequence goes on from CM035414.1 coordinate 180,027,443, forward strand.
TTTCAGCATCACATATGTGATGGTAAGCACCATCACATGTGCAATGCTAGAGAGTATCGCATATCCGATGCTCTTTGTGTGTTGCAAATGCAACATTCACTTTAGCAATGCTTCAATTAACATTGCCAAGAGCCTCAAAAATAGCATCGATTAGAGCATCATTTAAATAAAACCTCTTGCTCGACGCCAAAGGTGACAAAATGTACAATCACATAGTGATGAAATTGTGTCGCATCAACCAAGGCTATGCCCCCCTATTTCTTGTAGTAAACAATGGTGGTATCCACCCATTTTCTGATGGGTTTCAATGATCTCTTTCTTTAGTACTTGTAGGGAAAGGAAAAGAGGAAGATGTGTTGTAAACAGAACATGAAAGGATGATAAGAAATGAGTATAAATCTATACATAGATTAAAGGGTGTCTGCTATATGATTTTATGCTATGAACTTGTTTATGATGAGAAAAGAAGGCCATGGATGTAATACATGTGTACATGAAGAAGAAGACCATATTCATGTTCATATAAACCCTCCATGATCATGTATGCTTTTCATGAGAACCCTTCATAACCATGTGAGCTCTTCATATCATTGAAACATTTTATGTCTATGAGGAACCCCTAATAACTATGTCCATTTGAGCCCTCCATACATAACTCTTACTAATGTTCCTATCTGCGCACTATGTATGTTCATGTCTCTAAAACATATATGTGAATATAAATATATACCATATGCACGTGTGTGAGTGTCTATATATATATATATATATATATATATATATATATATATATATATATATATATATATATATATATATATATATATATATATATATATATATATATATATATATATATGTGTGTGTGTGTGTGTGTGTGTGTGTGTGTGTGTGTATGTGTGTGTGTATGTATGTATGTGAGGTTATGTGCTAATGTGTTTATGTGAATCCTATGAATTTGTGTGGCCTAAACTTTGGAAGTGCATATCTAAATGTATATGTGAATATACCCTAATTGTGATGTGTTTATGAACTCGTACATATGCTTGTGTTTATGCCCTAAATATTAGTGAGTATGTACTTGTATATGGAAATCCTATATGTGTGGATACCCTTGTGTTTTTTAAGCAAAATCTAAGTATATGTGTGTACCCTATCTGAATGACCTTGGAAATAAAACCCTACGACTCTTCTTTTTTGTATGTTCATGACTAGAACCCTAACTAGTTATGGAACCCTAAGTAAAGAACCCAAGTGAATGTTTGACAATCCCAAGTGTTTTTCTTTGCAAGCATTACTCTATGTTTATGAATGTTTGTCCTACCCTACGTACCCTATGTCTATGTGTTCCTTATCCAACTTTCAATCCTTATGATTATGTGTGGAGCATTAAAATAAAAAGACTAAATTAAAAACAAAATAAAAAGGTAACATGAAGTAATTATAAAAATGAAAAGATTAAGAAGAAATAACAAAAACAATGGACCTTAATAGTGAAGACAAAGAAGTTAATATGTATGCATGTGTGTTATGAGTGAGTTAAGTGGCTAGTGTGCATGTCAATGTGTGAGTTTTGTGAGGTGTGCATGGTTAGCATGTGTGGAGTGTAGGTGCATGTGGTGATGTGTGTTAGTGATTGTCACTCTAGCACAATGGTGAGTACCAACGTGAGAAGATTCACCTCATAATTGTCAATCGGTGGAGACGTGAGGACTAGTATGAAGACTATGAGTAAGTGAAGGCACAAGTGTGAGAGTGAGAAGCACACAAGCATGCACACACATACACACACACGTGCGCACAAGGCAAGAACAAGGAGAGGAACAATGGAGTTCTTTGCATTAGTCAAAAATTCTTTTACATAAGCTCAATTCACAAACAATCTAACCCCAAAAATGAGCTCTCTAGCTCTTTTTATAGTTTTCTAACTAGCTTTGGTCTTGTCCAGACCTAGTGTCCGGCCTAGTTAAAAATTAGGTTCTAGAGCCTATTTGAGGGCTCAAACGGAGTCTAAAAATTATGAAAATTGATATGTAGCTAATTCTAATACTCCTCAAGCTCAAGGACTCCTCGGCTTGAACAAAATGGAGTCTATTCTACCAAAAACGGAATTTACAATGTTTGTGTAGTGATTAAAATCACTTGAATTGTAAATGGTTCATGGAAAAAATGATTGGGCCTTGTTGCCGTATTGTGCATGACTGCCCGTTGTGCTAGTCTGCTCTTCATCTGACTTGTATGCCAACACTCCCCCCCTCCTAGCGTCTGTCGCCCCTGACAAACCTCTGTTCTATAGGGTGGTCGATATAGTATTGTATAACATTGGTGGCTAGTTCATGTTCTCCTATTCTTAAGCCTCGTGCTAGATCAGCTCCCAATGCTTCCCAATTTATTGCACCATGGGCATCTGGCTACGGTGTTGTGTAGTACTCAGAGTGCATGGCTTGTTCACAAGCAAAGAGATGGAGCAGGTGTGTTGGCTTTGGTGCGAAGACCTCCGAGTGATACTCCCAAAAACCTGATCTGAACATTTCTTCGAATGTCTGTTTGTAGCATGCGGGGAGATACTTTATCCGTGCATGCCAGGCATAAGCTACTCGAATGCTGGGGGTGGTGCTCATGTCGTACACCAAATCGTAGTTTCCATTAGTAAACCCCGGTAGTCGTATCTGTGGTGCTGCTGCGTTTCAGAAAGTTTTGAGTACTACCTACATCATATCCAAAATCTTAAGCATCATCTGGGCCGCAACATCCTGCATGGGCTTCAATCGAGGCATCCACTGGCGAATTGTGGCCATCATGTAGGCTACTGACGGTGGCCCTTGTAGTGGCGCTATGTACGGGTAGTTTAGCCATTCTTTGCATTGCGCATTGTTCTGCACTTTGATATTGAATGCCTTCCAAGACCTGCGGCGTGGAACTGGACCGTAGCACGGATTGTATAGGAGATGTAAAGGCGCATTGTTCCATGTGCATAGCATTTCTGGATATGTCTCTAGAAGTTTCTGCCGCCAGGTTGGTTGACGAATTTTGCCTTTTTGCACCTCTGGAGGAAGGTCTTCGGGTTGAAATTGGGTAGCAAATGTAGGAATCTTACCCGTGACTCTCTGTATTTCTGCATTATAATCAGCCAAAATAATATAATAAGGCCTGTATTGGAGTTCAGATGAGAGGATAAGGCGTCTCAATGACAGGTTCTTGAAGTAAGCAGATTGTAGCACAGTTTCCTCGATGACCCTCATGGCTTGATTTTGCACTACTGTGCACTCTTCATGAGAACTCCTGATTTCCTCCACTTGACTTAGCCATGGGGTCCATGGTGCTTCGAATGTGTGCTGAGCTTCTTCCGTTTGTTGGCCTCCTGGGAAGGGTTGTGGGTCGTATTCTTCTTCAAATGTTTGTTCCATGGGAATTTGTACTATATCTTTGTCTGTGGGAGCTTCTGGAGGGGAAGGTGGCCTTTCATATTGTAGTAAGCGTGCTTTCAACTCTGTGACCTGTGTCTGGAGATCTTGTAGGGCCACAGAGTCTGTGAGAAGTGAAGCCGCTAATGAGGTGGTTTGAGGGGCCGTCGTTGTGTCCTTTCGTTGTTTTTGCTTCAGTTGACTCAGTTCCTCTGAGAGCTGGTCATGCGCTTCAAGCAGCATGGCATAGTCTTCCAATATGATCTTGATATTGTTGGGGGTCATTGCTTGAAACTTTGATGGACTGATGGGTGCCCCTAGTGTGCTTTCGATGGCTGCTTCTAAGTTCTCTTGGTTCTCTTGTTGTAGGCGTCGATTTTCTTCGTGAGCAGCTGCAAGATGTCTTCTAATAAGTGCTATATTCCGTTGAAGTTTTGAATTGCGTTCTAGTTGTGTTTGTAGGTGTCCTTCGACCACTTGTATTGCCTCTTGGTCTATATTATGTAACTGTACTTCCAATACACTATGAGCCTCTTGTAAAGTGTGGAATTGGGCATGGAGGCGAGCATCCTCCTCTTCTACTCCAACCAGACGATTTTGTAGCACCTCCGAGTGCTCTTGCAGTCGTGTGTTATGTTGCTGGAGCTGATTGTACTCTGTCCTTAACTGTGAAATACAAGCTAGCATGGTGTCCAATGCATTGCCGATAGATGCTGGTGTGGTTTGTACAATGGAGAATGCATGGGGAGGGGATTGGGGAATGGGAGGTGCGAATGATGTATCTAATGGAGATGTGTGTGTGGGTGAAATTGGTGGAGGGGGAATGGGAGGAGGTGGAAGTGTGGGGGGAGGGGGAGGTGCCGTGGGTGGTGAAATATCCATGCCTTCAGGAGTGGAAGCAAGTGTGGTGTCTACCATATACATTGGAATGGTAGGTAGTGGGTGTGTGAATGTGGGAAATAGATGAGGAGTGGGGAGGGGAGCAGAAAATAAAGGGAATGGTTGAGACCTAGGTTGAAACGTTCTAGCAAGAAAGGCATGGAGGGATTGGAGAAGTGGGTTGATGGGGGTTGGGGATTGAGGTCGTAGAGGCGGGGAGGTGATGAAGGTGGCGTGGTAGTGGGGAAACCCATGAATATGGATCTGGAGTCAGGATGACCTATGGCTGAGGGCATGGGGGATGGTTGTCCGAGGGCAAGTTCTATGAGCGATTCGCTGAATTGTGTAGTGATGATGGTTGCCTCATAGATAGGGTTATTAGAGGTGGAGAATAGGGTTGAACTAGAGATGGGAGTATGGAAGAGGAAGGTTTGTTCGGTGGGTTGAGTGGTCGAGGCCATCTCCACGGCTTCTTCTCTAGGAGGCGATGGTGGGGGTGTGGGTGGTAGTGGCTCGGTTGATTCCTCATGGGTGACTGGGTGCTCTTGGCTAGCGGTTTTTGTTGCTTGGGAGGTTGTCCCGATGGGTTCGGATGTAATAATTGGCCCTTCTACCGTTGTAATGGGGATCTGGATATTCTTACCTGACCGTGGTCGGGTTTGGAATCTTCGTGGATCATATTGAATTGGAGACCTCCTAATGGCGGTCCGCACTGCTTCTACTACCCCATATGTCTCTGCCATTAATAAGAGACCTTCACTATATTCTGAGTCAACACCTCCTTCTTCTAACAGCTGAGTCATGAGTACCCTACTACTCTGTTCGGTGAGCAGTTGTTGTGAGCACACTCGTTCCATGATTTGATACAGCCTTCGGAGTTCTGCTGTATAAGCTGGGGCTTTAGTGATCTCCTCTTCGTATGCTCCTTCTTCTTCTTCTAGGTGTCCTTGTTGTTGACCTTGCTGATCGTCACCCCAATGTATATGGCGACTTTTTGTGGCTTTTCTCCTTCTTTGTGAAGATGTGCCTTGTTCTTCTGTATCTGAATAAAACTCTACATTAGAGAGTTGTGTACTTTGTAAGAATGCTTCGAAGTCATGTGGATCCATCCCTTCAGCATCTCTAGTTGTAGCAAATTCAAATTCAGTTGGAGCAGGGGGAGCCGAAGGGGCTGCTTGTGTTGTGGTGTCAGATCCAGACCTAGGTATTCTAATGGTAAAGGGAGGTACAGTGGCCTCCCCTCGTGGCGATACTTCAGGAGTAGTCAATACTTCCCGTGTCTGGACACAAGGGATTGAACCCCTCATGCGCTTGGATTGATGTGTGGACGTCTTGAGCTTCTTAAACATTTGTAATTGTGCCCAAGTCAAGGCACGCTCAATGGGAACATCATATGCTAGGCACCGGTAAATAATGCGTGTGATTGCACAGCAACCGTTCACCACTAATTTCCTAGAAGACCTCTTATTTTCTTCATACAATTGCTCTATAATCCATACAGGAAGCTTGATTGGTAACGCACCTGTCTCCGCTAAGTAGAGAGCAAACCAAATTCTTTTGTGCGGTTGTGTGAAGCGGTCTTGACGGGGGAAAGCAAAATGTTGCATGCACATACAGAGAGGGATGGACACGTTTGGTATTCCGTTGAAGTTTTGAATTGCGTTCTAGTTGTGTTTGTAGGTGTCCTTCGACCACTTGTATTGCCTCTTGGTCTGTATTCTGTAACTGTACTTCCAATACACTATGAGCCTCTTGTAAAGTGTGGAATTGGGCATGGAGGCGAGCATTCTCCTCCTCTACTGCAACCAGATGATTTTGTAGCACCTCCGAGTGCTCTTGCAGTCATGTGTTATGTTGCTGGAGCTGATTGTACTCTGTCCTTAACTGTGAAATACAAGCTAGCATGGTGTCCAATGCATTGCCGATAGATGCTGGTGTGGTTTGTACAATGGAGAATGCATGGGGAGGGGATTGGGGAATGGGAGGTGCGAATGATGTGTCTAATGAAATGTGTGTGTGGGTGAAATTGGTGGAGGGGGAATGGGAGGAGGTGGAAGTGTGGGGGGAGGGGGAGATGCCGTGGGTGGTGAAATATCCATGCCTTCAGGAGTGGAAGCAAGTGTGGTATCTACCATATACATTGGAATGGTAGGTGGTGGGTGTGTGAATGTGGCGAATAGATGAGGAGTGGGGAGGGGAGCAGAAAATAAAGGGAATGGTTGAGACCTAGGTTGAAACGTTCTAGCAAGAAAGGCATGGAGGGATTGGAGAAGTGGGTTGATGGGGGTTGGGGATTGAGGTCGTAGAGGCGGGGAGGTGATGAAGGGTGGCGTGGTAGTGGGGAAACCCATGAATATGGATCTGGAGTCAGGATGACCTATGGCTGAGGGCATGGGGGATGGTTGTCCGAGGGCAGGCTCTATGAGCGATTCGCTGGATTGTGTAGTGATGATGGTTGCCTCATAGATAGGGTTATCAGAGGTGGAGAATAGGGTTGAACTAGAGATGGGAGTACGGAAGAGGAAGGTTTGTTTGGTGGGTTGAGTGGTCGAGGCGATCTCCACGGCTTCTGCTCTAGGAGGCGATGGTGGGGGTGTGGGTGGTAGTGGCTCGGTGGATTCCTCATGGGTGACTGGGTGCTCTTGGCTAGCGGTTTTTGTTGCTTGGGAGGTTGTCCCGATGGGTTTGGATGTAATAATTGGCCCTTCTACCGTTGTAATGGGGATCTGGATATTCTTACCTGACCGTGGTCGGGTTTGGAATCTTTGTGGATCATATTGAACTGGAGACCTCCTAATGGCGGTCCACACTGCTTCTACTACCCCATATGTCTCTGCCATTAATAAGAGACCACTATATTCTGAGTCAACACCTGCTTCTTCTAACAGCTGAGTCATGAGTACCCTACTACTCTGTTCGGTGAGGAGTTGTTGTGAGCGCACTCGTTCCATGATTTGATACAGCCTTCGGAGTTCTGTTGTATAAGCTGGGGCTCCAATGATCTCCTCTTCGTATGCTCCTTCTTCTTCTAGGTGTCCTTGTTGTTGACCTTGCTGATCGTCACCCCAATGTACATGGCGACTTTCTGTGGCTTTTCTCCTTCTTTGTGAAGATGTGCCTTGTTCTTCTGTATCTGAATAAAACTCTACATCAGAGAGTTGTGTACTTTGTAAGAATGCTTCGAAGTCATGTGGATCCATCCCTTCAGCATCTCTAGTTGTAGCAAATTCAAATTGAGTTGGAGCAGGGGGAGCCGAAGGGGCTGCTTGTGTTGTGGTGTCAGATCCAGACCTAGGTATTCTAATGGTAAAGGGAGGTACAGTGGCCTCCCCTCGTGGCGATACTTCAGGAGTAGTCAGTACTTCTCGTGTCTGGACACAAGGGATTGAACCCCTCATGCGCTTGGATTGATGTGTGGACGTCTTGAGCTTCTTAAACATTTGTAATTGTGCCCAAGTCAAGGCACGCTCAATGGGAACATCGTATGCTAGGCACCGGTAAATAATGCGTGTGACTGCACAGCAACCGTTCACCACTAATTTCCTAGAAGACCTCTTATTTGCTTCATACAATTGCTCTATAATCCATACAGGAAGCTTGATTGGTAACGCACCTGTCTCCGCTAAGTAGAGAGCAAACCAAATTCTTTTGTGCGGTTGTGTGAAGCGGTCTTGACCGGGGAAAGCAAAATGTTGCATGCACATACGGAGAGGGATGGACACGTTTGGTGTGAGTGCTGCCATATCTTAAAGCTTCAAGAGTTTCCTATCCTTCATGTTAGTAGGAACGAGAGCATCTTTCTCAGAAGGTACATGTGTGTCATGCATATTCAAAGCAGAGCTCACCAACTCCAAGGTAAGTTCAAACCTCTTTAACTCATTGTTGCCCAACAAGGAAGGAAGAACAAACGAACCTGGTTTGTCTTTTTCTGCATTAGCTTGTAATGTTGAGACCAGATAGTAGCATCGGAGGAGGTCTGGTTTGGGTAAAGGTGCCTCGAAGTACTCAGCTAGCCCTGCCCGTTGCCATATTGTCTGTAGATCGTGCGTGTTCTGTAGAGTCTCAAACTCCTTGGAGAAGAATTGGAATCTGACCCAAGTTCTTTCATACTCGCACTTAGACTCCCATATATATTTGGCCTCTCCTAATGGGCCTGGCATGCCATTGAACCAATGGGAATTGGCATGGACTCTTTCTGTGATCCGTGTGGGTGGATCCGGTACCGGGATCTGCTGAAGGTGTTGCAGCTCCACGGGTCGTTCAGTAGGTGCACATCCACCGGTAGACTATCCACATCGATTCCTGCAGTAAGTATTCCTACCTGTGAGCTCGGACCTGTCGCTTCTGCCATGTTACTTCTTGCCTCCTGATTCTGTGAGAATATAGAAACATGTGTTAACATTGTAAAGGACAAGATAGAACCGTTTTTGTCCCCATTACAACATTAACATGAGGTTCGGGAGAGATTAGTAGGTTATTAAGTGCTCGGTGCTTGTGTGTGTAGTTAGGAATTGTGTAGACCTAAGAGCTGAGTGGGAGGATGTAGTGTGAGAGTGACGTAGTTAGTGTGTGGACGTTTACAACTGAGGTCAGGGGGTTTATTACAGTTTTGAGGTTGCCAAATGCAGTCGATTGGCTTTGATATTGATTTGGTGGAGACTCAGAAGAGCTAGATAGGGATATCTACTTGAGAAGGAGGCTTTTTAGGGACCCATTTAAGAGTGATTCTACTTGTGCGCATGGAAGAATATGTGCCCGTGCGTAATGTGTAAGACTGGGCCTCAGATGTTTGAGTGAGTGAAACATGTTGTACCGGTTGTGGCCTTGGTGTAGCTATTTGAGCCCGCAAGCAAGCCTTAGGCACCCAGATTTGTCGTGATTGTGGGTTGGCCTTCATTGACTTCTTGGGTACCCAAATAGACTTCACATTCGCAGAAGAATTAATGAAGGACTTCTTATTAGTGTCATGTTGTTGACTACTAATAAGAGGTTTTGGCCGTGGGGTTGGCCTGGTCGGAACAGGGTGTTTGCCTTTTCGCCTCCATAATAGTTTCCACAGCTGAAACAATCTGCTTTGCTCCTTTTTTTGGCATCCAATATAGGTAGTGTTCTGCTTCTTCTGTACTTGACCTGTCGTTGGTTGTTGCCACCTTCTGGCCTTTGGAAAAAAAAGGAGTTCCATCCTCTCCCTGACTCCGTTGTTGAGACAAGCCTCTGTCTGCATCATACAGTTTTGGACAAGAATAGCATTGTCAACTTCATGTGTGCCCCTGGAAGGACCAGGAGTTTGTGCTTTGCCTAGTTCCTTGAGTGCCTCATTTTCCAATTCAACTGTAATTCGGCTATGATTTACCCATACCTGAAGAAGTCCACTTCTTAGGTTGAGGTTGACTACATGATCATAGATCTAGTCCTAACCCAAGACAAGAGGCTCAGTGAGGTCCTCATCTTGACACACTAGTACTTTGACTGTCATCACTTCGCCTTGAATGGAGATGGGAAGATCCACCTCGCCCATGCAAGGGGTTTCCACACCTCCCAATCCTATGAGATATGCTTCTATAGGATTGACAGTTAATTTCAATTCTTGACAGTAAGACAATTTGACAGCACTAGTGGATGCACCTGAGTCAATCAAGGCTCTTACAGTCTTTGCATCCTTTCCTTGTCCTACTTCTAGGGTTACAAAAGGCCGTCGGTCGATTATTCTATGGGAATGCCCACCTGAAATCTCGCACATGGCCATAGGATAGCCTACAGATTCTTGAGTGTCAGGCATAGGCAGGTCTCTGCCTTGTCTCCTCAATTTCATTCGTCGGATGTGTTCTAAAGCTTCTGCCTATGCTTCCTCTCTAATTCGTTTCTCTTCTTCTTTACGTGTCTTGGCAGTGTTGAGTCGATTTAGCATCTCTTCAGTGAGGGGTTCTTGATATAACTTGACTCTGCATCCACTTATGTAACTTGGTAGAATATCACCCTCTAGAGTAGCAAGTTGAACTGCACCACTTGTGGAGATTCTATTGATAATCATTGGCCCGTAACCTCTTTTCTCCAGTTTCCTCGCATGTTGTTTCAAAGTGTAGACTAGTACTAGGTCACCTGCCTTCAATCCTTTATCCTTAACATGGGCATCAAAGTATGCCTTCTGTCGTTTCTTAGCTGCATATATCCATGCAGCCGCTCTCAGTCTTGTTTCTCCTAATCGTTCAAGGTCAAAAAGTCTAGAGGAGAGTTCATGACCCGTCCATTCATGCTCTTGTGCTACTTTCAATGTAGGTATTAAGAAGTCCAACGGTAGCACTGCATTTTGGCCAAATACCATCTGAAAGGGGGTGGCTTGGAGTACCGTTTTATAGGCAACTCGGTATGCCCAAACAGCATGGTGTAGCTGTTTGTCCCAATCAGAGCGTTTATTGTTCACTAGTTTAGTCAGCACATTGCATAAGATCTTATTAGTGCTCTCAGCCTGGCCATTAGCTTGTGGATGATAGGGGGCCGATTTCTTATGTATCACCAAGAATTCTTGGAGAAGGTTTTCTATGACTTCATTCAAGAAGTGTGTGCCTCTATCACTCACCAACTCTATTGGCAATCCGTACCTCGTGAACACATTTTCAAATAAGAACTTTGTTGTTGTTTGAGCATCATTTTTTGTAGTAGCTTTCACTTCTACCCACTTGGTTAGATAGTCTGTGGCCACGATGATATATTCAGCATGTGAGCCCTTAGCTGGGGGATTAATAGGACCTACAAAGTCTATTCCCCACTTAGAGAACGCACGTCCACCCATCATAGGCTTCAATGGCATCTCATCCTTGCGTATGGGATACTGGGTTCGTTGACAAACCTACACCTCTTCACATAGGTATGTGCATCCATGTGAAGGGTGGGCCACCAAAATCCTGCAATAGAATGGCCTTGATCACCCTATCTGCACCGAAGTGTCCTCCTTCTAGACCTTGGTGAGCAGTCTCCAATATCTTGAGGTACTCGCTCTCGTGGACACATAGTCTCAGGTATCCATCTTTACCACGCTTGTATAGATTATCACCAATGAGTGAATAATCCTGGGCTTCTTGTTCTAAACTCCTTTTCCTAGCCAGAGTCATGTCTGAAGGGAATGTTTTCGTCCTTAAGAAGGATGCTAGTGGTTCACTCCAATCTGGCACTATGGACACTTGATAAAGAGTGGCATGTTCCACAGGTGGTTTAGTGCAGCAGATTGGGCATTCCTTGCACAACTTTTGGATATCAGCCTCCATAGTCGGCCAATGCACCCCGAGTCTCCTTAGTGTCTGTAAGGTTCATTGATTTGAGTAGTGTTGCTCTAATGCACCTACATGTGCTAATTGCAACCATTTAGTGTACTCGTCCTCTTCTACACAACAAGCCAAGATCCCTTGATCTGTGTGCTTGTACATGCTTCCTGCCATGATGTGGTACTTCTGGGCTTTTACTACCTCTCTATCCTGTGTGGCTATTACTGGGTGGTTAGGCCCGTATGTCAATACTAGCACCAATGGCTTAGCCCACTGTGGAACTACTTCCAAATTAAACAAATAAGCATCAGGTAAGTCATCTGATACTCTTTGTGGGGCCTCTCCAGATGTGAGCCTTGAGAGATGATCTGCTCTCAGGTGAGTTCTGCCTTTCCTTACTACTACCTCAAAGTCATACTCCATTAGTAAGAGAAACCATCTTACTAATCTGCCTGTATTACATGGTTTTTTTACCAAGTACATTAGAGCTTGGTGATCAGTAAAAAATTTGAACTTATTTGCAAGCAAATAATGTCTAAACTTTTTAACTACATATACCATGCCTAGTCCTTCTCGTTCGGTGGTTGTATAGTTCCGCTCAGTAGCATTCAATTGTCTGCTGGCATAGGCAATAGGGAGATCCATATTACCTTCACCCGTAGGTTGTGCAAGTACACATCCAATAGCATAATTGGATGCATCCACATGAACATGGAATGGCTTGTTCCAGTCTGGTGTGGTCAAGATTGGTGCTAAACATAATGGCCGTTTAAGCTCATTGAAGGAATGCTCACATTCATCAGTCCACTCGAAGTTAGTCAACAGTCCATACAGAGGCTTTGCTATGATGGCATACATGTGTATAAATCGTCGGTAATAACCACAATGCCCCATGAAAGCTTGTACTTCCTTGACATTCTTTGGCCTAGGTAATTCGGCTATAGCTCTTACTTTCTCTTCATCCGTAGATATGCCATTCTTTGACACTATGTGTCCTAGAATTTTGCCTTGCTTGACCATGAAAACACACTTTTCTGGGTTCAGGCAGACTTGATACTCCCTACATTTGTCAAAGATTTGTCTGAGTTCAGGAATATGGGTTTGTCTAATGTTGGAATGAGCGCAAAGATCATCAACATAGACTTCTAAGTTCTTCCTCAGGAACTCTTTAAATACATGGCACATCAGCCTCTGGAAGGTAGCTGGTGCATTGGTAAGCCCAAATGGCATTACCCTAAAGGAAAATATGCCCCACTCCGTGGCAAAAGCCGTCTTATGCTGATCCTCTGGAGCAATGGCTACTTGATTGTAGCCCGAAAACCCATCTAGGAAGCTGTACACTTCCTTGCCTGCCACCCTTTCTAATAGATGCTCAGTGATAGGAAGCGGATACTTATCTCGAATTGTGGCTGCATTGACCTTTTTCAAGTTAATGCATACACGCAGCTTTCCATTTTTCTTGGGCACCACTACGATGGGGGATACCCATTCAGTGTGCTCAATTTCATAGATAAATCCAGCTTCAACCAGTCTATCTATCTCCTCTTTGATTTTGGCAGCATAATTATCATTATATGTATATGGCTTTTGCTTAGAGGGTTTGGCATCTGAGGTCATGGGGATAGTGTGTGAGCATATGTCAGGGTCCACACCTTTCAAGTCCTTGTAACTCCAAGCGAATACATCTCTGTATTCTCTTAGCAAGGCTATCAATTCGTGCTCTTCGTCTTCCGTCAGGTCATGGCCTATGTACGTGCATCTCTCTTCCCCTTCTTCTATGGCTACCACTATTTTCTTGGTGGTTTCTTTGTTATCATAGGCCTCCCCCGATTGCGCCTCTCGTTTAGGCATTCTAATCATGACTCTCCTGTCATCTATCTCATACTTCTTAAAATTTTCCGGGACCTCAAACAAAGATTCCTCCTCTTCTGGTGTGACTTCTTTCTTCTTCCTTTTCTTTCCTTCTTCCTTAGGGGTTACATGTGTGGTTAGCCTTACGTCATTTGTAAGCTCTCCGTGCCTCTCGGGTTGAAATTCTACTTCATAGAAGTATTCTTCATCTGATGCAAAGGGTGCGTCCATAATGATTGATTCTAGGTCTGAATCACTTGCATCCTCAAATGCATCAGGGCTAGGTTCACACTCTTCTAACACTACCTCTCCCATGATTGGCTGTATGGAGAAGACTGAAATGTCATAGCCATCTTCATCACAGTGAGGTGTCCATTGTTCTTCATTGATGGCTACATCCATTGTTGCTAGGATTTTTGCCCAGCCGTGGGGTTCGAATTCCTCGTCAGGAAAGACTACAGGTGCATAGGCTGGGACTTGAGTTGATCTGTGTGTTTCTTTTGCACCTACCTCTCTGGCTTTTTCTCTTTTCTCTTCTTCTACTGCCACTTTGCACATCCATAAGTGGGTGTCTTCATGCATCCATGAGGATCCTGATCCTATGGAATACACAGATTCCGTATCATCTTTGGCTCTATGGATGGGATTCCATTGGATAGGAGGGACATCTCTATGAGAGTAATCTTTGAGATTCACTTTGGTTGTCACACTAAGTGTTGTAGATACAAGGAGTTGGTTCCCCAGTCCTGTACCACTTGCAGTTGTCGCATAAATGGTCTTCCCAAGATCATTTCATAGGCATGATTTTTGCTAAAATCACATACAGCAAACGTATGCTCGAACTCAACACCACATGTAGTGAGAGTTATGCCTTCTAGCAATCCCAAGGGCCTCTCAATATGGCCATCGGCCATCTGCAATTTCATTCTTGTCGGCCGGAGTGTTGGCTTGCCCCAACGCTTCCAGAGGGAAGTTGTAGCAATTGCAACTCCTGCACCTGAGTCCAAAATTGCCTTGGTTGTGTATCCCTGATGGGTAACTGGGAGATAGGTATTTCCTTCTTCTCCTTCACTCATGTCTCCTATCTTATCCAATGGTATTTCAGGCACTGTTCTATGAGATCCTACCTGGGAACGCGATTTCGCTATGTTTGGCACTTGTTTGGCTACGTGTTTCCACACTTCTGGCTTAACTTTGAGTAGCTCTTCTAAAGTGAGGTTGCACTGCCCTTTAGTGTTTTGCACTACTTCTGTGTTCGTAGGTATGACTGAGTCTTCGTTTCTTACCATGACTGTGGGGGCTCTCATACAAGTAGACTTGGCTTCCCATGGGCCCATGAAATGGGGTAATTCCTGTAAAGAATTAGAATCAAAGTCTAATCTCTCTTGGGACTGGGTGCTCTCCTGCCCTCCATAAATGGAAGGAATATCTTGTGGGAATTGATCATGTGCGTCATCCACAAGTTCTATGGGAGGAGGGACTTCACTCTCCTTTGCCCACTTCTCTTCTTGAATCTCTCTCACGAACTCTGGTGAATACCTATTCATAGAAGAAGAGGTGTCTGGTTCAATGGATTTAGGCACATATGCTCCTTGGGGAGGCTTATTCTACCACTTGCCCTCTCCATAGCCTGGGAGGTGGCTCCTTTTCCAGACTTTGCAAGTAACCTCTCCAATCTATCCAATAGACCATCAAAGTGCAATGGTGTTCTGATGGGGTTAGAGCCATTGAACAAACGACTAGCTTCAAACATGGCTTACGCCAATTCGACCATTTTAGCACAAAGCTTTGTTCGCTCTATCTCTAGATCGGCTCTAGGGTAACATTTCTCGAGATCTGTTACATTGGGCCCTTCTTGAATTCTGGCGTGATATGCTTTAAGCATCATGTCTAGATCTTCCGGAGTGGGATCTGCTAAGACTGATCCTACTCGAGTGGTGGTTGGGTTACGTGTAGGGGATTGGTGGGTGGAGGAATGGAGGGTGAAGGGGATGGTGGTGGCGGAGATGTGTGAGAGTGCGTTTGAGATGTGATTTCTATGATTTTGGCTTTGGTTTCTTGTAGGCTTTCCTCAAGTTCACTCATCTTTCTTGCCCATTGCCTTTTCATGCGTTCACGGCTATCTCTCCAAGCTCTTGTCCTCTTCTTATTGTGGCTCTCAGTCTCACTAACCTCCGCATTCTTTTCCTGGCCTAAGTCTTGGTTTTGCTTAAGTGCCTGGGCTCTCGTGATGACTTGTACTGGGGCTGTGGACGTCACACTTCCTGTGGAGTCTACCACTAAGCCAATAACATTGATAGGAGTGATTTTTGGCATATTAGTGAGATTCTTTGGGCAGTTTCGTAAGAGATGCTCCTTTCCACACTCCTGGCAATAGCCCTGGATTGTCACTAACTGGGGTTGTGTAGGTGGAGGCAAGGGACAATCACGAATGAGATGATCTCCCTGACATCTGTAGCATGGTCCTCTAGGAAAGGGAGGTCTTACCTGCCTAGGTTGAGGTCTAGGGTTGGGGTTCGCGTACCTGACATTCGCATACTCTATCTCCCAAATAGGTTCACTTGGTTCCTCATTGTAGTAAGACTCACCATGTTGAGGAGACTGCATGTAGTAAGCCTGGGGACTATCAACATGCGTAGAATCAAAGCTATGGTCACTGGGATCACTTTCTGAGATTAATGGTGTTACTGGGACTATAGCTCTATTTAGGTTTTCTTCAGCAACTGCATACTTTACAGGGATCACGTTGGATGGAGCTGGAGGTTGTTGGGCTAACACAGGCTGAGGCCTTTGCTGGGCTTGATATTGTGGTTGGTAGGTTTGTTGGGGCCTAGCATACTGTTGTGGTGGATATTGGTTCTGATATCTCCCCTGTTGATATGGCTGAGGGTAGGTTTGCATAACCGCTTGCTTATTGTATGGGCAGTCTTGTGCTGTGTGATTTGTGTATCTCCTTTTTTATGGTGCAATATTGGCTACTGGGATTTACTTGGGGTTGGGCCATAGTGGGACAGACGTTCGCCATATGGTCACCACCGCACATATAGCACCTCTTTACTGGGGTAAACCTTGGGATCTACTTGCTAGAGACACCTAGTTTTTGTGCCACTTTCTCAGCGAGTTCCTCAATTGATGTGGATTGCGCGGAAGAGAGGTTAGAGGCACTATCTGAATCTTTGTATATCTTGGAAAGCTCTAACTCCTCCCCTAGGTTATCCTCGATGTCAATGCACATGCGTACACACTCTTCTATGGTCCTAGGGTCCTTCAAGTACACATATGACCTCAATTTGGTACTTAGCAATCCATCCAAGAATAAAGCCACTTGCTTAGCTGGTGTGGGGAGCTCCAAAACAGGGCATCTTTCAAGATATTGCCTAAATCTTCTTCCTGCAAGTCTCACTGTCTCTTGAGGGGTTTGCTTGAAGTTGTGAATCAATGTGGAGGTATTATGGCTGATGCCACTCTTAGAGAATTCAATAATGAAAGCCTCTAGGAGTTGGTCTATGCTCCTGAATTGTCTCTCATTCAATGGTTGAAACCACGTAAGGGCTGTGTTCCTAAGGGTTAGACCAAAGGCATTGTACTGCGTGAATAGATCTTCCACTTGTTCAACCCTCAAGACTTGCCTAAACTCGGCCACATGATCGTATGGGTCTCCTGTGCCATCGAAGTAATTCTTCATGGACTTAACTAGCTGAGTCAGTCTCAAAGTCCTTGTGTGCTCTCTAGGTGGTGGTAGAGGGAACTCACCTGCATTTCTTTGATTCCTGTGAGCTCTAAGTACCTCAGGCTCTACTCTATTTGTTTCCTTCCTCGTTCTTTCTCTTCCCCAAGAGTTGGCAAAGCTTACTTCTGGCCTATCTCTACTTCGTTCTCTTTGAGTTCCATGAGCATGGGATGTTCCCGCTCCAGGGTGACCATAGGACACATTCGATCTTAGTTGGGGGAAAATAAATTCACCTTTCCAAGTGTAAGCATGTCTATCATTTTCTGTCACCACAAGGATCCTCTCTGAAGCGTGATCTAAGTAGGTCACTCTGCCTAGGCTATCAAGATCCTTAAACTCATAGATCATGATTGTTCCTATATCAATTGGCCGATCAGATTTATACCTCCAAAAGGCTTCGTCAGTTTCTCGGTTCAGAAGCAGATCTATGCACTTATTATCTTGGGGGATCCACTCTGGTGTGATAATCCTAGTGAGAACAGATTTGCCTCAGGGGGTTCTAGGTTCTTCACCCATGTTTCCTTGCTCTAGGTCACCTAAGTCCGTTTCGGGGACCACATTCCCAAATTCATCTGTCCTATCTGGATGACTGGTGACTACATATATTGTCCCTTCTTTGTCCAAGTATGCCCCATTTTCAAACTTGATAGCTGGGCGCTCTAGCCCAATGGATTGGTCAGGGTTTTTAATCTGGACCACAGATCTTCCTAGGCCGTCCTCATAAATGCTAGCACCTAATCGGTTGGTCCTAAGGTACTCGAGTTGCATCTTGTAAGGGCCTTCCACCCTATGTAAATATGGCACCCCAGAACTTCCTGTAGGTCTCTCCATACCGTGGGACATCTCAGACTCGCTAGTCTCAGAGCTAGGGTAATACAAATGATGGCTCAACTGCTGGGCCCAAGACCTAGCAGTATGATTGACACTAGCCTCTGAAGATCTAAGACTTTGTCTGTCTCTCCCTAGGTGTCTACCTGACCTAAGGTTCATATGCCCTTTGTACGTTGCTGATTCTTTGGTACCAGTCACTTGTTCCTTTTAAGTTCCTTTGGATGTGTTTTTTTGTTTTTAATTAAGTGTCATGAGGAGCACTTTAGTGTGTCATACTTGATGTTCTGCGTCCGCTGAGTTTGAGTTCTTTCCCTTTAAGTTATCCCTTGACTGCAATTTAGCCTATCTTGCACTTGATAAATTAATGGCTCTTCAAACTTGAGCGTTCCTATCGTACCCCTAGTCAATCAGGATACTTACTCGCACTTAGCATATGCTAAGAATAGACTGAGGGGGTTAAGTGATGTTCCAAAAATATTACCCCTTAATTTTTGCCGAAAATGTCTGTCTATCGCGATAGACGGTGTCTGTCGCGATAGACGGTGTCTGTCGCGATAGACGGTGTCTGTCGCGATAGAGTGGTCTGTTGCGATAGACGGTGTCTGTCGCGATAGATGGGTCTGTCACGATAGACGGTGTCTGTCGCGATAGATGGGTCTGTCGCGATAGACGGTGTCTGTCGCGATAGACGGTGTCTGTCGTGGGTCTCTGTCTGTCGTGATAGATGGGTCTGTCGCGATAGACGGTGTCTGTCACGATAGAAGGTGTCTGTCGCGATAGACTGAAAAAACGCAAATTTTTGAGAAAGTTCTAGTGATTTGGAGTGCTCTAATGGTGTAGGTTACCGTGCCAAACACGCATTCACAAAATATCAAGTTTTTCTGTCTGTCGCGACAGATAGAGGTCGTCGTCTCGAGACCTGTGCAGAGTCTGTCGTACCTGCGCAAGCTGCTGGAGATGATGGTATAGCTGGTTCCTGCAACAAAAGCTCAAAAAACACACCAAAAACAGATAGCATGCAAGCTCTCTCTTGCTCTCTCACACAATGAAATGAGGGAAATGAGGTGAGGAGTGGAATATGACCAAAAAATTGAAATTTTTGTGGAGATGGAGATGGAGGTGGGAGATGGCGGGGATGATGATGGTCACCGATGATGGTGATGCAAAAATAAGAAAAAATGAAGAAAATTAAAGAAAAGAAAGGATATTACCTATAACTCCAATGTCTCAACTCGATGTCTTACCATCACACGCTCGTCCTCGAAGCTCTCTCCCCGGCAACGGTGCCAAATTTGGTGTCACTCTAGCACAATGGTGAGTACCAACGTGAGAAGATTCACCTCATAATTGTCAATCCGTGGAGACGTGAGGACTAGTATGAAGACTATGAGCAAGTGAAGGCACAAGTGTGAGAGTGAGAAGCACACAAGCATGCACACACATACACACACACGCGTGCACAAGGCAAGAACAAGGAGAGGAACAATGGAGTTCTTTGCATTAGTCAAAAAGTCTCTTACATAAGCTCAACTCACAAACAATCTTGGGCCTTGTTGCCCTATTGTGCATGACTGCCCGTTGTGCTAGTCTGCTCTTCATCTGACTTGTATGCCAACAATGATCTAAATGAGAATGTGTACATGACTATGTGTGTATGTATCTATTTAAACAGGTATCTATTCTATCTTTTGTTTCTAATGTCCTTCTGTAGTGTATGTATCTATTTAAAAATATGTGCATGACTATTTGTGTATGTATATATTTATATAGGTTTCTATTATATCTTTTGTTTCTAATGTCTTGTAGGTACGTCCAAGGGAGTCAAAGACAGAGAGAAAGAAATAGATAAAGAGAGAGAGAGAGATAGATAGAGAGAGAGAGAGAGAAAGAAAGAAATTCTCTACTCCCCCTCCTAGCTACTGCTATGGCATGAGCATGCACGCACACACACACACGCACATAGAGAGCCTATCTTTGATGGATGCAGACTAGTCTTGAAGGATGCATGATAGAAGAGTCCCAACTAACAGATGAAGAGTTCATGCACGATGAAAGTAGAAAGAGAGAGAGAGAGAGAGAGAGAGAGAGCAAGAGACACAAAGAGAGGATCTGATCGGTAGCTTATGTAGAGGTTTGATAGCAAACATGGAGGCAACATGCAGAGGTCAAGAGAGAGAAAGAAAGAAAGAGAGAAGGATCTATGAAGGGGATGTCTGAAAGAGCAGATGTAAGTCAAGGATACATGTGATAGAGGCATTAAGACGGCAATAGAGAGATCAAGAGAGAAAGAGAGAGAGAGAGAGAGAGAGAGAGAGAGAGAGAGAGAGAGAGAGATGGAGGGGAGAGAGAGAGAGAGGGGCAATGATAGAAGATCAATTGTTGTAGAAGGCGACCTGCATAGTAAAAGAGAGAAGTAGAAGGACACACTGATGAGAGAGAAAAATGGAGGGAGAGAGAGAGAGAGAGGAGCGATGGCAAAAGATCCATTGTTGTAGTATATGGCAAAGGGAAGATTCGGAGCAAACAAAAGAGAGAGAGAGAGAGAGAGAAAGAGAGAGAGAGTGAGAAAGATAGAGAGAGAAAGAGTGAGAGATAGACCCAGATTTATGAAAGAAGAATTGGTTGTACCTACTTCTTTCAAGACTTTAATTTCATATGTAGATCTCATTCCTCACCTTTTTCTCTAAGTCAATGTATGTAATGTTCTTGAGTTCATCATGACTAGGATCCTATGTGTGCTCATGTTGAAGGATTTGTGCAACTGTTTGTGCATGTGTGTACACAAGCACGAGTATCTGTAACAGTACATGTGCTTGATGTTCAAGTTTATTTTATATTTATGTATGTGTGTCGGATTGTATGAAAAAGAGTGTTTGTGGGGAATTTTTCACTCACAAACTATGAATATATGCATGCGTACATTTGTAAATATGTGCATACATGTGGCTCCATGTTCTCAGTAGGAACATGAGCGCTTGTAAAATGTATGAATGTATTTTCTTATATGTATGTGAATGTGCATAGATGCTCACATGTGTGCACATGCATAGACATTCATGGGCTACAATTGGATTTGAAAGGTAGCAAGAATAATATGAGAACATTGTCAAAACGTACACAATGTTGAGACAAATCTTAGGTGGAAGATGAGAGTAGATAGTTGTAGATAAAGGATAAGAGGGAGAGAGAGAGAGAGAAGGTGAGAGGGAGAGAAATAGAGAGAGAGAGAGAGACAAAGAGAGAGAGACAAAGAGAGAGAGAGAAAGGACAATGAGATAAGAGAGAAAATCAAAGTAATAGATAAATGTCTATTTTTTATTATGTATAAATATACGTATATTTATTCTAATGACTTTTTGGAGAACATTAGAAGCATTTACGACATCTTGCAAATTATTATGAGGCTTTACCAGAATTATGAATCAATTATGAAGCTTACGAGAAGATAGGGCAAGATCAAGTGTTTGCTGACACTAGCGGTTGCAGATACTGGAGTTCTTATTCATCCATCTTTCTTATTTGGATGAATTTAGTTCATTAAGCTACAAACTACTTTGATATTTTAGTTATTAGCATATTTTACATAGGAATTTACTTTCAACATCACTAGTATTCGTTTACATTCAGTTCAATGATCATTCATTAATGGATGTAGATTCTTGCGTGGTAGTGAATTCATTTTCTATCAAAGTTTTGTTCGATCTAATGCCTGAGTCTCAAAATACTCTTGTAGGCTAAGACACTACTTACATTTTCTCTTCCACTTATTTGCTTCTTATAGAACAAAATATGTGTCAATCTCGTAACATTCTTGTAGACCAAGAAACTATCAATTTTCTTATTTCCATATATTTTCTTCCTATGAAACAAAGATTCTCCTACTAAAAACAAAAAGGAACTCTTGTACACTTAGTTAAGTTAGTTAATTTCTTTGCAGTTACATGTCTTAGATCATTCATACATAAGCACAATCTCATACTCAACTCAATCCACTTTGAACTTGCTTCCCACATCGTAAAGTAGTGCACCAAGCACCCCCATTGTTGGGGCTCAAATGGAGACCATCGGGTGTATCAATTCTGGCTTTCTATGGGTCTCGCTATGCGACTACACACGGGGTGTTTAAAGTTGACTTAGGATGTGAGAAGTGAAAGCAAAGTTGACTGATGTGGCTAATGGCCTATGGAATGCATATGGTAAAACTAACCAAGTTAAATGCACAAAATGAGCACATCTAAAATTTTACCATAAGAGGTCAAATTTTACAAATAAGAGAGTCAATTGTTTTTTCATTTAAAGGAGCGTTCACAAGCATAGGAAAAAACTAAGTATATCTAAAGATATAAATTGAAGATTGCTCTACAGGTATATTTCTTGTTTGATTTGTACTTCTTCTAGGAGATAGATTCGGTCTAGAAGAATAACCCCATGAATACGTAAGTGATGAGAAAATAGAAAAGTAAACCCTATATAGGCTATATGAATCCAAGTAAGATTTTTTAGACCACTTCAACTTCCAACAAATCAAATGTATCTCATCCACAAGAGATATATGAATGGGAAGAATTGATTGTCTACAACTCCAGTAAGCAAACACAATCTCACTCTCCACCTTCCCATTCCTAATGCTCTTCAAGACAAAAAGTACTCAAAAGTGCTCATTAATTCTCTAAAAAGAAACATGAAGAATCCAACATACGTACATTTATGAGAAATAAAAAACACCTAGTTTTTTATTAATTAATTTCAATTCCTATGACACATATAAAGCTTACTTACATGCATATTTACACTTACACATGAATATACTGATGGACGCACACATTTACTCATGCACACATACATCCACACTCATTCATGCATTCAATCTATCATACATGAACTTTCACATATGCATGTACAGTCTCACACATACATGCATTCTCACACATGCATGCACTCTTACATACATGCATTCTCACATATACATGCACTCTTGCACACATACATGCACTCATACACAACACACACTTAATTACATGCACATGCACTCTCACCTATACATGCACTCTTGCACACATACATGTAGTCATACACAATTCACACTTAATTACATGCACATGCACACTAAAATTGACTCACACTCATAGATGCACATGCACTAATCATACATACCCATTTGCATGCATACTCACTTAAACATAAACAAACACATGCACAATGCACATCTACTAAACATCCATTCTCATGCATTCACCTATACATGCACATCCACACAAATGCACATGCATAAAAACACACATAGACATATGCATGCACATTGACATTCAATTAATTACATGAACATGCACATGCATTAAACACACTTAATTGTATGCACACATACATAAAACTCAAACAAAAACTCTTTCTCTATCTATCTCTCTCTCTCTCTCTTTCTCTCTCTCTCTCTAT
The DNA here is from genome assembly GCA_020310875.1 of Ceratopteris richardii. Lineage (NCBI taxonomy): Eukaryota > Viridiplantae > Streptophyta > Polypodiopsida > Polypodiales > Pteridaceae > Ceratopteris > Ceratopteris richardii. The sequence continues at coordinate 180,050,830 of CM035414.1, forward strand.
CTCTCTCTTTCTCCCCTTTGTGTGCATGTTTGATTTTTGCCATCTCTCTATCTCTATATTCATGATCGATCAGCAACCCGAGAGGAGGGGGAAAACATCTGTTCTCTCTCTCTCTATGTCTCTCTCTCTCTCTCTCTCTCTATCTATCTCTCCCTCCCTCCCTCGCCCCCCTCTCTCTCTTTCTCTCTCTTCCCTCTCAATCATGAGCATCCTTTTTGTAATGCAATCATGTCGAGAACCCTGTTTTCATCTCTCTATCTTTCTCTCTCTCTCTCTATCTATCTATCTATCTCAATTTCTGTCTATCTCTCTCTCTCTCTCTCTCTCTCTCTCTCTCTCTCTCTCCCCTCCTACGCTTTGCCTCCTCTCTCTTTGTCTGAACCACTTGCTTAAGTTTGCAGCAGGTGAGGCTTCTCTATACATGAACAAACATCTCCAACCACCAAGGTAGGAGGGGGATCTAGAATCACACTCTCTCTCTCTCCCCCCTCTCTCTCTCTCTCTTTCTCTCTCTCTTTATTTTGTGCTTCTATCATTGGTCGAATTTGTGTAGCAGTACCTATCTCCATCTCTCTCTCTCTCTCTTTCTCTCTCTCTCTCTGTTTCTCTCACAATGACTCACTATGGTGAGCATCCTCTATAATGTGATCAGCTACGCAATGCTATTTTCATCTCTCTCTCTCTCTCTCTCTCTCTCTCCCCCTCCCCAACCCTATGTGTCGGCTCCTCTGTCTCTATCTGAATCACTCGCTTAAGTCGTCAACAGCCAAGGCTTCTCTATACATGTGCAAACACCTACAACCATTGAGGGGGGAGGGGATCCATAATCTCTCTCTCTCTCTCTCCCCCTAGAAGCTCTATGCAATTAGCCTATTGTCCGGATATGGGGGAGGAAAACGTGTTTAACTCTCTCTCTCTTTCTCCGTACCTGTATACAAAAACTCTTACACTTAGGGGCGCTTAAGGGTAAATGCATAGAGTATCTCACATTCATTTGTTTCATAGACACAACTCAAAGAACTTAAGGATTTAGATAATAGTGCAAGTAGGCATTCACTGATAGGTGCAAACAACAAAACAAAAAAACAATTGGAGGTTCGTGTTTAATGCACATCTTTGTCTTCTTCAAACTGCAAGTACTCAAGAGAGAGATCAATCAAATCAGCAAATCACATACCCTGCTTTTAAGAGATCTAAGATCACAATTTTCAAAGAAGATTTTTAAATTGAATGTCAGTCGAGGTAATGAAATCCCTCCAACAACATGTAGCTGCAAAGACATTTGTAGAAAAGCCGAGCCCGACTCACCTAGTGGTCTTGTTTTATGCCCTGAAAGTTGGTGAATGAGATGTGAAATGTGGCATTTGTTTGCTTAGGGATTACTACATGGTTTATTTCTGATTAAGTTTTGATCTTCTCTTTTTGTTGTGTGCAAGAGTGTGGAAACAAGAGGATGGTGGGACACTAGGAAAAGGTTCGAGATGTTGTTGCAGTTGATTCTTTTCCCTTACCGTTGAGGGCTATTCCCCAGGGAACTAAGCACCTCCACATAAAAAGGAACTTTTAGGAGGAGCCTCTACTTTTTCCCCCCACCAACAAGAAGCAAATTCTGATTTTGCACAAAGCACATCTAGTTTCATGTATCCAATATTTGCCTATTGAGAACAATTTTAAACATGGTTTTTCAAATTGCACTCTTTAACCTCTGCATTAGATCAAGAAGAAATATCTGATAAATTTCTCAAAGAGTAAGACTTTGACTTTGAACTGAACCTTTCAGCTAAGGAATAGACTGACTAAATCAAGCTACAAGTTCCTATTGTAACTTGGAAAATTCAATTCTTTGACTCAAAGCAATGCACAAGAATTGCATTCCTAGTTAGGAGTCATAAAGAATGAATTAAGGTATGAACTTAGTCTCAAGTGAAGCATTGTTTAAACAAAAACTCATCAATAGAATATCAGTGGGAGGACACACTGATGTTGGATACCACACTATTATCTTGTGGGTGGATGATTTTTAGATTTACTCTATGAAACTTTTTGGGGATCCGACTGCTTTAGACATATCTGATATCGGATACTATTTGGTCACTCGTCTGTAGGACCAAAGATCTCAAGAATAGACTCAAGCATAAGTTCATGTGCTCTCATATTCAAGTGATCCACTTAGCCTAGTGGTTAAGTCTCATGGTTCTGAAGGAGGAGGTCTTGGGTTCAGTCCCCATGGGGAGCATGGGGAGAGAGTTTTTCCCAAGAAGCTCTAGAGCCTTCTAGCTCAAGTTAACGTGGGTTAACTTGAGTCTTGAGAGACATAACTCGCATGGAGAGTACAACAACTAGTAGACCCTAGTGGAAGATATGAAAGGAGTGGAGGAGATTGCACATGCCCTTGTGGACTCTAGTTACATTTTTCGTCCTCGTTGACTCCAGCAGCTATATATAGAGGCATAAGGTTGGGAGGAGCTATATATATAGGCCAACCTGCAAAATCCAATAGAAGCGTATCAAGATTCTTTTGAAACTCTTTCTAATTTATATGTTTTTTCTTTTCAAAGGATGAAATAGGATCTTTTTATGCATATGTAGGTCCTAAGCAAAATATTTAAATATGATTTTAAAATATGTAAGTCATGATAAAAAAACCGATTCAGTGAAAATTGCACCTATAGAAATTACTTAGACCTTTCAATAGCAATCCTTCTTATCAACTCGTTTCGATGTTAGTCATCATTTTATATAAATGTTCTCATGTTTGGTTCCTATGTAGCTCTCAAGAAATACAACTAGCTCCACTATTGCATAGCTCCACCTTGTATAGCCTACATATAGATCTCAAAAGTGGTTCTGAGACCACATCTGAGTCATGAAAACTATTTTTATCTTTTTCTTTTATTTTTATTTTTTCTTTTTTTTCTTATTCGTTTTCTTCTTCTCTTTGTAGTAACCATTAATGTACAACTTTTTTCATTCATTTCATTTTTCTTCGTTACTTTTTTGTTAAATGGGAAAGACATAACCCCTTATTAGAGCTAAGGATCTAGAGGCATGCACTAGAAGGAGTGATGATTTCACTTCCTAAGTGTTTTCATAAATTCACATAGCCTACTTATATAAAATAGGTCCAACTTTCTACAGAGAGCTTCAAATCAAAGTGTCCTATCTAGGTCCTGATAATGCTATAGGGAATCTTATCCTACTCTCTCAAGTGCATAGATCCCTACTAGCATCTCTAATCACTTCTTATCGCAATTTAAACCCTTCTTCTACTTACTTAGAACATCATGAAATGCAGTATTATATGCATGAAAATCAAGATACAAAATAAAACTAAAAGTGAACAAATTGAATAGATTACATTCATTTGATTTATTTTTCTTCATTAGCATATGCATCATCAACATCTTCCAGTAGTTCTTGATCAATCTCATAGTCTTCATCGTTTCTCTTCTTGAATGATTTTAGTCTCTTTCTTATAATTAATGTTCTCAAAGTACTATCAAAATCAGGAAGCTCATGCATTCCATTATTAAACACATACATCACTACATATAGCCCAATCCATCTCTTTGTTAGCTTCTTCCTAGCATCATGTTGAGTATGGAACGTATTGCCATACACAAATACCTAGTCATCTATCTCGATCTTACATAGTCTAAGTTGATGCATTTTTGTCAAAGTAAATTGCACTTTTCAACCTTGACTCCTTTATCCTTTGAAATACTTCTCTAAATTTTTAATTTCCTTGTTCTAATTGTTTAATCCTTAGTGATAAAAGATCCTCTCTCATTATTCCATCATTTTGCGAGAGCATCATCCAAGTCAATATTTGAGTTTGGATAGGGAAAACTAGCTTTTGACAGTACATCAATTGAGTAAGCATAAAACCTCTTGATCTAGTGTACATCATCCTATTCACCCATAATGTGATTTGAAGATATGTAGGCCATTGCTTTATGACACTAGTGCAGGCCTTAGAAATTGCCTTGAGGATAGAAGGGTGACCACTCTCAATCTTTCCATTTGCCTCACGGTTATAGGTAGTAGTGGGAGACAAATAAACTCCATGATGATCAGAGAATGATCAAAGAATGATCAAAGAGCTCTTTTGCCTCTTTCACATCTAACTCTCCTCTATCCGCAACCACTTTCTGAACATATCAAGACCTTGAGATCACTTCTTCTAAAAGGAATGTGCATATATTATAAGTAGTATTCATGCAAAGACCTCAACCTTCCACAAGGCTGGTCAAGTCCTCTTTGGAAAGTACAATATATCTCATTCTATCTATCCCCTTGGGCATGGTTAGAAGGTCGGCTACCCACTTGTAATGAATAGGAGGGTAAGTCCTCTGTAATAAATCACTATGCCTAACTGATGAATGCACTTGACATGTGCCTCAAGTGCTCACAAAGTCTTCTATACTCACATATATCCCTGGTGATTAGTAGTATTCCCTAATCTTTTCATATGTTGCATAAAATCCTTTGTGACCTAACCATGAGGTCTCATGCATCTCTCTCATGAACTTACTTTGAAGATTTGTACTACTTAGTACTCGTAGTGAATTTTTCACCTTGCCTTTAGTGTGTCTCATATAAGTCCATCCTTCAAGAAACATTTTTAAGACTTTTTCTTGATGGATCTGTACTTATTTGTGGACCAATGTAAGAAAGGTTTTAGTGAACTCCAATAATTCCCTATGTCTTTCCAGTGACCATCATACTCATTCATCGCAAAATTAATCATAAACATAAACTAGTGGATCATATCGCATCATGTTTGTTTCGCTTTCTACCTCATCATCATCAATATTAGAATCATCATTAAATTTTTCTCTTGAGAGCATATTAGCAACTATGTTCAGCTTTCTAGCCATTTGAACAAAATCTGGATTGAGAAACTTTACATATGAGATCCACCTCAACATTGCAATATCCGAAGAGGAATAGTTTGCTATCATACCAATCAGTGGAAGACAATCAGTCTCAACTACAACATTCACTCCAATGAAATACTATTTATCATATTTTAAAGTACTCACTAATCTACATACCTCTATATTTATCTGTGCATATTTTCTTTGAGTGTCATGTAAAATCTTTGCACCAAAGCAAACTGCATATCTATGCCCCTCATCATCATCTTGACCTATGACTTAGCCTATACCAATAGGACTCGTGTCAACAATCAAAATGATAGGCTTCTACCCTGCATCATCATCTTCACCTATGACCTAGCCTATACCAATAGGACTGGTGTCAACAATAAAAATGATAGACTTTAGAATCGATGCTTCAGTTTATGCATCACTCTCAACTATTTTTTAGTCCAAACAAACTTCTTTCTCTTTCTCAATAGATCATATAAAGGGTTCTTAATGTGAGCAAAGTGAGGAATCTAGATCACATAGAAGAGATAGGCTCCCAAGAATGTCCTCAGCTCACTTACATTGACACACACCTTAGAAATCATGTTAATGTCATCAATTTTCTGTGATATGGCTTGCAGCCATAGTGCCCACATAGATGTCCTACAATGAGAACCTCGTCGACTCCAAAAATAGATTTCTCTAGAGCAAATGTTATCCCTATCTCCTCAAATCTCTCACAAATTCTCTCACAATTAGAGGTATGGTTGCTAACAAATTTCCTACAAGCAGACACATCTAGACTGTCATTTTTACTCTTTCCTCACATCCTTTTATCGAATATCATCGATAAAAGGCATAGTTACTAAATGTATAAAGTCATGTAGGACCAGATTCATAGCATCCATCATGTGAGCTATAGAACTCATTGCTCCCTATGGCAAAGTACACATGTGTACAAGGCCTAATCGAGCCTTCATCATCATGATGTCCCTGCTCCCAATCGTGAAATAAAAATTTTTATACCTTGAATACAGATCATCGATGAAACAAATCACCTATGTAGTAGATGGAATGGCAAACAAATGCTTTTGCACACTCATCTACTATAGATTTTATCCCTACATCTATGATTGTGCATTTATTTATAGGCTACAAATCTTGAATGAAACAAAGTTTTTCATTCTTCTTTGGCACTATGAACCACCAACTCGAATACGGAGCTAAAGATGGCTTCAATATTCTCATGGATATCTTTTCCTTTAATAGCCTCATCAACTCAGGTAAGTGAGCCTTTGAGACTAGTATGGGTCATACATTCCATAATATATGTATCACTATAAAGATAATCATGGGTAGAGCATGTTTTGGATCTGCACAACCTATCTCATGTGGAAAAAGGGCAAATGCTTTTATTTAGGAGCTTTCTTCTTTTTTTTCTTTTCATTTTCTTGAACATTTTCAGTCTTTTCACTAGTTTGTGGCTCTTCTCATTCACTTGAACTTGTTCTTGAATCTTTATTGGCTTGGATGGCCTCTTTTCTTCTCTTATTTCCTTTATTCGGACATCTTCTTGAGAAGCTACAAGCTCCTCATAGTGAACTTTCTTCTCATTCTTTTTAGCCTTTTCCTCTTCATTCTTGCTTTGCCTTATATTTACTCTTCTTTTTGGTTCAACTTTGTCTTGCATTTGATCTCTTTTTCTCTTTTCCTCATCATTAGATATGTGTGTGTAGACCGAGAACTGATCCATAGGTGACTTCCAAGCACTCTTTTACATGATTGTGTCTCTTGCTCTCACTAGGGCTTCTATTGAGCAATTCTTCTATGGTTGTGGCCCGATTTCCTCTTCGAGCTGATTTCGGAGATAGAGAAGAAGAATGATGCAAAAGAAATTCTAAATGAAGTCTTATTAAAGAGTCAAGTTACCATGTCCTTAGAAAAGATCTTCTCCATTATGAAGCGTTAGTTTAAGAGTGAAAAATAAACGGAGTGTTTCTACCCATCTGGATGACGAGGTGAGTTAGCAGAACGATCCTAAAACTGCATCATTCTTCTATCACGTACTAAGTATAGAAGATATGAGGAGTTGTCGACATGCATTCAAAACCCTGTTATAGCGTATATTATGAGGTCTCAGCTATGGCGCGTTCTGAGGCTTGTAACTTTAGTCATCGAAGGTGTCCCATCACGTGCCTTACGCGAAAGAAATCCTATATAGAACAATGAAAACTCTTTCATCGTGTCCCATCGCGTGCGTTACGCGAAATAAATCCCATATAGGCAGTTCTCCATTCGCAAGCGCTCTATAAATTGAGCATCGTGAGAGTATTCTTCGGCATATCGTGAAGATACGCCCGCAGGTCCTTCAACGCTCTGGACGGCTACGCCCGCAGGTCGTTCAACGCTCCCGCTAGTCCTTCAACGCTCTGGACGGCTACGCCCGCAGGTCCTTCAACGCTCTGGACGTCTACCCATGCTTGTAGTACGCTCTTGGCTGTACGTGGGGACGTACAGAGAGGTCCTACAGCTGTCGCGTGAGGGCACGTGGAGCTTCTGAAGCTGCACGTGGGGACGCTGCTCCAAGCATATGACATTAGTTGCCGTGGCGGTACTAACTTTAGAAGCTTTTACGGGCGACATCGAAAGCATATGACATTAGTTGTTGTGGCGGTACTAACTTTAGAAGCTTTTACAGGCGACATCGAAAGGCGCGCATCCTCGGTAGTGTAGATATAATGAACTAGATGAGTTTGTCGGATCAACAAGGAAATAAACTAAACTCGGAAAAAACTCCATAGCCTCCACACAAACTAAGAATACTAACTAAGTAGACTCACACTAAGAATACAAACTAAGAATACCACTCTTGTGGAAGGAACTCCATAGCCTCCACACAAACTAAGAATACTAACTAAGTAGACTCACACTAGGAATGAGAGACGTCTTTCCACCCAACCAACCTCTCCAATATATAACTCCAAGACCAAGGGGGTAAGTCCCTCTCAAGAGGACATGTGTACCTTCCATCACATGGGTCGTAAGGTATTGACATGGTTCCAAGCTTAGGATATCACATGAAATCACATGGCTTCTAAAAGAAGTCTCTCCATCTTTCCACCCAACCAACCCCTCCAATATATAGCTCCAAGACCAAGGGGGTAAGTCCCTCTCAAGAGGACATGTATACCTTCCATCACATGGGTCCTAAGGTATTCACATGGTTTCCAAGCTTAGGATATCACATGAAATCACATGGCTTCTAAAAGAAGTCTCTCCAAGTTCTCAGTACAAATCAAGTGGCTCCACACAAACTAAGAATACTAACTAACTAGACTCACACTAGGAATGAGAGATGTCTTTCCACCCAACCAACCCCTCCAATATATAGCTCCAAGACCAAGGGGGTAAGTCCTTCTCAAGAGGACATGTGTACCTTCCATCACATGGGTCCTAAGGTATTCACATGGTTTCCAAGCTTAGGATATCACATGAAATCACATGGCTTCTAAAAGAAGTCTCTCCAAGTTCTCACGTACAAATCAAGTGACTAGGAGAAGCTTCCAATCAAGCCTAAGGTACTCAACCTTAGAGAATTATCCCTAAGGTTCAAGACCCATCTAAACCATAAATCCAAAGGGTTTCACACCTAGAAACCCAAGGGCTCTACCCCTTAGACCCATGTAATTATACAACAAAAATATTTCAAATAAATTTAAAAAATACATGAAAAACACTAAAAAAAATTAGGATTCATGTTGCCTGATAAGAAAATTGAAAATGTAATATTGTTCCAAAGTAGTTCGATAGTTATGGAGGAAGTTGAGCTGGCACTTCAAAGAAATGAAAATTTTGAAATCATCATGCTCACTTCTATCCAAGAATATGAAATGATCATTGCATTCTTGCAAGAACATGAAGTGAATGTGAATACAAGGTACAAGACTATTGAGAAGAAGCTAAAATCCATAGCCCAACCATTGCCAAATGATAGGAAAAGGATCTAAGTGTTTGTTGACCCTATGCTAAGAAGACAAGAGCTTAGAGGGCATCACTTTACCAAGGAGAATATTAAATGCATAAATTTTGGAGAAAGATCATTTCTTGGAGAAAAAGAGAAAGAAAAGCTTCCATATAACTTCTTCATTCCTCCCTTCCCCAAATTCATAGGCAGAGAAGTCACAAAGCTTTTAATCTATGTCATTGACTTATTGGTGTTCTTTAGCGTGTTTGAGTTCTTCAAATGCATAGGAAAAATATTCATGTGCATCACACCAAACACATCTCTTTGCTCCTCTAAATCCCCTAGTTCCTCGTGTTTCAAATGGCCTAGTGTTTCTCTAGTATGTGGGATGAACTGGTAATGTTGGGTTATATTGAGCAACACGCTCTGGTGGAGGTGTAGTTTGATGCATCACATATTCTTTTATGTTTTGTATTGGCATAGCATGTCTATGTAATGGATCTATATAGCTAACGCTAGCTTGACTAGGAGTGGGTTCTTGATAACCCATAGAATAGACCTTATTGTGTAAACTGACCATCCCTTTGGATAAAGATGCCTACATCATCATGAAATTTTGTATCTGCTTACTAAGAATTTGCAATTGCAACTCCACTAATTTGCGACATGTGATGCAACATTAGTCAAATATGATGCTACAAACACATTTGAATCATTAGAACATGTGTATCTCTTTGCTTTAATAGAACAGTCTGTGTAGGTCTATCATACAACATAGCCTATTGTTGGCTCATTTAGGAAATTACCTCTACTTCTTTTCTAACTATAGCCCAATCTTCGATCAACCCAAATCTTTCCCCATGCTCCTCAATTCTTCTCTCAACTTCACTCTTGTCCTCAAGACTTTAAATCTTCAGAAACAAAATTACCAAGTCATTCTTTAGAGAGTCTAGATGAGCCTTAGTAAGCTAAGCATACCTCCTTAGGAATGTGCTTAGTGCATGTGCTAAGCATGTAGTGGGCTCTGGGAAATGAACCCACCATAAGAAACCCTCTCTATTGTGTTGACTAAAATCTTCTAGATAAAACATTTTACATAATGCTTTTATAAATTCAAGCAAAGTCTTCTCTATATGAACTGAAATGGATACTAAGATCAACCTTGATACTATGTGAACAAAGAAATGGGTCAACATCTTCTCAGGTAATCCATGGATCTGAGCTAGGTCTTCAAAAATATCCAAATATTCAATCATATTTAACCTTAAAAAATTCCCTTTGTCTCTTAATATATGTTGAACAAATCGAGCCCATTCCTTTTCTACCATTAAATCTTTAAAGACTCCTTTCATCTCTCTTCTTTGGGCTATCCTAGCATGTAGAACAATATCTAGAGTAAGTGGCTTGACTATTTCTCTTAACTTATAATAGAGATCACAGAAAAGACTAGATAGTTGAGCCATGAGGTGAAAACTAGTCTAAATATTTCTCTCTTTAGTCAACTTCCTAGGCCAAAATCTACTTCTAGATGCTTGAAGACTTGAGTCACTTCATTTCTTTTTCTTTTTCTGTTGTAACTTCAGCTAATCTTCAATTACTTTATGTTTAGCTTTGATTTCTTTTTTTTTCTTGACTTAACTTCACTCTTCTTTTGATCTTTGCTTATTTCTTGACTTGATTTCTCTTAATTTCTTTTTCTTTAATATTAAGTTTTCTTTCCTTTTTAATTTCAAAATTTAATATGCTTTTTAGAATTCTAATTTTTTTCTTCTTATGATTTTTAATTATATTTTTAATTTTTTTGTTATTTTTATCTAAACTATGACAATAAGAGATTCTTGATGTAAGTAAGAATAGACAAATGCACAAGATGATTCTTTTAACTAATGCACAGTATGAGTGGACAAATTTAGGCCAAATAAAATCTTTCCTTTTTTTATGTGCATGAAAGAATGTAGATATTGAAAGAACTTGAAAAGCAAATACTTGAAAGTTTGATCAAAAGCTCAGGTTCTGAATTTGTGTAGTGAAAAACATTTATACATTTGCTTTATACAATGAATTTTGTTTTCCTACTAATCTACTAATATATCAGATCTGATCATGACAAGATGGATCATGCATTAGGGAAAAAAATGAACCCTGCATGGGCCTTTTGGATTAAGGAGTGATTAGTGATGGACCAATGAGAGGAGGGTGGTGGACACAGTCTATAGCCTATAAATCACTAGGCTGAAGGAGGATGAGGGGACAGGATTCCCCTATGTTCAGGTTTTGCCTCTAGAGAGAGAAAAGAATCTCGTAACTTACCTGGGCCCAAAAATTCAAAATTTTCAAAAAGTTATAAAACTCATCATAACACCATTTAATGGTCCCCCAACCACTTTTTAGGATCAAAAAGTGCTATTTTTGGGTTCTAAATCAAAATTTGTGCATGAACTGAAGTGAAAAAAGTGACTTTTTCAAAAATAACTCAAAATGCAACTTTCTCCCTCCAAAACCTCACATTTTCATACCGAGGTCCCAAAAAGTCATCTCTTTCCACTACTTTCTCTCCCTAGCACACCATTGCAGCTCCTCCATCTCCATTTCTTTCTCTATGCATCATCTTCTTTGAATTCCTTCTATCACTTCCATAGCCTGATCTCCAATGGAGAAACCTAAATCTCATAGACGTCCAAAAGATGAGGTTATCATGATAAAATGTCACAATATCAAGGCTCCAGAAGGATTTTGGTTAGGACAGGAGTTCTGCAAAGGTGCATGGGTGTACATGCAACCCTCTGGTGTTGGTTGTCACCGTGTGAGAGATCGTGGAAACTTGGATCTTCATTGGAAAGGGAAGTTACTAGGCTTCAAAAAGCTCAAAAATGGTGAAACTGTTGCCATTGTACAACATGTGTTCACAATGTCAACCATGAAATTGGAAAACTCAAACAAAATGAGATATCCTATCAACTGTAAGTATTACTCATTGACTTTTGTCCAAATTTCATAATATACCTAGCTAAGTTGTGTAGTTTTTTGTTGTAGACATATTTCCTTCTACCTTGGTGGAAGAACAACCACTTCATAGTCTTACAAGTACTTTCCAAGCATTGCATGCAGATGTTGGGTCGATAGTCTTTGCACAAGCCCGTCCTGCTCAGCTATTACGTGAGAGAGTTTTCTTTTACACACATACATATGTTGTACCCTCTTCATCAAATGATTTTGGCAAGTTAGAGATGATTAAGGTAGATTCTCTCTTAAAGCTCGAGTGGCCGCAACCTGATGTATGGACATTAACATCTTTGAAGCATAAGATGGTGATGGACATACACAACTCTTTGAAATTTACAAGAGTTTCAAGATCTATAGGATTACATTGGTGTGTTCCTGTTCATTGTTTTGTACATTTATTTCAGATATTCATAATTCTAGAGACTTCAACAATGTTCATGTTAAAAGATATCACGTATGAACAGGTAGAGGTCATTCATTGTACATTAGATTCTATTATGATCATTGGATGTGTAAACTTGGTGAATGGATACCTATACAAAGTTCTGAGGGTGTTTTAATTTCATTTGAAATTAAGATAAATCTACCCAACAACGAAATGGAAGTTATTTCAGTAAATCATCATTGGACTCTTGCCAACGTGAGAGAACATCTAGTAATCATGGGATTTGAGGATCTGGATCAATCAAAGTTCAGAATACAAGGGCATAAGGTAAGTAGCATATGGTATTTCTTCTTTTGTTTATACAAATTCTTACACTCAAATATGTTCATTTAAAGTTTTCTATTTGTCTGCAGATTGGTAAGAGGTTGGAGGATAAAATTAAAGTCCTCCTTGAATGGAGTGTGGATGGAACTCAACTTTCATTGTCATAGCTCAAGAACTATTTGAGTGCTACAATGTACACACAACCTATGTTCCATTTATAATCCTACATCTGCAACAATGTATTTAACATGCAATACATGTAGCATGTAAAATTTTTTGATCTCAATATGATGTACAATTTGCCAAATCTTTGGTTTTTCCAATGGCAATTTATTATAATTTTAAAGGTCTGATAATTTATTTTTTGTATTGTGTTGTCGTGTATCTTATTCTGGTTAATGATTCTGTTCAATCTTTTTATGAGAAAAAGTTTTTTTTCTGAGAATTATGTGCATGATTGTTTTATTTGAAGGTATCAGTTTTAGTTTTAAAATGGGTCCCACTCACTTTAAAAATTTAAAACTACTATAAAAGCAACACTTATTCTCTCATTTCTCACTTTTGCAACCAAGAAGAGCTACAATCACTTGCAGAGTACGCACACAAGCTAGCATCACGCGCAATGGCTGCCGCATCCTCCAGTACCCTGCAACCCAAACGCCCATGTGAACTCTTCAATGAGTTCTTGGAATCAACTGAGTTCAAAGGTCAAAACCACTTGTATGACCTACTGTCTAGAGTCCCTGATCTAGACAAAACAATTCAACTGAACTCTGATGTCCTCAAGGAAATCATAGAGTTCCTTGAGTACTAAATCTTGCGTTTCTCTTAGAAATACTGCCTTATGAGGGTAAATGGGTTCCATGTGACCTTCTACTCTACATACACAGAGGCGATGAAGCCTTCATGAAGCACCTTAAGCGCTTCATGGCAATTGCTGAAACTGCTGGGCACTTACTAGATGACTCTATGCCATTAGTAAAAAAGCTTAACAAAAAGAAGAGGATGGGTACAAAGTACCTATCCTACATTGCAACAACATATTTTATTATTAATGAGGATCCCGAACCTACACCTGTTGAGCTCCCCAACCTTTCCACTGGGGGTTTTGTTAAGGAGAAGAATGAGCCTCAACCGGAGGCCATAAATTTTGCCAAAGAAAGCATTACAATCCACCAAGAATTTCCTGGTGGTATTGAGGATAAACTACGTGCGCAATCAAGCATGGAGGAGGCCCCCCCTTCAAATCTCAACCCCTCTGAGCCCACATTACCAGAGGTGGAACTTGAATATCTCTCCAGCATCGTTGTGGATGGAGAGGAATTTATTTTACTCCATGACATTGAGAAGGCATTCGGTCTACGTGTAGATGAATGCTTGAGTATTTTCTCCACAATGTCAGATGTTCCACTTGACAACACATCTGACATACTTGAAAAGAAGTCCATCCCACTTGGGGATTCTGTGGCAGACACCATAGGAATGGTGTGTGCTGATATTTTAAATGATGACAACAATTCTACTACGGAGGAGGAGTTCAGTGTAGCACGGGAGAGGATACTGAAGCAAAAAATTCCTACATCCCCTGTAGCAGAGCAGAGTGGCATGGCCCACTCTAGCATTGATCTTGATGCCCCTGGAAGAGGGGAGGAAGAAGACACGCTTCATGATGTAAGTGGTAATTGAATTAAATAAATTGATAATTTTAAGTTAACATTGTAAGAGCTTGAATTCTCATTTGTTCTTAACAGGAAGCAATTGAGCTCGACAAGTTCGCAGCAAGGTCTGGTGGGGATCGAGCTTCTCTTGGGAGTGGTGCATCCTTGGCAAACTACATCAGAAAGCTGCCAAAGGATGATTTTGTTATCATACACAAAGACTACAGTCCGGATGGGCACTTCATGACTTGGTGGTTGAAGGCCCTTAGCAAGATTTTGTGTTTATGTACAATTACCCAAGGCACTAATTGTGTCATTTTGGTTAGGAAATCCTTAGTTGTAACTACATTAGGACTTAATTTTAGAGGAAAAGTATTAGGGCAAATAGGTATCGCCATGGGTCTTGGAATGCAAGACCCCCATGTAATATCAAGATCTGTATTGACTTACCAGCTACCTCAATCTCTACAAAGGAGAAAGAAAGTTGTAGAGAAATTGAAGGCAACTGAGAAATGATGTAATGTCTTGATAATACAAACTTTTTTTTCATCATTTGTCTAGTTCTGTATATGAATGTGCTAAAAAATTGAACTTATCTTCTCTCCACAAATTGTATCTAATTGGGGGTCTTTGTATTGTCCTTTGGTCCTTTGTATAATTATATGCTTTTTTGGTTGGGGCTTTTTTGGGGCTTTTTTGGCCTTATCTAGTGTTTTTAGGTGCTACAATACATAGGAAAGTATGTAATTCTAGATTTTCACTTGGTTTTGGTAGAATCAGGACCAAAAGTTTCTAGTAGGCTATAAACTCAGCTTGAACTAGATAAAGATCTCATTGCTTGTAGGGTATAACCTCTTAATAACTAGACCATTGCATCTCTACCATATGTTTCATGCTTACAAAAGACCAAATATTGCAAAAAAAAACCCCAGCCATAGAAACATGGGATTCAGCCCTACAAAAATTTTGCAGCGCTGAATCCTGTGTTTCTGTGGCTGGGGGTTTTTTGGTATGAAAAGGACATGTTGCACATCAATAGGTAGAAAAGGAACATATCTAGTCACAAAACAATAGGCAAGTGCATGCATGTTTAATTGAATCCATATATAACTGACTGAAAGAGAGAGAGAGTGAGAGAGAAAAAAGAGACAAAGAATATAAGTCAAAACAAAATTTTCTATTATCCATTGTATTACATCGCAAAGTAGCCTATCATAGGGTATAATATACACATCATGGGTTATTTCCTCTAATTCTTCTTGCTAGCTGAATGTCCTTCGGTTGTATAGTTACTCTCTTGGCATGGATAGCACAGAGGTTAGAGTCCTCAAGCATGGAGATCAGGTAGGCCTCAGCTGTCTCTTGAAGTGCTTCAAGTGCTATCCCTTGTATTCTTAGACTTGCTTGGTAGCTTTGTAGTTCCTCTTTCACTACCCTTGCAAAAGCTCTTCGTGGTATGAGTAGTTCAACGGACTTTTGGTAGTGTCGTATCTCTACAAAAGCCCTACAGTGCTTCCTTCGTCTTTGTGGAGCTCTTGTGTTGGGAGGTATGTTTGGCTGGCGTTGAAGTTGACTTCGTGGTTGATAGTTTTTTTTCTCCGATGTACACAATGTGAGGGCCCAGCTTCATCTTGCACGTTTTGTTGTTGATGTGGTTGTTGATTTTGCTCTCTTTCCTTCTCTATTGGTATTTGCCCTTGTCCTTGTGGAAGTGTCTTTCCTCCATGTGTCACCCTATGGCTCGTTGGAATTTGCATATCATTCCATGGTGGTTGATTGCTGCTTTCCTCGTTCGGGGATGACTCTTCTTCGCTCTCTGGTACACTCCTTCTGATCAACTTCTGTTTGGGTCTTGATTTGATGGGTGTCCTTGTTGGTGGCTCATCATCTCAAATGGCCTCTGATTGTCCTGGAGTGTAATACCTTGTCTATTTAAAAAACTGTTTGTTCACACTAGAATGGACAAAACCTGTTTAAAACCATACAGAATATTATATATTAAATAATAACACATTGAAACCAAGATTACAATAATCATAGGTATTACCACATAATGGGAAATAACGAATTCACTTTACTTGCAAGCTGAGCCTTCTCGTTGTCTCCTTGCACGCCACTGAGCATGATGAAGAGGACCTAACGATGACTTCCATTTCTCATTGGCAATGTTGTGTTGCATCGTTCTTACAAGTTTTGCCAATTTTGAATCCCTAAGTCGTTCCACAAAAAACTTTCTCGAGAATGTAGTGCGGTAAAACCAATTAAACATCTTCTCCATGTTGTTTGATTGCATTGGGCCACCACCATGTCGGGTGTTTTTGAAGTAGACACCCCTCGCTTTGTAGTGTGACTTTTCCATTCCTTGGGTACTAAAAATCTCTAATGACCCATATCGATGCATGAAAAAAGCTCCATGTGCAAACAAAATATGCTAAAAATTGTTAAGTACATTGGAAAAAGGTAAGTGCAATGAAAACTTGTAGAAGAAGATTACACTTACAATGTAGTATGTTATATTGCTCTCTCCCCAACATTGAATGAAACACTTGGTGAACTCCACTAATGTTTCTTGAAACATTTGACGTTGAATAGCACTAGACCTAGTCAGATCCATTAAGCCTACCGACTTATCAAAGCTCGACCAAACTTTCCTTCTCTTATTACAAAGATCAACTTGAGAGTCATTGTCTGTTGTGATCATGCATAGGTCTTTCCACAGCTCATAAGGTTCATTATTTTGAGTGCTAGTACCTCTTCTAAAAAAATATCTTGCTTTATTCCCTGTCATTGACACTTGTTGCAAGCTATCTTGAGATTCTCCAACTTTCTTAACAACTAGGGTTTCATTTCCACCATGACAACCAATTGAATTAAGAAGTTCCTCCGATTTCTTTATAGCTTGAATAGATTTATCAACTGGCTTCATGGAAAATGCGTATTCTATATGGAGCTTCAATAGTCTATCAAAAATTCTCATGAAGGCATGCAAGGTGCAAAAGTGGACATTGACTAAAGGGAATGGAATAATGGGATTCCAATCCTTATCTGACATGTCAGGATTAGGTGTACCTAACATGGGACACCTCATTAAAGGTGTATCCCATTCAGCAGATGGAGTTGCATCTGTGTCATCAACTAAATCATCTATGTTGTTTTGTTTTCTCTTTGTTCGTTTATAACCTCGTGTGCAATATGGACAAGGATAGAGAGTAGATGCACCTTGTTTGCACCCTAACATGCATTTGATAGTCTTTAAGTCTCCACCTAAGTGCCACTCTACTTCAAAATCACCAAGGCTTTCTACATTGATTTTGGCACCATGAATTTGAGAAGTTATCACCTTTGTGATCCATGGGGTCCTTTTGAAAATCCATGTAAGAACATCATTGGATTCTTTAGGTACTTCAATAGCACCTAACCACCATATATTTTTCTCGGATTGGACACTATATGTAAAGATGGGTAGATTCTTCACTATCATCAATAATAGCATGGGCCATAGCTTCGTTCATGAGTGTCACACTAAGTCTCTCCATACGGTGTCCCTTTATGATTTGACATTCGTCTAGCTTCAATACAAACTTGAGTTTGGAACCACAATCTACATCAAATAACAAACATTATATTATTAAAAATACTATGAATGTCGTTATCAAAACAATGGATATACCTTGAAGTGTGGATTTGTAAAATTTAACCATTTCCTTTTGAAGCCTCTCCAAATTGACAAATATGTTGTTGTACTTTGTGTAGATGAATCTCTTTCTAAATGTGTTTTTCAACTCTTTCTTTGATGTAGATGAATGATAAATGGATGCAGGCATAACATCTTCTATATGCAGGTAATTGCCAAGAGTATTGGCTACATCCTCATTGGTCATCTTCTTCTTCAGAGATACCTTGTAAGGGCATGGAAAAATGCTTTGGAAAATACCTTTGTTTTGTAGAGCCTGCTTCAAAAGATTGTACAATGCAGTGTACGCTCTAGTACTAACACCTGCTTCATCACATACCATCTATACCTCACTAGGACTAATAATATCTTCTAAGTTGCCTGCAAAATCTTTAATCACTTGGGTTTTGATGTGATTTCCTATTGGTGAATCCAAAATCATAAGCACATGTTTGTTGCTAAGACAAGAATTCAGAAACTTCAATTGATCCTCCATTGTTGAGGAAGCACTCCCATCTTCAACAAATGACCTGCACAATAAGAATCTCAATCTAAAAGTCTTTTAACATAACTAAACAAAGGAAATACATACCTAAGTGCGTAAACATGTCGCTTCCATGCTCCACCACTAGTTGAAAGAGCTTGAAAGGTTGATAATGGTCGTTTCCTAAATCTCATCCCAAGTGGAATCTCTTTTAGTTGTGTAAGATTGGCTTTTAACTTTGTAATTGTGCTCTCCTTTTCTTCCACATCTTTTTGGATTCTATTATTGTGCTCATCCAAAGATTTGATAGCACTTTCTATAGTGTATATAGCACTCTCTAAACTGTGTATCTTGAAATGGTTGTGATGACATTGTTGCATCCAATAATTTGCTATAGATGTAGAATGGTTAGACAATCGCTTGCAATAGCTTAGCAGTCCATCTTCACCGCAACCAAGGAATTGTAGAAATGTGGAGATAGTATGGAATCTAGGATGAACATTAGCCATTGGATCCAAGGCATACAAAGCACCATGGACCCAAAGATCAATATTCTTCTCTCCAGCTGCACGTCGTGCATTTTGAGAATCTATGTCATTGCTACCTCTAGTTGTTGGTGCAAATTCTGTAGGAACACGAACATGTACACTCTTTGAGTGAGGAGCACGCATTGGTGCTGGTGTCATGTTCGTAATACATGTGAGCACCATGATGTTCCAAAAATCCAGCACCAAATGGGAAGAAGCACAAAGATGACTGGAATGGCTAGTACAGTAGCTGTGTGCAAGAAAAAAAGTGTGTTTTGTTATGTGGATAGGTCAAAATGACTTTTTTCAGTATGTTAGAGGGAAAATGAGTTTTTTTTCAAAAATTCATGTTTTGGGGCAACCAAAGTTACGAGTTTGATGATGTGGCACTTAACTTTTGGAGGGATTTTGAAAAGTATGTTTTTTAAGTTTTTTTTATAAAAATAAGACTAAAAAAATTAAGTTCTGACATATACATAAAAGTATGGGCCATTTTGAATAAAGAATAGCTGAAAAAGAGACTTTTTCAAAAAACTCATTTTTTTATTCATAAAGATGGACGGATTTGATGAGGTTGAAAGTGATTTTTCTCTCTCTCTATGTGCAGAAGAGAGAGAAGGTCCTAGCTCAGCCTAAAAAAAAGCCTACTTCAGCCTACCAAAAAGTGCTCTATTAAATGCACTTTGTCCCCTTAACAAAGTACAAGATTAATCTTAATCCCTAAAAATTAGGAATCCTTACAAGGCCCATGCAGGGTTCACTTTTTTTCCTAATGGAAATCTAAATACAAAGTATACATCATCCAGTGACAATGGGTGTTATAACTATGATAATCAAGTACTCCACTACAGTGTGGATTGGGGAAACGCAATGCTGGATTGGTATGAAAAAGACCACCTCTTCAAAACTCCTCACTCTTTATTTCAAACTTTTAGATAACTCTCTTCACGTCTTATTAATCTTAAATAATCTGTTTCATAAATTCAAATGGCCCATTGACAAGGATCATGGATGGAGAATGAGAGCAGTAGACAATGGGTCTCAAATCTTCCTAGGTGCATCTGCCTATGTGCCTATTATGGTAGGAGGAGTCTGTGAAGAGCTCCATTTCTTTGTGCAAGATAATTGCTCATATGGGGTGATAGTAAGGCAAGCTTTTATAAAAGAAATGTGGTTACAGATGAAGGCCATGAATGATGGTTCAATATATGCTAGGATTCCTTCAAAATTTGGAGTGGATTCCCTACAAGTGATAAATATCTATGCAAATCATTCAAGGAATAAGAAAAATTTATGATGAAATCCCATTGACTCTTACAATCATGTGTGTGAAAATTGTTCAGAAGTAAGAGAATTTGGGACATCTTATGATCAAATTGTCTATTAGATTACACTATTGAGGAGTTCTTGGCTTTAAATATTAAAAAACCTAAAGAAGGGAAAGAAAATATGAAAGAAGCTACTAAGAAATTAAAGGAGTGAGGTTTAAAAAATAAGATCTATTTTGATAAGAAACATCGACCTAGGCCACGATCAATAGAGTGAGGGGATTGGGTACTTATCTACGACAGTACCTTGGATACCCAAAATGCATGGAATAAATTAACTAAAAGATAGTTTGGACCTTATGTTATTGTTTCTATTTTTTATATAGGTACATATTCTTTATGCGAGCTTGATGGAACTCCTTTGAGAAATTTGATTACAAGAAAGTCAATCAAGTTATTCAAATGAAGATTGAGCAGTGACTATGCAATTGATGAAGAGTTCTTAGACGAAGACAAGGAGGGTGATAAATGATGTGAGAACTAAGCAAAAAGATAAATCAGGTGAAAGAGTTCTTTGCTCTGATTATTTTTTTTCTGTAAAATTTTTCCCCATGCATTCATGAATAAGAGACTACATTATTCTCACATGTAAATTAAATATTTAAAATTATGAAAAGATGAATTAGAAACTTAAGTACGGATGAGTAGGAATTGGAGATAGGAATTAGAGACCGTATGTCTATTGTAAAGATGGAATTTGAAAATCTTGACTTGTGATTCATAGTAGAGGTAAAGCTTATTTTATATAGGTAGACCGCCTTAGTGTCTAAAACCACTTACGTAGTGAGATGCTAATTCCTGCTATAGCATGCCTGTAGATCCTCTCCTTTAATTAGGGTTTAGGTCTTTCCCCTTTAACAAGAAAGTTGCGAAGAGAAAGTTAAATGAAAGAAGTAGTACATCAATGGTTGCTACAAAGTAAAAAAGAGAAAGAGAAAAGAAATAAAAGAAAAAGAAAGAAAAGAAAGAAAAAGAAAAAATATAAAAAATAGTTTTCATGACATAGATATGGTCTCAAAACCACTTTTGAGATTTACTAAGAAGGCTTTACAAGGCGGGTGTATGCTATAGAGGAATAAGTTACTAGCATCTTATGGCAAGTGGCTAAGAAAGTAAGTGATAGAACACTTATATAAGATAAACATTACTTATGAATGAACTCAATAGAAGGAAGAGTACCATGACTATCTAAATGATTTCTATAGGATTTTGTAACACTTATTTTCATTTTCATACATTGAAAAAAAATAATTATTTCAATTTTGAGTAACTTTTTTTATTTTTAGACTGTGTATTTTCATTTAAAAGCATATTTGATAAACCGTTTGGAAAAATTTAGAAATATTTTGTCCAAAAGAAATTTGATACTGCCTTTGATAATCAACAAGTTGGCCCATCAGGGCAACATGCAAGTTTAGTGGGGGCCAATATCAAATGTATTTATCCACTCTGACTTACATTAGAAAAAAATAAAATCTTGTTAAAGATTGGTAATCTATACACCTCTCAAAATGTGTTCCATGTGACTTTGGATTTGAATTATCTCCTTCTTTATTACTTGCAGGCAAATGAAAAGAGGAAGATGTGCTATGAAGAGAACATGAAAGGATGATAAATAAAGAGTATAATTGTATACAAAGATTAAATGTTATCATCTATACAAGTTTATATTATCAAGCTACTTATGATGAGAAAAGAAGGCCTTGGATGTTAGACATGTGTAGGGGAAGAAGAATTCCATGTTCCTGATCCTGTAAACCCTCCATGATCAAGTATAATTTTCATGAGAATCCTTAAAAATCATGTGAAGCTGTTACCCTCAGATATGCCATGAAAAAGAACATATCGGAGCACTTATTCTAGATCAAATTTGTAACCGAAGCCCAGTTGCACCCTCCGAGAACCTCAATTTTCATGTTTTTTGTGAATTCACAGTCTTAAGGAAGATCTGTCCTTATTGTTCTTTGATGAAAAAAAGAAAGAAAAAACTCTTAAGAAAAAAATTGAAAAAAAAAGAAAAGGAAAAATTATGGTGCCGTGCAACTTTACCTCCCCACTTCCCCCCTGTGTCGGCATGTGTCAGAGGGTGAAAGGGAAGATTTATGGTTCCACTTTGATAGACAAAAGTTAACGGGGAGGAAGTTTTTCAGAAGGACAGAGGGAGGTGGGATTCTCCCTCCGGTGGAGGGGACTCTCTCTCTCTCTCTTGTTCTCTATGGCAAGAGGTGAAGCAAGGGAGAGTCTCTGTCGATAAGCTCATCTCTGTCAATGAGCTCAATGGTTTCACAAAACGTTTTAAGCCTCCCTCGAAAGAGAGGCCACTAAGAGAGCAACCAATGTCTAAGGAAGAAAAGCATGGACAACGACTTCGAGAGTCTAGGAATGTCTTCTTCTCTGAATCATGATGCCATAACTAGATTCTAAAGGAAGTTCAAGGAACCCACGTAAGCTGAGCAGTGAAGCCTGAAGAAAAAAAGGCACTTGCCTTACTTGCTGTGGATTCTTTCTCATTTGTGGTGTTTCAAGATTTCATTGTCAATAGTTAAATTCACGCCGTGGATATGGATGCTAAGAGCCAGCTTTTCAAAGCAGCTGAACACCAAGTGGATTGTTTTCCTGGTCAAAATGCAGAACCATTCGCAGCATTAGTGTCTACAGTTGATGAGTGCATGGAGGCCAAATGTACATGCTATGTCTGTTGTTCTTTTGCGGAAACATTTTGGATCTTGGTCTTAGCTAAGTGCTAAGTCGTAGGCCTCTATCAAAGAGCAACTCGTTTTTGCACATGACGAGAAGACAGTCAAAGTGTGTTAAAAAGATTTATGATACTCTCACTAAGGTTGCTGCTCACACAATATATGGGGCCTCAGCTACAACCCCGCTGGTTTACTCTTCACAACCTGTTCAAGCAACCGTTGGATCCATCGATGGCAAACGATGTCAGAAGTGCTGCCTTGCGTGCAACAGCATGTCTAGACTTTGGAAGATGCAAAAGATCTAGATACATTTCAAGATTTTCTTCCTGCAATAATGCAGACAGTGACCCAATCTATTGAAATGTGGGAGGAATCTACTACACAGGATACTCTGGAGATGCTTATTGAGATTGTAGGAAGAGACCTAAGGTTTTTAAATGAGCAATCGGTAGAAGTTTTTGGAAGCATTTCACAAATTCCGAAAGCAGAGGATTGGAGGAAAGGGCTCAACATTTAGCAGTTGAGTTTCTTGTTTCACGTACCGAATGATGGGAAGGCTAGCATAGCTGAAAGTGACGAGGAAGCAGCTATGTTGAATGCAAGTCTGGAGGTCTTCACTAGGAAGTGAAAGCAAGCACTGTAGGTATCAACACCAGTTCAAATTAATGAAAGAGAGTCAAACCAGACTTGAACAATGTAGAGAAAGAGACTATTGTAGAAGCTCTTCTAAGGCTTTTGAAGGCAAACGGATGATATTCCTTTGGCATGGTTCTTTCCAACTTGAAGATCATTGCCGCGAAGAATTTGCAAACCCATGTTTCTAATTGTGTTATTGGCCTACCCATATTTTTCCATGAGATCCAGAGAAGAGAAGTCTTAAACATCATTGCAGCAATTACGGGCATCCATCCATTAAGGCTGATGCATGAAACTACAGCTACAGCTCTTGCATATGGAATTTGCAAAACAGACTTTCCAAAATCTGATTCAGTCAGTGTTGTCTTTGTGGAAGTTGGCCATGCAACCATGCAGATCATGTTGGTTTTCCTCGGCTGCAAGAAATCCCATGGCAGAAGAAACTCGTGAACATCATGAGTCTCATTGTCCCTATTAGCAGAAACATAGATGTCACCTATCTAGCTTTTGGCACTGTATCTGCTACAACTTCAATCGAATGTCATGGCTGAGCATCTTGATCTTGTCAGATGTCATGTATTGGAGTTGGGTTTTTTTGGGATGATTTGGTTGAATTGGATGCAGCACACTTAAAGAAAGGTGGTCAAGTTTTCGTCAATGTATCCATATGGGTTAAGCGTCATGGATAAGGAGAAATACTCGAAGGCAAGTTGCAAGGTAGTTTGCAAGCACTGGAAGCTCAAAATCCTTGAGCAGCAGACGTCCAATTGATGTCAGAAGTGCCGCCTTACGGGCAACAACATATTTTGTTTGGACTTCAAAAGATGCAACAGTCGGAGATATATCTCCAGATTTGTTTCTTGCTATGATGCAGACAGTGACCCAAGCTGTTGAAATGCACAAGGAAGCTATTGCGCATGATGCTTTAAGAGATGCTCATTTTGCAAATCACAGAAGCAGAGGGTTTTGGCCATTGCTCTATCACAGAGTATGGCATGCCCTCAGAGATCTTCAATGAATGTGTGCCATGATTCCCATGATGCTACGCACGATGAAGTAAAGAAGAAGAAGAAAAGTATGGCAGGCTCTGAAATGTCTTCAATGTCCATCTGCAATGATTTTGATGATGGTATGTTTGATGAACCAAAGAAGAAGAAGAAGAATAACGAGGAGAAAGAGAAGAAGGATTACAGTCCTTCCGTTAATGACCAAGTTACAGAATAACTCGAGCCGCTGGTTCCTGATAGCGAGAAGAAGGTGAAAGAGAAGAAAGGAAGAAGGAGAAATGTAATGAGGAGGTAGGTTCTGCCCCTTTGATCTCCCCAGAACATGTCGAGAAGGGTGTCATGTTGAAGAAGAGCAAGAAAAG
This sequence comes from Ceratopteris richardii, assembly GCA_020310875.1. NCBI lineage: Eukaryota > Viridiplantae > Streptophyta > Polypodiopsida > Polypodiales > Pteridaceae > Ceratopteris > Ceratopteris richardii. The sequence continues at coordinate 180,075,748 of CM035414.1, forward strand.
GAAGGCTACGGAGTCTCTGGATGCTGATGATTTGGGAACGAAAGTTCCTAGACACGATCAAAGTGAAAGTGAGAAGGAGAGTGAGGTGATTAATCCCTACGTTGTAAGCAATTTCAGAATATCGGCTCCATTGAGGACTAAGCTCAAGTAAAAAGGGGGAAAACACTTGTGTTTGTGCTCCCTATCTTGGAGTCACTGAGCTTGAATGAGGACTTCAAGCAAGTGCGTGGACGTTTTGGAAGGGCACCGAGTGTTATTATGCTTGCTCCAACAAGGGAACTTGCCAAACAAGTACATGCCGACTTTGAATTTTATAGGGATGCTTTGGGCCTTTGTACTGTGTGTGTCTATGGTGGAGCACCATACGGCCCACAGCAGAATGCACTGCAGAGGGGTATAGATGTTGTTGTAGGAACTCCAGGTCATGTGAAGGATCATCTGGAAAGAGGGACTTTGAATTTGAAGATGTTGAGATTTCGGGTACTTGATGAGGCTGATGAGATGCTAAACATGGGTTTTGTGGATGATGTGGAGCTCATTCTTGGTCGTGTAGAGGATGCATCAACAGTTCAAACTCTATTATTCAGTGCAACGATGCCAGATTGGGTTCAACAGATTGCATCCAGATTCCTCAAAAAGGATAAAGAAGTAGTGGATCTGGTTGGGGAGGAGAAAATGAAGGCCAAGTCTAGTGTTAGGCATCTATTGCTTCCATGCAATAGATCTCCACGATCACAAATCATTCCGGATGTCATATCATGCTCTAGTAGTGGTGGTCGCACTATTATCTTTACACAAACCAAGAATAATGCATCTGAGCTTGCAAGTTCTTTGCCTGCTTCTCGTGTCCTCCATGGAGAGATTACCCAAGCCCAGCGTGAGGTAACGCTTGCTGGCTTTCGATATGGAAACTTCCCAGTGCTTGTGGCAACTGATGTTGCTGGCCGGAGTCTTGATATAAATGATGTTCAGCTTATCATTCAGTGTGAACCTCCTAGAGACGTTGAAACTTACATACATCGCTCTGGTCGGACATGAAGAGCAGGCAAGACAGGCATATCTCTATTGTTCAATGACCGCTTGAAAGAATATATGATAACAAATATTGAACGCAAAGCTGGATCTGAATTTGAAAGGAGCTCTTACAGAATTGGAATCTTTCTGCTGAAGATCCTCTTGCGAAGGCACTTGCCAGGATATCTGGCTATGCGGATGTAAAAAAAGATCATTATTATCAAGTGAATATGTTTGATAACTCTTAAGCTGCATTCTGGAAGACCTTTTTACACACCGAGCTATGCGTTTACTACCTTGAAACGGCATCTGCTTGAGGACACTGTTGAAGATATGGTTGTTCAACCTGATGAGGCTCGGGATTTGCACTCTGATGCCATTTCTGAGACTTACTCAGATAGAGAAGTAGATGAGATTTTCTGATCTTTCTGAATCCCAAGAAAGTTCTGAAGATCTAGAGTGCCAGAAGCCAATTGTTCTTGAGGTGTCTCAGGGACCTGAGAACCTGGATACCACTGTGTCTCTTGATGAATTAGCAACAAAAATGCTTGATTTGGAAGGAAAGATGGATCAAAAGGTGGAGGGAGACCTCAGAGCAGTTGACTTAAAGGTGGATTTTGGAAGGAGGATAGAGACATGAATTGAATGTCTCAGTTTACCCAATACATGTTCATGTGCTATTCAGTGCCACATATCACATGATCTGTAAGAGATTGAGTGGGAAACTGATGTATCCCGAGTTGATTCGAGGAGAAATCCTCACTCCTTTGTTTATGTAGAAACCTCTTTCCTTTTATGAATGTGCTTCTCATGTTGAACATGTGCTAAAATTCAATGTTTCACTGAGTAATGACTTGAGTGCAATGATATGAATCTACAAAAGTCAGAGGTTTCCTCCATTCATGAAGTGTGCCTCAAAGTATGGAGAACCATCTGTGGGTTGTCAGTTAATTTGTATCTGTTTTTTTTATAGTATGGTCTCTAAAGTGCCTTGAAGTGATTACCTTTGGGCGGCTTCCTGATTGTATATCAAGATGAATAAGTAAAAACAACAATACAATTAGCAGTCAAACAGACATTTTCCTTGGGCTATAGGGCTCTTCATTTGGCGATCCTACTGGGGATGCAAGCTCAGCACATCCTATCAAGGAGTGTTGTGGGCTCGCCTGGTGCCACACAGTGTGGCACATCTTGCGATCGAATCTCAGAAAAGAAGATGATTTGGTGGTGCTGTAGCTATTCTTGAAGTCTTGGCACGGGTCATGGCAAAGATTCAGCAGAAGTTGAAGAAGAGGAGGCAGAGGATAAGGGCTATGATGAAAATCAGAAGTTTGATGGATTCAATGGTAATGATCATGAGATTAGGCTATTAGGTGCAAAACAGGCACGGAAGTTGGAGAAGGAAAAGGCAGCTGAAGAATCCCGCAAGTCAGCATACATGGCTGCATATAACAAGGCTTTGGATGCATCACAAACATTAAGGATTGGGGGCCTAACAGATGTGAATGCTGAAGATTCAGTTATATTTGGAGGAGAGGAAGATGATGAGTTAGAGCGATCTTTACAAAGGGCAAGGCAGGCAGCATTAAAGAAGCAATCTGAGAATGGAGTTGCAAGTGCAGGTCCACAAGGAGTTGCGTCTGTTTTGCTACAAGCAAGTAAGACAGAGAATCAGGATGGACTGGAGATGATGCAATGGAGAAAGACAAAGAATATAGTTGCCTTTTCAAAGACCGAGTAAGGCGTTGGGAAAAAACATGTGTTGGATGAGGATGATGTTCTTAGAAAAGAGGAGAAACCTCTTAAAGAAGATAGAAGCTAGATGTACGTAGACGCTGAATTCAAGGATGAAGAAATGGAGGAGCACCAGGTTGAAGATGTGGGTAAAAGGTGTGGCGGGTGCACTACAGCTACTTACATGGGGAACCAATAAAAGAGACAGTTGATTGGGGGGTTTCTTGCATCCATTTTTATCCGAGATCATTATATGTGTGCTTGTTGATGCTAGACCATGGTGAGTGTGAATGAGGATGGGTAGAGAGGAGTAGTGTGTGTATGGGTGAGGGCCAAAGAGCCTTGAGGAGTTGTGTGTGGTGATAAAAGTTAGGGTTAGTGGGTAGTGAGAGTAGACGAGTGGTGAAAATGTGTGTGGGGGGTTGGTGAACAAGGCAGAAAAACCTTGGAGAATGTGTATGAAGGTGTGTGAATTGTAGTGTAGAGTAGAAGAAAGAAGAAGTGAGAAGGGTGAATAGGAGAGGATGAGAAAGAACTTAAGTGTGGGGGAAAGAGCAGAGGATGGTCTGGATCAGCATCATGCATTTATTTGTTCTTGATAACTGTGGTTCGCAGGAGCTCACCATCTGAGTGTGGGGGGATATGTTACCCTCAGATATGCCATGAAAAAGAACATATCGGAGCACTTATTCTAGATCAAATTTGTAACCGAAGCCCAGTTGCACCCTCCGAGAACCTCAATTTTCATGTTTTTTGTGAATTCACAGTCTTAAGGAAGATCTGTCCTTATTGTTCTTTGGTGAAAAAAAAGAAAAAAAAACTCTTAAGAAAAAAATTGAAAAAAAAGAAAAGGAAAAATTATGGTGCCGTGCAACTTTACCTCCCCACTTCCCCCCTGTGTCGGCATGTGTCAGAGGGTGAAAGGGAAGATTTATGGTTCCACTTTGATAGACAAAAGTTAACGGGGAGGAAGTTTTTCAGAAGGACAGAGGGAGGTGGGATTCTCCCTCCGGTGGAGGGGACTCTCTCTCTCTCTCTTGTTCTCTATGGCAAGAGGTGAAGCAAGGGAGAGTCTCTGTCGATAAGCTCATCTCTGTCAATGAGCTCAATGGTTTCACAAAACGTTTTAAGCCTCCCTCAAAAGAGATTCCACTAAGAGAGCAACCAATGTCTAAGGAAGAAAAGCATGGACAACTACTTCGAGAGTCTAGGAATGTCTTCTTCTCTGAATCATGATGCCATAACTAGATTCTAAAGGAAGTTCAAGGAACCCACGTAAGCTGAGCAGTGAAGCCTGAAGCAAAAAAGGCACTTGCCTTACTTGCTGTGGATTCTTTCTCATTTGTGGTGTTTCAAGATTTCATTGTCAATAGTTAAATTCACGCCGTGGATATGGATGCTAAGAGCCAGCTTTTCAAAGCAGCTGAACACCAAGTGGATTGTTTTCTTGGTCAGAATGCAGAACCATTCGCAGCATTAGTGTCTACAGTTGATGAGTGCATGGAGGCCAAATGTACATGCTATGTCTGTTGTTCTTTTGCGGAAACATTTTGGATCTTGGTCTTAGCTAAGTGCTAAGTCGTAGGCCTCTATCAAAGAGCAACTCGTTTTTGCACATGACAAGAAGACAGTCAAAGTGTGTTAAAAAGATTTATGATACTCTCACTAAGGTTGCTGCTCACACAATATATGGGGCCTCAGCTACAACCCCGCTGGTTTACTCTTCACAACCTGTTCAAGCAACCGTTGGATCCATCGATGGCAAACGATGTCAGAAGTGCTGCCTTGCGTGCAACAGCATGTCTAGACTTTGGAAGATGCAAAAGATCTAGATACATTTCAAGATTTTCTTCCTGCAATAATGCAGACAGTGACCCAATCTATTGAAATGTGGGAGGAATCTACTACAAAGGATACTCTGGAGATGCTTATTGAGATTGTAGGAAGAGACCTAAGGTTTTTAAATGAGCAATCGGTAGAAGTTTTTGGAAGCATTTCACAAATTCCGAAAGCAGAGGATTGGAGGAAAGGGCTCAACATTTAGCAGTTGAGTTTCTTGTTTCACGTACCGAATGATGGGAAGGCTAGCATAGCTGAAAGTGACGAGGAAGCAGCTATGTTGAATGCAAGTCTGGAGGTCTTCACTAGGAAGTGAAAGCAAGCACTGTAGGTATCAACACCAGTTCAAATTAATGAAAGAGAGTCAAACCAGACTTGAACAATGTAGAGAAAGAGACTATTGTAGAAGCTCTTCTAAGGCTTTTGAAGGCAAACGGATGATATTCCTTTGGCATGGTTCTTTCCAACTTGAAGATCATTGCCGCGAAGAATTTGCAAACCCATGTTTCTAATTGTGTTATTGGCCTACCCATATTTTTCCATGAGATCCAGAGAAGAGAAGTCTTAAACATCATTGCAGCAATTACGGGCATCCATCCATTAAGGCTGATGCATGAAACTACAGCTACAGCTCTTGCATATGGAATTTGCAAAACAGACTTTCCAAAATCTGATTCAATCAGTGTTGTCTTTGTGGATGTTGGCCATGCAACCATGCAGATCATGTTGGTTTTCCTCGGCTGCAAGAAATCCCATGGCAGAAGAAACTCGTGAACATCATGAGTCTCATTGTCCCTATTAGCAGAAACATAGATGTCACCTATCTAGCTTTTGGCACTGTATCTGCTACAACTTCAATCGAATGTCATGGCTGAGCATCTTGATCTTGTCAGATGTCATGTATTGGAGTTGGGTTTTTTTGGGATGATTTGGTTGAATTGGATGCAACACACTTAAAGAAAGGTGGTCAAGTTTTCGTCAATGTATCCATATGGGTTAAGCTTCATGGATAAGGAGAAATACTCGAAGGCAAGTTGCAAGGTAGTTTGCAAGCACTGGAAGCTCAAAATCCTTGAGCAGCAGACGTCCAATTGATGTCAGAAGTGCCGCCTTACGGGCAACAACATATTTTGTTTGGACTTCAAAAGATGCAACAGTCCGAGATATATCTCCAGATTTGTTTCCTGCTATGATGCAGACAGTGACCAAAGCTGTTGAAATGCACAAGGAAGCTATTGCGCATGATGCTTTAAGAGATGCTCATTTTGCAAATCACAGAAGCAGAGGGTTTTGGCCATTGCTCTATCACAGAGTATGGCATGCCCTCAGAGATCTTCAATGAATGTGTGCCATGATTCCCATGATGCTACGCACGATGAAGTAAAGAAGAAGAAAAAAGTATGGCAGGCTCTGAAATGTCTTCAATGTCCATCTGCAATGATTTTGATGATGGTATGTTTGATGAACCAAAGAAGAAGAAGAAGAATAACGAGGAGAAAGAGAAGAAGGATTACAGTCCTTCCGTTAATGACCAAGTTACAGAATAACTCGAGCCGCTGGTTCCTGATAGCGAGAAGAAGGTGAAAGAGAAGAAAGGAAGAAGGAGAAATGTAATTAGGAGGTAGGTTCTGCCCCTTTGATCTCCCCAGAACATGTCGAGAAGGGTGTCATGCTGAAGAAGAGCAAGAAAAGGAAGGCTACGGAGTCTCTGGATGCTGATGATTTGGGAACGAAAGTTCCTAGACACGATCAAAGTGAAAGTGAGAAGGAGAGTGAGGTGATTAATCCCTATGTTGTAAGCAATTTCAGAATATCGGCTCCATTGAGGACTAAGCTCAAGTAAAAAGGGGGAAAACACTTGTGTTTGTGCTCCCTATCTTGGAGTCACTGAGCTTGAATGAGGACTTCAAGCAAGTGCGTGGACGTTTTGGAAGGGCACCGAGTGTTATTATGCTTGCTCCAACAAGGGAACTTGCCAAACAAGTACATGCCGACTTTGAATTTTATAGGGATGCTTTGGGCCTTTGTACTGTGTGTGTCTATGGTGGAGCACCATACGGCCCATAGCAGAATGCACTGCAGAGGGGTATAGATGTTGTTGTAGGAACTCCAGGTCATGTGAAGGATCATCTGGAAAGAGGGACTTTGAATTTGAAGATGTTGAGATTTCGGGTACTTGATGAGGCTGATGAGATGCTAAACATGGGTTTTGTGGACGATGTGGAGCTCATTCTTGGTCGTGTAGAGGATGCATCAACAGTTCAAACTCTATTATTCGGTGCAACGATGCCAGATTGGGTTCAACAGATTGCATCCAGATTCCTCAAAAAGGATAAAGAAGTAGTGGATCTAGTTGGGGAGGAGAAAATGAAGGCCAGGTCTAGTGTTAGGCATCTATTGCTTCCATGCAATAGATCTCCACGATCACAAATCATTCCGGATGTCATATCATGCTCTAGTAGTGGTGGTCGCACTATTATCTTTACACAAACCAAGAATAATGCATCTGAGCTTGCAAGTTCTTTGCCTGCTTCTCGTGTCCTCCATGGAGAGATTACCCAAGCCCAGCGTGAGGTAACGCTTGCTGGCTTTCGATATGGAAAGTTCCCAGTGCTTGTGGCAACTGATGTTGCTGGCCGGAGTCTTGATATAAATGATGTTCAGCTTATCATTCAGTGTGAACCTCCTAGAGACGTTGAAACTTACATACATCGCTCTGGTTGGACATGAAGAGCAGGCAAGACAGGCATATCTCTATTGTTCAATGACCGCTTGAAAGAATATATGATAACAAATATTGAACGCAAAGCTGGATCTGAATTTGAAAGGAGCTCTTACAGAACTGGAATCTTTCTGCTGAAGATCCTCTTGCGAAGGCACTTGCCAGGATATCTGGCTATGCGGATGTAAAAAAAGATCATTATTATCAAGTGAATATGTTTGATAACTCTTAAGCTGCATTCTGGAAGACCTTTTTACACACCGAGCTATGCGTTTACTACCTTGAAACGGCATCTGCTTGAGGACACTGTTGAAGATATGGTTGTTCAACCTGATGAGGCTCGGGATTTGCACCTGGATACCACTGTGTCTCTTGATGAATTAGCAACAAAAATGCTTGATTTGGAAGGAAAGATGGATCAAAAGGTGGAGGGAGACCTCAGAGCAGTTGACTTAAAGGTGGATTTTGGAAGGAGGATAGAGACATGAATTGAATGTCTCAGTTTACCCAATACATGTTCATGTGCTATTCAGTGCCACATATCACATGACCTGTAAGAGATTGAGTGGGAAACTGATGTATCCCGAGTTGATTCGAGGAGAAATCCTCACTCCTTTGTTTATGTAGAAACCTCTTTCCTTTTCTGAATGTGCTTCTCATGTTGAACATGTGCTAAAATTCAATGTTTCACTGAGTAATGACTTGAGTGCAATGATATGAATCTGCAAAAGTCAGAGGTTTCCTCCATTCATGAAGTGTGCCTCAAAGTATGGAGAACCATCTGTGGGTTGTCAGTTAAATTGTATCTGTTTTTTTTAGAGTATGGTCTCTAAAGTGCCTTGAAGTGATTACCTTTGGGCGGCTTCCTGATTGTATATCAAGATGAATAAGTAAAAACAACAATACAATTAGCAGTCAAACAGACATTTTCCTTGGGCTATAGGGCTCTTCAGAAGCCTTCATGACATACAAGCATTTTATGTCTATGAGGAACACCTAGTGACTATGTCCATTTGAACCCTTCATACATAACTCTCAGCAATGACCTATGTGTGCACTTTGTATGTCTATATATGTGAACCATATATGTGAATATAAATGCATACTATATGCATATGTGTGAGTATATATATATATATATATATATATATATATATATATATATATATATATATATATATATATATATATATATATGTGTGTGTGTGTGTGTGTGTGTGTGTGTGTATGTGGTTATGTGTTAGTGTTTATGTGAATCCTATGACTTTGTGTGACCTAAAATGGCTATGTCCGTATCTAAGTTTATATGTGAAAATACCCTAATTTTGTTGTTTTTACGAAACCCTTCACATGCTTGTGTTTATGCCGTAAATACTAATGAGTATGTGTTTGTATATGGAAACCCTATGTGTATGGATACCCTTGTTTGTTTGAAGCAACCTCTATTTATATGTGTGCACCCTATGTCAATGAGCTTGAAAACACAACCCTAAGTCTCTTTGTCTATGTGTGTGCATGACTAGAACCGTGACTAGTTATGGAACCATAAGTAAAGAACCCAAGTAAATGTTCGAGAATCCCAAGTGCTTTTGTTGTGAGCATTACTCTATGTGTTTATGGGTGTCTATCCTACCCTTTGTACCCTATGTCTAGTGTTCGTGATCCAACCTTCAATCCCAATGATGATGTGTGGAGAATTAAAATAGAAAAATAAAATTATAAACAAAATATAAAGTTAATATTTAGTAGTTACAAAAACGAAAAGATTAAAAAGAAATAAGAAAAACAATAGACCCAAATAATAAAGACAAAGAACTGAATACGTATGCATGTGTGTTACGAGTGAGTTAAGTGGCGAGTGTCCATGCGAATCTCTGAGTTTGTTAGGTGTGCAACGTTAGTGCGCTTGGAATTTAGGTGCATCTGGTGAGATGTGTTAGTGATCTAAATGAGAATGTGTGCGTGAATATGTGTGTGTATGTATCTATGTAAATAGGTTTCTATTATGCTCTTTTTTAAAATGCTTTTTTCAGGTACATCCAAGAGAGAGAGGGGGAGAGAGAGAGAGAGGGCCTGATTGGTAGCTTACATAGAGGCTTGATAGCAAACACAAAGTCAATAGGTAGAGGTAGAGAGAGATAGAAAGAGAGAAGGATCTATGTAGGGGATGTGTGATAGAACAAATGCGAGTGGAAGATGCACATGGTGGAGGCATTGAGAGGATTGTAGAGAGATCGAGAGAGAGAGAGAGAGAGAGAGAGAGAGAATGGTAGAAGATCAGTTGATGTAGTAGATGGCATGGGAAAGATTCAATGCAAACGAGAGAAAGACAGAGAGAGAGAGAGAGAGAGAAGGAAAATTATATAGAGAAAGACTAAGAGATAGAGAAGAATTGATGAAAGAAGAATTGGTTGTGCTTGTTTCGTTGAAGACTTTAATTACATATATAGATCTCATTCCTCACCTTTTTCTATTAATCAATATATGTAATGTTCATGAATTTGTGACTAGGATCCTATCTGTTCTTGTGTCGAAGGATTTGCCCAAGTGTTTGTGAGTGTGTGTACACAAACATGAATATATGTAATAGTACATGAGCTTGATGTTCAAGTTTATTTTATATTCATGTATGTGTGTCCGATTGTATGAAACTGAGTGTTTGTGGGCAATTTCTCACTCACATGCATACATTTGTAACTATGCGCATATATGTGTCTCCATTTTTTAAGTAGAAACATGAGCGCTTGTGAACTGTATGAACAAATTTTTGTAATTTTATGTGAATGCGCATAGATTCTTGCATGTGTGAGCATGCATATAAGTTCATGGGGTGAAATTGGATTTGAAAGGTAGCAAGCATAATATTAGAACAGTGTCAAAATGTACACAATGTGGAGAGAAATCCTAGGTGGAAGATGAGAGTATATACTTGTAGATGAAGGATAAGAGAGAGAGCATATTTTGTATAGGAATTTACTTTCAGCATCACTAGTACTCTTTTAGATTTATTTTAGTGATTGTTCATTAATGGATGTAGATTCCTCCATGATATTAAATTCATCTTATATCCAAGTTCCATTCGATCTAATGCATCAATCTCGAAATACTCTTGTAGACCAGGACACTATTTACATTTTTCTTTCCAAATATTTGCTTCTTATAGAAGAAAATATGCACCAATCCTATAACATTCCTGTAGACCAAGAAATTATCCATTTTCTTATTTCCACATATTTACTTCCTATGGAAGAAAGCTAGGATCCCCCCATTGAAAACAAAAAGGAAATCTTCCCAAACTTCGTTAAGTTACTTAATTTATTTGCACTTACATGTAGTAAATCATTCATACATTAGCACAGTCCCATACTCAATCACTTCAATCAGCTTTTAACCACTTCCCAATTCCAAAAGGAGTGCACTAGTAGCACCCCGTGTAGCGACAAAGACACCCATAGAAAAGCTAGACCCGATCCACCTGGTGGGCTCATTTTATGCCCCAACACTGAGCGCTCCCAGTGGGAGTTTGGATGGCCATCTAGACAGACTCCATATAAAGGGCTTACTACAGCACAATGCTCTACAAAGCTACACATGGACCATTCTTATAAAACTTTTGCAAGGGGACTTGGTATATATAAATGTTCTCCGGAGATACAAAATAGATGTTCTTTGGAGATAAGAAATATTTTGCAAAATATACAATTTCACAATTTCTTCAGGACTAGAAGTATTACCATCTTGACCATATGGTCTGGGGGATAGGCCCCCTAGACCCTGTTGAAGGGTGCAAACCCCCCTATGCACTCCCCCCATTAAGCATCAAAGGGGAAATCACATAGCACCAAAAGGCCTTTAATTTCACTTTGAATGGTAACCCAATGACCCAAAAGTTTATGCCCTACCTAACCTAATCAATAGGCTCAGAAAGATCGTCTATTACCATCAATAGTCACAAAAATAAATTCAGTTTGAGTCACAATATCGTAATGAAATTTGTATCTAGCATCAATGAAATTTGTATCTCGCAAGAGCCTTGGTGAAGACGGCTATTCCATTTTCTTTAGTTGGAGAATCAGTTATCTCCACCATATCCTCCTCAATCAAATCATGCACATAGTGATACTAAATTCCTATGTGCTTGGTACGTGCATGGAAAACATGATTCTTGGCAATGGACATGCAAATTTGGTTGTCACATTTCATCTCTCTAGCCTCCTTTCCTTTTATACCTATGTGCCATAGGATCCTCCTCAACGATGCCACTTCACATGTTGCAACACATGCTTCTTCGTACTCAACTTCAGTAGAAGGTAATGCTACCCATTGCTTTTTACTGGTCCAAGAGAAAATACCTGATCGTAAACAAAAGAAATATCCATAAACTGATTTTATAGTATCAATATCTCCTACCCAATTTGAGTCACAATATCCAACCATAGATGATCCTTCTATATCAATGGCTCCTTTCACATACCTGAGTATCTACATGCATGCCTTCTTATGTGTTTGGCATGGCTGATGAGGGAACCTACTTACTACTCCAACAACATAAGAGACATTCGATATGCTATTGCACAAGTAGATGATACTTACAAGTATCCTATATTCTTCCAATATCCATTGTAGGTGAAATTAACTTGAATAGATAATTTTGTGTTGATCTCCATAGGTGTAGAAATTTCCTTGCTATCCTCCATGTCGAATGCCTTCAATATTTTTCTTGCATACTTTTGTTGAGAGATGAAAATCTTCCCTAGTTCCTGCTCAACTTCAAAGCTTAAGAAATAATGAATTGTTTTTCTTGGGGCTCATGATCAGTCCCAAGAATAATTTTCATAAGCTCATATGCAACATAGATAGAAGTGATTTTAAACTTCCATAGGGTGTAGTTTGTACCATCAACTTGACCTTTTGTGAAGGCTAGTGGTCATAAATGTAATGTTGGGATGATTGGCATCATTGCCACTCCTATGTGTGCTCCTTCTATTCCTATTGATGAAGCACCTTCATTCCTAGTTGTAGATGATAATGCAGCTTTTGAAATCTTCTCTCTTTTGTCATTGAAACCTCTAACTTTTTGCTTTTGTACCACTTAGAGCCTCTTGAGCTCTAGTACAATGTAAGAAAGTAATAACACATTAGAATAGACCAGTAGAGAGAATTGAGAGAAAAAAGCAGACAAAGATAGATGCAATCTAAGAGCTAAGGAACTTGCATTCTTAGATTTTTAAGAGTAATGTAGTTACAATGATGGTTTTTTACACCCATGCACTCCCAATGTGGAGCTTAGATAGTGATCTAGATAGACTCTAGATAAAGGGTTTACAAGTGCATTTGCTGTGTAAAGGTACACATGGGCCATGCTTATATAGCTTTTACAAGGGGAGTTGGTATAGAGATACATAGTTGGGAGATACAATTTACTCAGCAAAATATACAATACGACAATATCTCCATGACTAGATGTCCTATTGTCTTTACCACATGGGGGATATGCCCCCTAGACACTGCTAAAGGGGACAAGCCCCCCTCTGCCCTCCCCCATGAAGCCTCTATGGGTAAACTACATGGCACCACAAGCCCTTTATTTAACCTTGAATGGCAATTGAATGGCCCTAAAGTCTATGCCCCACCTAATCTAATGGCGAGGATTACAAAGATCATTTGTCACCATTAAAGGGCAGAAATAAACCTCATCTGGATTTGAAGTAAGGTTTCCACAAATGTTGTTGCTCTCAAAATGGCTTCTCTTCATAATGGGGTCCTTACAGCTTAGAGCAGCGTGGATCATTCGAGGTCACTTAAGGGTGGAGTATTGAGTATATCTAACAGAGCAGTCCCCCATAAATTGATCTCAACAATGGGGATCGAGTAGAGATCAGGATGGCATCTTCATGAACATTTTGTAAACAAAAAATAATTCTCCTCATGGTGATTATCATCAGTAATCTGTTGAGAGGTCAATTAACAAAGACATATACAATAAGAAATATGTTTATGTTTTCATACATTTTTAATTAAAATCCTTGGGAAATCTTCTCTTGAGTCAAATGAAGTTTTCAAATAATTATGTCCTAAGTTCAAATCACTCCTGACATAGTGTGATTAGAAAATATTTATTTTTGGGCTAGAAATTGAATTGTTCCATTGAATTTAAGTCTCTACAAATGATGTTTGATACCAAACTTCATGAAAGTACTCTGGTCAATTCTAAAGGATTAGACTTTGTGAGTCATGTGTTGAATTCTCTCCCAATAGTAGCATAGAATAGTGCCTATGTGATTACCTTGTTACTTTCTTTTATTTTTTTAATATAAAGGAAGTTCGGCAATAGCCTACTCTCCCGGACTTGAATTAAATAAAGAAAAGTACAAGAGAAGGGGACTAGTGCCCACGGGACCCCCCAAATCCCACAAAGCAGGGGAAGGTTTTACAGAGCTTAGATGGCATTACACAGAAGGTTAATTACCCTCTCATCACCCTCATGTGGGGCCCACTTGGGTTTGAGCTTGTTATCGATCAAAAGGAGTACTTGATGATGCCTAAAGGGGGGGGATTTTTTACAGTTGACAATCCTTTTGCCAAGGAGGAATAGCGATTTCTCAATTGACCACTCCTTGGGGGAGTCACCGAAGTTGAAAGCACATCTTTCCCGCCAGATTTTCCATAGGACCTCCCCTCTGATGGCGTTCCAGAGAGTCGCGGAGCAGCCGATCGCTTCTCCCAGCAGGGCTTGCTACCAACTGAGATGTTTTTGAAGTCTAATTCTCTTTCCAACCACCTGCCAGAGTCTGTTGGAGTTGGGGCAGGTAAAGAAGATGTGTGAAACATCTTCGATAGACCGGTGGCAGCGTTTGCACCAGGGAGGGATCCCACAAATTTTGCTAGCCTTAAGGTTGGTCCAGATTCCATGATGAAGAATTTGCCATAAGAGGACAGACTTTTTGATTTCTATTAGGGGGTGCCAGATAGCCATGAACTTCATGTCCCACCGAAGCCGCGTCCATGACAGGCACCACTTTTTGTTGAGGTTAACCTGATAGTCGATCGTTTCTTTGATGTTCGGGATTTTTGATAGGCTATTCCCATTGTGCCATTTGAGACCAAGCGAGCTCGACATGTCGTGTCCCATAAGAAGGCGAGCTTTATGTCGGTCCGAGGCGAGACATCTGCTTTGCAAAGTGTTCCATTCTTCATGCGAAATGTTGATGCTAGGATCAATATCCTCAAAGTTGATCCAGCGGTTGGTGTCTTGTTTCCATAGATGTTTCCATTTTTTGAAGCCTTTGTTCCATAGCTTCTTGGCATTTTGAATGTTCCAAGATTCCACACTCCGGATGCCATGGATCGGAAACCAGATAGAGTCGTTTTGTCTGATACCGGAAGCCCACTTCCAGTCTTCACTTATTCTTGTGAAGCTTTTGACTTTATTCCAACTCTTCCAAAGGGAGCTCACCAGATTAGAGCCTTTCGGGAAGACGGGGATCGGGGAAAACAACAAGGTCAAGATGTCAAGATTCTTCCAATTTGGGAAACCCATGAGCGCCAACTCATTCTTGTTTCTGAAGATCAGCTTGGCCCACGAGGCCTCCCCGTTGCACCAAGCCTTATTGGCCGACAGTTTGTTAGCCATGCACCCAATGTCCAAGATACCAAGTCCCCCACTATCTCTATGGCTGGTACAGATGTACCATTTGATTTTAGGCACCCCCCTCCTATTGTGGTCGCCCGTCCAAAGGAAGTTTCTACAAATACTATCCAGTTTGGACAGATCATGCTCTTTCGGTCTCCAACAAGAAAGGAAATAAATGGTAGATGATAAAAGGAACGTGTTGATAACCATAGCGCGACCAGCAAGATTGATTTGCATACCTCTCCAATAGTTAAGCTTGTTTTCGAGTTTGGCAAGCACCCAGTTCCACTGCTGTTCCATAGAGACGCCGAACCCCAAGGGAATCCCAAGAAGCCGAAAAATTTGGCCCTGCGGAATGATTTGACAGCCATGGTCAATGAGAAGGCCGGGCTGTGGCCCACCAATAGCTCTAAAGGCGGTCTTAGAGTGGTTGATTATGGATCCAGAGGCTTCACAAAAAGTAGCAAGACACTTCCAGAGCGTCTCTAGGCTGGTACTATCATTGTGCACAAAAGCGTTCATATCATCGGCAAAAAGTCTCATGGTGATCTGACTGTGGTCATGCGGCAAACGAAGGCCTTTAATGTTACCAGCTTCCACCTGATGCTCAACCAGCCTGCTAAGCCCTTCCGTGGCAATGGCAAAGAGAAGGGGAGCCAGTGGGCACCCTTGTCTGATAGATCTTCTAAGTTTGATCACCTTTGAAAGATTTCCATTAATGTTAATTTGGGTTGATGCGTTTCCTCGAGAAGGGTCGCGATCATCTTGGTGAATTTCTGACTACAACCAAGATCTTGTAGCGATTGTAGAATATAGTCCCATTCTAGCCTGTCGTAGGCTTTGTCAAAGTCGATCTTGAGGAAAACTACGTCTTGTTACTTTCTTACAATAAAGAGATGACTTGTATTTAATGAGCAAAAACTCTACTATAACACCGAGTTTGTAAGACACATTATTCTAATGTTGAGATTAATGTAGATGTTTCGAAGGTTTGGCACAAAGTGCTTTTAGAATTTATTTGTCGATGTGTGTGTAATGTGGTAGAAATAGTATTCACTTGTTTGTTACAGAGACAAGGATAAAATCCTCGGTCCAGCATATAAATTATTTTCATTGAAGGCTATAGATTCAATATAAGAATGTATGAGCTACAGTTATTGAAAAGTTGCATACATGTAATCAATGGTCAACTCGCCAAGGATGCTCCCATCTGATGCAGCGGAATCCGAAATGCCCATTTGGATATCAAATACAAAGATTGTTGTTCATATTACTCGTTTATGCATTGATGTACGTGTAAAAATTTATGAAAGTTAATTTAAGAAAGGATTAGGAAAATTAAGAAAGGACTAGGAAAATGAGACACATTTTTAACGTATTAGTAAGCATTAGGTAACTAAGAATCACATATTATGAACGACTTTATGTGTACGTTTTTTTTCGCCTCCTGTGTACGTACGTACGTACATACACACACATACATATATATATATATATATATATATACTGAAACACATAAGTGTCCTCACACGAATAATACACAGAAGACGATGAAACTCCACAGCACTTGGCTTTTACAAATGTATACAATACTAAAAAGATCATAGCGTATGTTACAGCTTTAACGTGTAATCACGTGATTCTCGTGTTAGTTAATACTGTGAACGCATTTGAGAACGCATTTGTTAAGCACGCAAAGAAGGGAGGCAATTTGGACATCTGTGTAATCTGAAGTTACTGCCGGGCACCATCAATGGCGGAAGGGTGTGGATATGGGCTGGACGACGGAGTCATGATGACGGACGGAGGCTTGGCATCTCTGAGCCATTGAACGGCCTCTGCTTGCTTTGTTTGAACGGCCTCTGCTTGCATTGTTTGACGGACTGTGCTGTTCTTCTGCTGGCGGAAGCTGGACAACCTCCATTCTCTTCCGCAGCGGCAGGTGTGGTGTCTGTCGCAACGCTTGAGTTATCGCGACACTTGGGCTGCGGGGTTATCGCGACACTTGGGCTGCGGGGTTATCGCGACACTTGGGCTGGAGGTCTATCGCGATACTTGGGGTGCGCCTCTATCGACGTGCGCGTCTATCGCGACAGTTGACCTGTGAGACTATCGCGACACTCGGGTGGGTCTTTCGCGACGTGGGACTGGTCTCTCTCTCTTTTTTTTTCGTCTTTTTTGGGAAGCAAACCCATTCGTTCGGCTGGTTGCTTTGAGGAATTAAACTACCCGTTTGTGGGTGGCTTTGCTGGAGGTTCTCGATACCCGTTCTGACTTAGAAACCCAAGATTAAAAAGGACCTCTACGGTTTGACCTCTCCTAGTTTTTCCCTCACGCCCTAGCAAGTGGGCGTTCTAAGTAACAAGTTGAAGTCATTAAAAAGCAAAAGTAACTTCAAGGAGCAAAAGCAAGAGATAAAACTTTCCAAAGAAGAAAAGATAGAACAGGAAAATAGAGCTTTGCTTTAATGTGAGGCGCTCGTGGCTTATTCAAGGAAAGTGGAAAATAGAAAAGAAATGTAGGACATTCATGGCTTCTCAACACCTTTCGATTAAGAAAGTCTGTCGCCATTTCCGCGCGTGGAAGATGACAAGTGGAAGCTTGCCGACTTCATTGAAAGAGGAGTGCCTGCTCTTTTGATTTCCCACCCTTAGTACCTCTTGTTCCTTTTGGCTCTACCGTCTCGTAAAAAATAAAATAAAAAAAGGAGAAAAGAAAAGAAAAAAAAAAGAGAAAAGAGAAAAAAGTAAGAAAAAAAAGTAAAAGGGGAGAGTTCCTTGGGTAAGATTAATTCGCAATCTTGCTCCTTTCTCGTGGGGAGGTTTGCTCATTCAAGCTTTGGTCATGGACTTTGTGGCTCCCCCTCAGGCCGTGTCCCCCCTTGAGTTGGAATCTGTCCCAGTGGACGTCGCGCCCCCAGAGGTCTCTTTATGCAAGGAGTCGGTGGCGGCAAAGTAGGAAGAACTGAAGAAAACTTGCCTGATCGGTCAAATGTTCGGCCCCAGGCCATCTCTTGATAGTGTGAGAACTTGGCTTCGCAAGGAGTGGTTCCCACGAGGCCTAATTGTGTCCAAATGTCAATTCCTGCCGGCGAATCACCTGCTTCTTATTTTTGAGAACGAAGAGATGGCTTTCCAAGCCCTGCAGGCCGGCTCCTGGCAAGTGGGCCGGTCCACCCTTTGCCTTTTTAAGTGGACCCCAGACTTTGTCCCGAACAGATCAAAGCCTCTTCGTTACCCGCTTTGGGTGGAGCTTCCCAATCTGCCTTTCTTCATGTATGGATTTCTTCGTGAAATCGTCTCACCGATCGGTCGCCCGATGGCCGCAAGACAGGATGTTGGGGGGTTGATCTACGATGGAGCTCAACACTCTTTCAATGCTAGATGGCATCCTCAGATCTGCGTTGAAACAGACCTGAACCAGGTCCTTCCTTTGAAGATCTCCATAAACTATGGAGATGGTATGACCTGGACACAAGAGGTTACTTACAAGAATCTGCCAAACGCGTGCTTCCGGTGCGGGCTTCAAGGTCACAGGATCAAAGACTGCCCACTGAAGAAAAGTACCAATAAAAACAAGCTTAAACCAGATGAGACCCTAGACCCTATCCCCCAAAACGACACTCGGGGTCATCCCCATCCAATGGAGGAAGAAGAGGGAACTCGCGTTGCTGAGACGGATTCAGAAGGTTTCACTGAAGTGAGACACAAGAGGAAAGTTAGCCCTCGAAGATAAAAAACAAGGAATGCTACGACAGCTGCCCCCTCGAATAACATATACTGTAACCTAGAAAAAGAGATTAATGAACTCGATTTCCCAGGGGACAACCTCTTGGAAGAAGACCCCACTGACAATTCACTTGGGTGCTCTACCAGCAAAGAAGATAACCTAGAAGGCTACACCACGAGTAAAGAGGAAGGCTTTACTACCAGCAATGAAGACAACCCAGACAGCGAAAGCTCCGCTCTTGGCCCTACCCTCGCGGTATGCTTTCCAAGACTACCGCAACAAAAGTCCAAGCTTAAAGGTAAACAACCTTCCGGCATGCCTTGGAAGAGCCCCCTCAAGAGTAGGATCCTAAGTCAAGAAGTAGGGAAGAAAAAAGAAGACCACAAGAAGAAAAAAGATCGGGTCCCTCCCCTCAAAGAGGGCAACCATCATTAATGAAATTCACATCTCTAAACGTTAGGGGTCTGTCTGACCCGTCAAGAGCTTCGATTCTTGGCCAGTGGTTCAAAGACATGTGCTTCGCCCCTGACTTTATTTGCTTACAAGAGGTTAAAATCGACGGTGAGGATCTACAAAAACGGCTTAAATGCATTTCTCCGAACCACCTTTGGTTCTCCACTTCTCACCCTAGAGGGACAGGGGGTGCTTCTATCGGTATTAGTCACGCCTTGTCTAACAATGTGACCTCGACTTCTGAAGGTCGGAATCATCGTTGGATTGCTGCCTCTTTCGGGTCTCCTTTCCAGTTCACTGTGGTCTCAATTTATGCCCCTAATGGGGAAACAGACAGAATGGATACTTGGGCTTCCCTTGACTCCCTTTCACACAATGTTCTGATTTGTGGGGACTTCAACATGGTTGAATCTCCTGAAGACCGATGGAATAACAAGGGGAAAATTATTGACGGTCAGGAGAAGGAGATTTGGGATAAAATCAAGCTCCATCTCGACCTGGTCGAAGTGAAAGACAACCAGGGTTTCTCCTGGTCTAATCTCCAGTCGGGGGACTCTTTGAGGAAAGCAAGGCTTGATAGATGCTACATCCACCAGAACACCATCCTTCAGTGGGGTATTCCTTCGATTTCTCAACACATGGACCTCACTATCTCAGACCACTATCCGATTACTCTGTCCTTCAAACCAATTCCCATGCTCCAGAAAGCTCCTTGGTTTCAGGCTTGTCAGACATCATTTTCCCTCCCCTCGGTCCACCAGGAAATTTCTGAGGTGTGGACGGAAGCCTTTGCTTACGGTAATGAACCGGCTAAGTGCTGGAGAAACGCGGTAGAAAGGACTCGTAAAATTCTAATCAGGACTCAAAAGGCTATAAGAGGAATTCGAAAGAAAAGAAGAGAAATGGTGTACCGGAGGCTCTCACGGCTTGAAGAAGAGGTGAACAAAGGTAAGCTACATTGCCAACAGGGTCTGTTGAAAATCAGGGGTAGGCTAAGATTAGAGGAGGAGGTCCAAAGGAAAAATCTCCAAATTTTCTTCAAAGAGTGGTGGGCAGGGAAGGCGGACAAACCAACGAAAGAGATGTGTAACATCCTCAAAAGGAAACAAGCTAGGGATTCCATCCCCCTAATGGTCGATAACAATGGAACTGAATGTCGCACGGAAATGGAGAATAGAACTATCATCGTCGAACATTTTACTAACCTTCTCGGGGTCTCGACTCCTCTTTCCCCCCACAGGCGCGACTCCATGGCAACCATCTCAAGGGTTGCTCAAACCAGAATCCCACAGAACTTGATTGCTCTTCTGGATGCTAACATCTCCGAGAATGAAATTATCGAGGTTATTGATGCCCTTCCCAATGGGAAAAGTCGGGGTCCAGATGGCCTTACCAATGAGTTCTTTAAGTCCTTCAAACTTCAGGTGGCCACCCCCCTGCGCCTCGTGTGGCAAGAGGCTCTCTCCTTCGGTGCCCTCCCTGAGTGCCTGAATAATGGCGTCATCAAGTTAATCCACAAACGGGGAGATAAGAACAAAATTGAAAACTGGCGCCCGATTACCATGCTCCAAACTGGATACAAGATAATTGCAAAAGTTATCGCCAACAGAATCTCCTGTCATTTAAAGTCATGGCTGTGCGAGGACCAGAAAGGTTTTATCAAAGGTAGATCTATACTTGAAGCAATTATTGATATTTGGGAAGGCCTTGCTTTTGCTGAGGAGTCTGCTCACGATCTAGTTTTTATTAAGATCGACTTCGACAAAGCGTATGACAGATTGGAATGGGACTTTATTCTTCAATCATTGAAAGACCTTGGATGCAGCCAAAAGTTTACGAAGATGGTTTCCACGCTTCTTGGAAATGCTTCAACCAGAATAAACATCAACGGTAAGCTCTCTGAGCCCATTCGTTTAAAAAGATCAATTAGGCAAGGCTGCCCTCTGGCTCCTTTACTATTCGCTATCGCCTCAAATGGACTCAGCTGCCTACTAAAGCATCACATGGACGCCGACAATCTCAAGGGTCTCTCCTTACCTCGAAATCACGGCCAAATGGTGGTGAGACTTTTTGCTAATGACATGAATGCCTTTGTGCATAACGATATAAATAGCATTGAGATGTTTTGGTGGTGCCTCCACACCTTTTGTATGGCATCAGGCTCAAAAATCAACCATGCTAAAACTGCTTTTAGAGCGATCAGCGGGCCTACTCCCCAATTGTTGGTGGATCGGGGGTGTCAAGTTATCCCTAGCGGTCAAGTCTTCCGTCTCCTCGGCATTCCGATGGGTTTCGATATCTCAATGGAACAACGATGGAACTGGGTGCTATCCAAGTTGGATAGCAAGCTGAATCAATGGAAAGGTATGCAAGTCAACCTGGCAGGGCGTGCTATGGTTATTAACACCTTTATGTTATCTACAATTATTTACTTTATCTCGTGTTGGAGACCTAAGGAGAAAGACTTGGCCAAAGTAGAAAGAATCTGCAGGAACTTCCTTTGGACTGGGGACCCAAACAGAAGGGGGGTTCCCAAAATCAAATGGGATACTTGCATTAGCCCTAAAGACTCAGGGGGCTTGGGTATTTTGGATATTGCTGGATTAGCTGACAAACTGGCGGCTAAATGGCTTATCAAGGCCTGGAGCAATAGGGAGTCCTCTTGGGCTAAATTGATCTTCAGAAACACGGAAGACTTTACCTTTGTCGGCCTCCCTGGTTGGAAGGACATAGGGATTCTCACTCTTTTGTTCTCCCCCCACCCAGTCTGCCCTAAAGGCTCTAGCCTCGTGTGTTCCTTATGGAAGAATTGGAACAAGGCCAAACAGTTCATCAGAATCAGCGATGATTGGAAGTGGGCAGCTGGCATAAGACAAAATGACTCTATCTGGTTCCCGATCAGTGGCATTCGGGGAGTGGATTCTTGGAACCTCCAAACTGCAAGGCGGTTATGGAACAAGGGGTTCAAACAGTGGAAACAGCTCTGGAAACAAGAGACCCGCCAGTGGATTAGGTTCGAAGATTTGGATCCGAGACTTAGCATTACCTTTGAGGAATGGACTCTTCTTCAAAGCAGGTGTTTAGCCTGGGACCGCTCTACTACCCGCCTTCTCTGCGGTCAGGATCCTCCTTGCTCGGAGGGCCTCAAATGGAGCAATGGTAAGAAACTGTCCAGAATCCCGAACTTCAAAGGGGAAGTGGATGTTCACCACACCCTTAACAAGAGATGGTGCCTTGCTTGGACCAAACTTCGGTGGGAGCTAAAATTCATGTCTCTTTGGCACCCCCTAATTGAGGTCAAAAAGTCCGTTCTCATGTGGCAGGTCTTGCATAAAGGAATCTGGACCAATGCAAGGGCTAACAAAATCTGTGGTGTGCCGCCATGGTGCAAGCGTTGTCATCGGTGCATCGAAGATTTAGCCCACCTGTTCTTTGACTGCCCCAAGTCCCGTGTTGTCTGGCATCACGTGTCCCGAGTTTTGAGAATTACGAGTCAAATCAACTGGCAACAAGTGATGTTGGGTGAGGCGATTGGATGCTCTTCGAGGCTATGGAATGCCATCAGAGGCGAGGCTCTCTGGAAGATTTGGAGAGAGCGCTGTGCCGTCAATTTCGACCAAACTCCTAAGGAATGGTCGATCGAGAAATCCTTGTTTCTCCTTGGTAAAAGAATCTCCCGAGTCAAGAGTTCACCACCATTTAGACATCACTGTATTTATCTCCTGGAAAACAACAAGTTGAAACCCAAATGGGTCCCACATGAGGGTGATGGTAATGTTATCCACCTCATTTGTAATGCCTTGTAGCTTGCTAGACTCCTCCCCTGCGTTGTGGGATTCGGGGGGTCCCATGGGCACTAGTCCCGTTCACTTGTAACTTTTTCTCTTTAATATAATTAAAGTCCGGGAGATTAGGCTAAGGCCGAACTTCCTTTATAAAAAAAAAAAAAAAGGCGAAACTAAATATTTGCGCTTTAACCTTTTAAATCGTGGTTGGAACGAGGGCATCACTCAGTCGATTTCCCTCACAGAAACTACGAGCATAATGTGCAAACAAGTGAACGTATCTGTCTGTCATAAACCAACAAAATAATGTGCATGTCTCTCTCTCTCTCATGTGCGTGGATCGTGTTTGATTCGTGTATTGTAATGCTTGCATATGCCACCACGTCACATCGCATGACGGAGGAATGCGTTGTTGACAAGAATGTGTTGTTAGCAGTGTGATGCAAGAATGCGTTGTTGGATCGAGACACTCTTGAGAAATGTATCGTAATTTAACTATTTTAGGTCGGTGGAGGCAGACGGTTTCGAATAAAACTATGAGAAGCTGGATGGAAGGCAAAACATGGCACACAAATATCAATAAGTCAAATTATTGCTGGCATTACTCGGTCAAATTATTACTGGCTGTTGTAACGCCATGGGTCCATGGTGCTCTAAGTTGTAAGGCCCCATTATGAGGAGAAGCCACTGTTAAAGCGTCGACATTTTAGATAACAAATAACAATAAAAGAACCGTTAGTTGGATTAAAGGAAATTTAAATAGGAAATATAGAGGTGGTTTCAATGTTAAATAGGATCCACAGCTTTGTATTGAACTTGATGTTTTTAAAAGCTTAAGAAGACTGTGGTCGTTAAAGACATAGGAGAAGTAATTTGTATGATAAGAAAGTGTTATTTAAATGGAGACACATGAAACATTGTGTTATTTCCAGCAAGGTACTCGAACCGAAAACTCTAATAATAGATCCCAAAAGAGAGGCACTGCTGAATCACGTATGGACAAGATGGAAAGAAGGTGTTCGAATGACATAAACAAAAAGAAGTACAATAAATTTGACATTTATTTGATGGTTTATTGAAAGTAGTTTTTAGACCCCCTTGATTTGTTAATCGGATGTAGGAGATGCATGTATGCAAAGATAGTACAGAAACAAAAGCTTACAAAAGCATACACAAAATAGAGAGAGACAAGGGAGTGAACACAAGGTTGGGCACAATCCCCTCCCCATATTTTGCGGGATGCACCGATCAAAGTATGTGTATTTAGAGGTATTTTTCATTAGGTCCTACGTAAAAGATACATGAGGATGGTGCTCTGGAAAGTGTGCATTCAAAAATTTCTACTTGATATAGAAATCATTGCTTTCTAAGCGACTATGTTTGAATTTAAATATCTTAAATATCGGAATAAATCCATGCAGCTCACACCCTCATGATTCTTCACCTACTAAATCAAAGCACATTCACATCAAAACCCTCAAGAAATGAAAATCCATTTAGCATTCCATTATTCCATAAAGTATAATCTGTCCCCTAGTTGATTCTTGGATTTTGAG
>CM035414.1:180105212-180147712 GCA_020310875.1 Ceratopteris richardii
ATCTTTGAATTGCTACAGTAGGATCTCCTTTTAATCCAACGGTCTTCAAGTCATGCAAAAACGTGTTTTAACGTGAGACCTCCGATTCACATGCATCCAACAGTGTAGATCTAATGCGAATGTTGATGCAGTAGTCTCTCTCTTTCTTTTCCAAAGCAATCATGATTGATATGACTTCTTATTTGTCCTCTTCTGCCAGACACCCGGACGTCGATCTTGTGCATCCGTTAAGTAGGATCCAACGGTCGTCATCTTCTGCGCTGTGTACTCTCTCTCCCCATTTTTCCAACCTCTTAAACACTCCTTCTTTTGTCGTTTTCTGCCAGAGATACGCACGCCAATCGTGTCCGTCCATGGAAAAGATCTAATGGTTTTGGATAGCCCCAAAAATAAGAGACTGATCACACTATTTTGTCATGTTCTGCCAGACACAAACTCTTGATCTCGTCCGTGCGTGAGGAACATCCTAGGGCTCTCAATCGCCACGAATTCAGCCGAACTGAGAACTCAAATATGGAATATTCAAAATAATGATTTTAAATTAAATACCACTAGTGGTTTTTTTTTCTTCTTGAATACCAGACATGATTAATTTTAATCCCTGAAAATTAGGGATCCTTACAAGGCCCATGCAGGGTTCATTTTTTCCCCTAATGGATTAACGTTGTCAAATTGTTTCAAGAAATTTTGTGTAGCTTTATTTCAAATGTATCTTAAATATATTAGTTTTGGAAGATAGAGAAAGTTCATGTGATAATCATGAAAAGTGATATGCATCAGAGTTTGTGCTTGTCAGGCATTCACCAAATTTCAAGTTTCCCTCTTGGTCTTTGACCTATATAATGTGTGTTTAGGACATTTTGCACCTTTTTACTCTACTCTCCATATCATACATTCTTCTCTCTTTCTCATAATTCTAGACAATTTTGTCATGGAGAACCTCAATCCAAACACTCTCACTGAACTTTCATCTAGTGGAAGTCTTTGTGATAAGTTCCATATCAAATATTGCAATTATTCATGAGTATGCAAAAACAAGAAAGGTATTTTGAATAGCTCTTTAATCTTGTGAAATTGATGGGTTGTGCAAAGAAGGCAAAAAACATATCAACATATGGGTAGATGGAGCCTTTTATCTCATTGATCCACAAACTAGAAGGTATGCGCCATTTCATAATCTTCATGATTGAATTAGATTTGTAGGAGATGGTGATGATGATTTATGTGGCTGTTGTTTAGAGCTCTATGATTTTTCAAAGAACTATATGCAATACATAAACTATCTGCAAAATGTACTACATAAGAGAGACTTACATTAGAGAGATCTAGAAAAAACATTTTTGTATTTGTCTTCTCAGTTAGAAGATTTTGAACAGATGAAAGAAACTCCTATATGATTGATAATGCAGTCAAAACAAAATTTTCTTTAGATTTGACTGAAAAATTTGGCTAGAAGAAAAAGAGAATCAAAATTGAAAGAGATCATGTAACAAATGTGCTAGGCTTAAACATGTTGAGCATCTTTCAGTGCGTTAATTTTTATAATGAAATTATGAGGTAGAATGATTTATTGAAGCTATTGAAATTGAATGAAAATGGTATTTTGGAATAGTTTGTTCTTCAAAAAATCATGAAAGAAATGAATTTATTGCCAGAACAATCTTAAATACAAGAGGTTTTTGATGGTATTAGAGTGAGTAGAAAGGGTTATAGAGCCATTTCAAAAATTTGGTGTCAATTTCTTAAATTTAATAAAGTAAAAGGATTTGGATTGCCCAGAACTCATTGTGTAGGAAAGCATCAACTCTATTTGAATAAGAAAATCACGTCTATATTTGGTGATTATAAACACATTGAAGGTAACATGCCTTATGAGGTAGGAAGAAAAACTTTCCATTTCACCTACAATGCGTTTAAGAATATATGGAGAGATATTATAAGACTTCAAACATACATGGCTCAATTCTATGATAGAAAAGAACATGAATGTTCTAGCCTTTTCAAGTTTTTAATAAAACTTGATGAAGTTGAAATTAAAAAAGATCAAAAGATGGAGAGAATAATTATTGCACAAATGAATAGGGCTTTGGACTATAGCCTTGGGAAATTGGATACTCCATCTCTCAAAGTACAATAAAAAGTGGAGTTATGGTGGGTTGGATGTGCTCAAGCTCCATCTAAGAATCATAAAACACTTAATTGGTTACTCTTATAGAGAGACATTCCAAAATGTTAACCAAAGGCATCATTCAGAGACATGTGGAATGTTAACCACTACAAAAGCTTTAAAATTGAGTGGCATTTGAATGGAGACTTAAAGACTCTAGAATGCATGTTTGTTATAAGTGGGGATGCAAATTGTAAATACTCTTCTTTGTACTACACACAAAGTCCAAATACAAGAGGATGGACTGCTAGAACTGAGGGTGAGAAAGCTCCTTCTAGAAAATATGGTAATCTACATAATCTGGGATGTCATACTTCCAATAGAATTGATTAATGTACACATGTACATTACATGGAGAAATAAGGATCATTGACAAGTTGGTCTGTCTTCACTTGGGTTATGCATATTCCATCGAACCTATAGCTCTTGCAAATGAATTCATAAGAAAATGTGAATACGTACTTTTAGAAATGGGATTTCATGGTGGTGATATTCATCTAAGAAAAGATCCAAAGCTTTCTCAAAATACTGATGATGTATTATAGGATGTGTCCATAGGAGGTGCAAAACCAAGAAGATTCCTTAGCAAAAGTGATGGAAAACAACTAAATGCAATGTAGCATTGTTGGAAATAAT
Source organism: Ceratopteris richardii (assembly GCA_020310875.1). NCBI lineage: Eukaryota > Viridiplantae > Streptophyta > Polypodiopsida > Polypodiales > Pteridaceae > Ceratopteris > Ceratopteris richardii. Next base: position 180,108,016 of record CM035414.1, read on the forward strand.
TTTGCACGGCTATGAGAAATGTAAAAATCAATACAAAAATCACAAAAAAAAGAAAAAGAAGAGTGGTCTGGGGACGCTACAATATTCAGATTATCTTTTATAGTTCTTTTTGCTGCAAAATACATATGGATGTATATATAGTTTCTAAACTCATAGAATTTTTGAAATGAAATATTTATTCTTGTTTAAGTGTTTTGAATGAGTTTGACTCCTGCAAATCTCCTCTATATCTAAGGAACTCCTTTCTCCTATAGTCAACAATACTTTTTACACTTGAGACCTCTGCAACCATTGCATAACTTGAATAATAGAGAAAATATCCATCTCTAGAAGCATTGAGCCTTGGGTCATAGCCAAAAATCTTGAATTCTTTTGTTCTTCAAAGAAATAAAATCCTATATGCATTAAAGGGTAGTGAGCAAAAGCCCATATAATTTGAAAGAGTCTTTAGAGAGAATAATGCAAAATGAGGGTCCTCACTATATTGCTTATGTACAACACCAAATAAATTTGGATTACACTTTGGAAGATAGTGAATGACTGAATCTATATCCACTTTTGCTTTTCCTTTACTCTCTATAGCTTTCCATGTGCCCTGACCCTTACCAACATAATTGTGCTCATCCAATATAGATAATTGTGGAAGCAATAACAAAGTAAGAACAGAGAGAGCAAAATAACTTTGAATGACTCGCGAAACAAATGAAGTTATAAGAAACAAAATCAATGAAATGAGTGTAGGACATGAGCCATTATTATCATGACAGAAACTAGTAAACTTGCCTTTTTGTGATGTGCATAGTAAGAACATGAGGAATTAAGTATTGTATGAGGAAAATAACTCATGAAATTAAGAAGTCAAGGGCAAAACCAATTCAAGCGAATCGCCTCATTAGAAAGTTTTGGATGGGCCTAATCCCTTGAATCTGTCATGTCTTCCCAATGATCCTTATCAATACAAACAAATGTAAATTGGCTGATATTACCTAAGGGACAAGCTAAAAAGCCATAAAAAGAAAAACTCTAGACACGACCAATTCAAGCAAGTCGGCTCATAAACATTCTCTGATGGTCCTAATCGCTTGAATTGGTTGTGTCTCACAATTTTCTTATGTGGACATACCTTGAACTCACCTTCCTCCTGAATAAGTTATTTCTCATCAATCCTTTTTGTTCCTTTGTCCTCACCTACCTCCACAAAGGAATATCCTCATCCAAATGAGTAAATCCCTAAATCTTTTTGCCGTTGGTCAAAATCTTCATCTACAAGGGTTCACTTCTCTAAAAGCACTCTTTCAGAATAGCATGAGACAGCTTTGGACAAGTCTTTGAAATCTTTTGACATGGATAAGTCCATGCTTAGAAATTCCTCTTTACTTTTATCCTTCTCATTTACAAGCCTCCTTGAAACTTTTTCTAATTTAACTATAACAATAAGGCAATAATCGTCTCTAATATTGAAGGGCTCTTGAATGCAATACAGAGGAAAAAAAGACTCCTTTGCAGAGATGAAGTAATATGGGAGATTTGGGAGGAATGATTTCTTTGAGATTTTCACATGTTCTACTCTATCTCTTATGGTTTCTTCTTGGAGGTTAATCTCTTCAACAATATCCTTGACTTGACTTTATGAATACTTCTCAAGAGAAACATCTAGGGATGCTAAAGGGGAGTAAACAACAACTGTTTTTATGTTTTATTGCTTAACCTCAAACCTAAAGTATGGGACATGATAACTCAAGGTGATATGGTTCATACAATGGCTATGTCTACTTAATAAAAAAAGTGGGATTTCTATTTGCATGAAGACTTTGAGAGCACTTGTTCCATTTGAATTTTATTGCGAACTCAAACTAGAATTTGGGTTGATTCAGACATTAAATTAGATGTTTGTATCAAGGTTCATCCCCAACCGACATCTACTTACTTTACCAAATCAAATCCAAAATGCGATTTGTCCCATTGGGACATTTTTCTCAAAGAATTCTTGGGAATGAATTTTCTTTTCAATATTGTAGTTCACTCTTTGAAATTCACTAAAGATATGCTATGAAACTTGATGGAAATTCAAATGAATAAGTCAAACAAGACTTATCATCTTTTGAAAATTGAATAGGTTCTTGTATAGAGCATCTATGTGGGATGTTTGATTTAGTTACCTTCTTCAATTTGGCTAAAACAAGTCTTTCTTGAAAGGAATCAGATAGTCTATCTTCAATTAGATCCAAAAGACTTAGAAACGGTAAAGGAAAAAACTAAAACTTTGTCTAATCATTTCAAAGTTCTAAGATACATTTATCTAATTAGAATCAAACTCTATGTGATTCAAGACTTTCACTTCAAATATCTATTTCAACAAGGTATTGAAGCATTTTATCCATCATTTAGAGAAGTAAACATGATTGTTAAAAAGATTCTTGGAGTAAAGCTAAATATCATAAAAAAATTCCACCATCAGTACATCGGACTCGATGCGGTAGTGGCGTAGTGGAGCTTTTATGACCCCGCTCTAGGGTTGAGGGTTTTCCTCCCCCTCTGCGAGTCCCTCCCCTCAGTCGGGAGGGCGCTCGCCTGTGTGCTTCGCCCCTGTGGGGGGCATCTCTTTCTGGTCTGGCTCTGTTTTCTGCTCCTCGGCCTTCGCATGGCACTCTTCGAAGCGCTGCGCAATGGTATCTCTGTGGTTGATGCGCCGCTGATCGGGGGTTTGGAAGAGAATGCTCGCGCTCTGTCTAATGCATTGGGAAAGCATCAGGTAAGTGTCTGCAACTCTGGTGTTAAGGACTCGACAATGGTTGATGCCCCTTCTGGCAGCCTGGAGAATCGAACAAGCTCTGTCACGCACTCTCCCCAGAAATCTTATGCGGACTCCATTAAGAACAAAGGTAATCTCTTTTCTGCTCCTGTCATTACTGATCGAGGCGGTATGGGTACTGATAAGGGGATAGGGAGAGTAGAATGCTCGGAAAATCCGCATAGACTGCTTGTGGACGAATTCCCTAGCGAAGACGACGAAGAAGACTCGTTCATTATTGACAGAACCTCCTTGGACAGTTGGCAAGAGCATCTGTTGGGTAGAGTGGTGATAGGGCTTTGTCACGGCCCCAGACCGCCGCATGATGTTCTTAAGAATTGGATAAAAACCCACTGGGAAGCTAGGGGGCTAATGGTTAAGCACATTCAGTATTGTCCAAACAATTTCTACCTTTTCTTTTTTGAAGAGGCTAACAGTGCTCTGCAGGTTATCAGTGAAGCTCAATGGCTTATCAGGAATATCCCCATGTCTTTTTTCAAATGGCATGTTGGTTTTAACCCCAAGGGCCCAAAGCCTACTAAGATCCCTGTTTGGGTTGAATTCCCAGAGCTTCCCATAGACTTTTACCCATGGATTGAGCATCTTGGAAATATGATTGGTAGAGTTTTGGGTCAAAAATCCAGAAATAGTATCATGAATACTAAATGGGACCCTCAGGTTTTAATAGAAATAGATGTTTCTAAAGAGATCAAGACTCAAATAGTTATCAAGGATTCTCAGGGTAAGAAGCTTCATACCCAAAGGATTATGTACCGTAATTTACCTAACGCCTGTTACAATTGTTATAAGCAGGGTCATCTAATTCGGGATTGTCCCCTTATCATTTCGCGGAACGAGGAAGGTAATCATGACAAATAGGTATTACAATCTGCTACTAATAATGCCCCCAATGTTCCGGGAAAAAAGCATGTTCAAAAACCTAAAAAAAAGACTTTCAAGTCAGATAACCCATATGATATTTTGTTAGAGGACATCTCTAATCCTTTTGATGACAAAAATAATACAGGTGGAGCTCCATCTGTTGAAGAACAGATTGAGAATACTGATCCTAATATGGATGTTACAGGTAATACCAAGACTGCTCAGGCAGGTAAAGATGACCATTGTTCTGCAGGAAACTGGAAAGTTATTGGAAAAAAAAATAAGGTTATTCATGAATCAGCATGTCTAAGGGATAACCCTTGTTTCTCCCAACAGATTAATGATGTGCCCCCCCCTTCTATGGAACATTTCAGTCAGGAACTTGAAGCTATGGATCAGGACTCAATCAAATGTATGGACGAGGAAGGGGAACATTGTGAAATTGTGCCCATGTCTCAGGATGTGGTCTCTATCATTGATCACAATAAGGTAAATAAGCCAAAAAGGAAGGAAGCTGTCAGGTTATCTTCCTCTGCGCCCAAGCCGACTAAAAATAGTCGTAAATGATTTGTCCTTTTTTGATGTTTGATCTTAAAATTATCTCTTTAAATGTAAAAGGGCTGACAGATGTAGTCAGGCCCAAAATGATTAATTGCTGGCTTAAGTTGCTTCCCTGCATACCTGATGTTATCTGCTTACAGGAAGTCAAAGTGGGAGGAGATACTTTGCTTTCGCACTTAAACACTCTGGCCTCTAATTTCACTTGGTTTTACACCAGCCACAATAGTGGCAAAGGTGGTGCAGTGGTTGGTCTGTCAAGTTCTATTTCTAAGTCTGTTAAGGATGTTGTTCTTAGTAACTCCCATCAGTGGTGTGCTGTTAAGTTGGGAGACCCTTTTAATTGTTCTATTATATCTGTGTATGCTTCTAACCTGAGTGCTGAAAGGAAAGGCTGTTGGGAAGAGTTATGTTCTTTTGACAGTCCTGTTATTCTTGCTGGGGATTTTAATATGGTTACTTCTTTGCAAGATAGATGGGAAAGAAAAGGGAACTGTATTTTTGGTACTGAAAAACATTCCTGGTTTAAGTTATGCAATCACCTGGACTTGTCTGACCTCTCTTGTAATTCGGGGTTTTCCTGGACCAACAAGCAAGTTGGGGACAACTATAGAGCGGCTAGGCTTGATAGATGTTATGCGAGTACGGAGTTTACCCAAGATTGTTGGGATATTAGTAGCAAGATTGATCATTCTCTGCTAGTTTCGGATCACAAACCCCTTTTTTTGACCTTCAGAAAAGGCATTCCTAACTATAGAGCTGGTCGGCCTCACATTGATTATAGTCTTCTCAAGATTCCTAGCATAATGGCTCGTACTAAGGATATCATCACCTACTATTTTAAGGTTGATAGTTCCCCTTCTGCTGCTTGGGAGCATGCTGTTTATGAGATTCAAAAGCTTTTCACTGCTTATAGGAAGCATGCCTTGGAGTTGAGGTCTCAGAGGAGACTTGCACTTATGAATCAGTTAAATGCCTTTGATGTTAACTCTAAAGAGTATGTAGATTGCTCTGTGAGATTGAGTAAAGAGAGGTACCTGGAAGCTAGGAGCTCCCTTGCTATTTCAAGAGAATTCTGGAGTGAGAACATGGATCGGAACAATAAACATATGTTTGCTCTTATGAAAAAGAGGAAAGTGAGGGACTTTGTCCCCCCGATTAAGAAAAGTCATGGGAGTGTTACCTCCAATATGGAAGAGACTTTACAGGAGGCCAAGAGATTCTTTATGGATGTTTTCTCTGTGTCTCCCAAGCGGGGGGAGGACATCCAGAGGGCCAAGGCTTCTATTGCTTTAAAAAGGAAAAAAATGATTCCTGTGAGCCTGGTTCCCATTCTGGACCTGCCCCTCACTGCTGGTGAGATCAAAGAAACTATCAATAAACTGAAACCTTGTAAATCTCCTGGGATGGATGGTCTGCCTAATGAATTTTTTATCATTCTTAAGGATTTTCTCACTCCTTACATTCTCTTGATATGGGAAGAGGTTTCTAGTAAAGGTTATCTCCCTTGCTCTATTAACACTGGGGTCATTAAGCTTATTCATAAGAGAGGTCCCAAAGATGACCTTAACAACTGGAGGCCCATCACCTGCCTAAATACCATATACAAAATTTTTGCTGCTACTCTTGCCAGGAGACTTAGCCCTTTGATGAACCAGCTTATCCTCCCTGAACAAAAAGGCTTTATTAAAGGTAGGTTTATTCTTGATGCTATCATCTCCCTTTGGGAAGGCATGGATTATGCTAAGGATTCTAGCCAAGATTACTACTTCTTTAAAATTGATTTTGACAAAGCCTATGACAGGATTGAGTGGGATTTTGTTTTGCAGTCCCTTTATGACCTTGGAATGGGAAGGAGATTTATTAAATTTGTGAGTACTCTGTTTGGAAATGCTTTCTCTAGAGTCTCTATTAATGGTCATATGTCTGAACCTTTCAAGTTGGCTAGATCTATAAGACAAGGGTGCCCTTTGGCCCCTCTTCTTTTTGCCATTGCTAGTGATGCTTTGGGGTGGTTAGTGAAGGATGCCCTGTCTGATGGAGATATTAAAGGTGTGTGCATTCCTAACTCCCCTGCCCCTCTTTGTCTGCAGATGTTCGCTGATGATACCAATGTTGTTTTAAAAAATGATAACCAATCCCTTACCAAGTTTTTGGATTGTCTGGATGTTTTTTGTCTGGCTAGTGGCTCTAGGGTCAACCACAGCAAAACTGGCTTCAAAGCCTCAGATAATGCTATACCTGACATTATTTCCCAACTTGGTTGTAGTATTATTAAAGAAGGCGTGATATTTACGCTTCTTGGGATCCCTATGGGCTTTAATGTTTCTTTTGGTCAAAGGTGGGATTGGGTCTGTGACAAATTTAAAAAAGGTCTGGCTGTGTGGTATGATTCTAATTCCTCCCTTCCTCATCGTTCTTTTATTCTTAATCATTATCTTTTACCTAAACTTGTCTACTTCCTGTCTTGTTGGACTCCGTCCAAAAAGCAGCTTAATCAGGTGATCTCGCTGGCCAAAAGATTCTTATGGGGGGGTTCTGCCAACAGAAAGAAAATTGCCAAAGTTCCTTGGGATATCTGTTGCATGAATAAAGAAAAAGGGGGATTGGGGGTGAGGTGCCCAAAAAAAATGGCTGACATCCTGTCAGCTAAATGGATTCTTAGAAGCATTGGCAGCAATGAGATATGGGCTTCTCTTATTCAAAGATCTGTTAACAAATTCTTTTTGACTAATTACAGGGCCTGGAATAATATTAATCTTTGGGACATTATTACCTGCCCTCACCCCATTTCCCCTGTTGGAAGTACTCTGGTCTGTAGGTTCTGGAATTCCTGGTTCAAAGCTAAAAGTGTTTTCTGTCTTACTGACAAGATGTCCTTCATGGCTCAATACTATATGCAGGAATCTCCTTGGCTTGGTTGGCTAGCCAATAGGAACAATGGGAACATTTCTATCAAGGAACATAAATGCCATAAGAAGCATGGATTCAAAACTTGGAAGGACTATATGACCAATGGGAAGGTGAGATCTGATTATGATCTGGTAAGTAGGACTGATGCTTCTGTTGCCTGTTTGCAGATTATGCTGTCCCACAAGGAGATGCTGGATGAACAGCTGACACAGTGCAACTGGAAAGAAATAAATCTCCATGAAGTTGCTGAGTACATCTACAATAACTTCAAGAAGAAGAAGGACTCGATGGATCTTGTCACTTCCAAATTGAACAAAATGTGGATGTTGAGCTGGTCTTCTGCTCAGTGGTCCTACAGGTTTAAAGCTCTGTGGGCTTACCCAGAAAGCAACAAACAATCTTGTCTTCAGTGGTTGATAATTCATCAAGGGCTTTGGGTGGGCCCCAGAGTCAGGAAAATATTTATTGATGGTGGTAAATGTGCATTTTGTGGCAGGGTGGAGGATGTTTATCACCTCTTCTTTGACTGTGAGCATGCTAAGCCTTTCTGGAAATGTGTGGACAACTTTCTTAACTCTAGGAAAGCTCCCAAACTTCAAAGGTTGGATGCTTTGATCGGATGCTGCAAAAATATGGATATCCTTCTTTGGAACACCTGGCGTGGCCACATCCTGTGGGCCATATGGCTTAGTAGAAATAATCAAGTTTTTGGCAATGGGAGAAAAAATTTTATCATTCCCCTACATCACTCTCTGAAAAGAGTTTCTAATAATTGTATCAAGAGAATCACCAAACCTTCTTCCCTCACATGATATTCATTGTATCTTAGCAACCCACCACTACACAAGATGGAAAGTGTTATTGAGCCAGTTGTATTCCCCTTGCAGGTTTGCAATGGTAGCAACCTTGTAACTTAGGGAGGTCTGGTGCTCCTGCCCCCTGCACATGTATATTTTACCCTGTTAATTTATATTTTCCTGTTTTTCTCAAAAAAAAAAAAAAAAAAAAGCTAAATATCATCACGCAAACCCTATCCATTTCGGACTTGTGAGGTGAGGACACATCTAAAAACTTTTCCAATCATTTCGTAAGTGGCCTGAAGTGATGCGAGATTTATGCGGGTCCATTTTGGATATAAGAACAAACCAAAAGCTTCTCGACAAGAAATAATTTCATTTGGTCCATGTAAGTTCATCTTTTCTGGGTGGGCTGAGATTGAGTGGCGGCACACTTGTACTAACCACATGTTCATTTATAATTGGAGAAAAACGATGAAATTGTTTTGGGTCCTTTTTTTAGAAAAAAAGTAAAGAAAATTATACTGAATAAAAGTTACAACAGATCGGCCGTTGCGGCTAAGAAAGAAGACTAGACAGAAGACTCTGTTACAAGGGAGGTGAATCGTTTACTACATTAGCGAAAGGAGAGGAGCATCAAGGGTACTGAGATTGTTTTGCTGTTCTCCAGCTCATATGCCACAACCTCCAGCACACAAGGCTACGGGCACCACCAAAATTCGTTTTGATTCTTATCGATTAGAAATTGTTCTAATTTTATAATATCGAAGTTCCATACTCCTCTGCGCGAACATTTCCAATTTTTCCACGACCGAATCGCGATTCGCGGGCCACGGCGGAATCACGCGCCCTTAACTGAAAGAGATGCAAAGGCGTGGACTTTTTGCCCATTCTACTGCAATCTGCCCCACTTCAATGCTGAATTTCGTCATCTTGCAGATCATTATTTCATGCTCATCTCTTTCCTTTATTGAGCCCTTAATCGTCAACTCTTAGCTAAATTGCGTTTCCTCCTCTTCTAGTTCATCATTGGATGCTTATCTGTAATCCATCCACAGCCTTCGTCGCGACTTCTTACTGCACATCAGAACCTCGCAGAGTCTTAATACCGAAATTGAATTTCGGGATCTCGAAGTTGTTCGCTAAGTTCTCGTTTCTGCAATTTATCGGCAGCCCTTATTCGCCACCTCTTGCTACGCAGCAGAGCTGGGCCGAGTCTTAGCTCACTTATTCGAGGTGATTTCTCACGGTCGTCCTGGCTCGCTCCATTAAAGACATTTGAAGCTGACTAGTCAGACATTTACGCACACCGATAAGGCTCTCTGTGTCCGTCATCATTTAACAGAGGTAATGCATACAGAAACATCTATGTGTATACTTATCAGATATGTAATGGGGATTTACACGAAATAGTGTGTCGAGTTATGCAATATCCTAAGTCGAATAGAGTTCTCATGATTTACTGTCACATCAACTTCATTCTCAATTAAATTAAAGTTCTCATGCGTTTATAGCATCTACGCGCGGAAAACTATGGCAAAATGTAGTCTTGGTTTGAGGACGTACGCTTCTGTTATATTAAACTTTCATATTAAATTCTGCTAGCTGATTTTTAAGGGTTGAGTACCTTAACTGAAGCTCATGTGTAATTCCATTCCGCTAACGAATATATTCATGGTGCTTGTGTTCATAAATGTTTTCACAGATCAGAATAGAAATTCGTTCGTCCGACAAGGCAGCTCTATCGTCGTGGAGGGTAGTCCGTCATTCTATACGCGTGCACCAAAAGCTGAAAGAAACATATAAAGATGTCTGCACATTATGAGGTGTTCATCTGCCATAGGGGCACGGAGACAAAGCGCAATCTTGTGAGTGTTCTGAACGGCATGCTTGCTTTAAAGGGAATAACATCCTTTGTTGATTACGAAATGACGCAAGGAACTGAGATAAAGTCTGCGATTGAGGATGCCATAAAATCCTCATCTGTGCACATAGTGATTCTAAGTCCAGACTTTGAGAAGTCCAAATGGTGTCGCGACGAGGTCGTTCAAATAATGAACATGCAAAGCTCTGCGGGCACCTCCCATAGACCCCGAAAAGTGATTCCTATTTTTTGCGATGTGGAACGCTCTATGCTTCACGAGCAGGCAGTACGTTTATCATACAACGTGAACAGAAGCAGTCCTGAAGAATGGAAACGCTGGGGTGAAGCCGTAGAAAGCCTCTGCAATTTCAAAGGGTTCGAATACAACAGTGACGTCACGTATGTATGCTTATTCTTTTCAGGGAGACAACGTTTCATAACCTCTGACAAAGGAAATTACTTACTGCTTTCGTACTATAATAAGGCAGTAGCATGCCAATGTGCATTTACGTTTCTTTACGATCGAACCTTAACTTCAGTTAATCGTTACAGGTTGCAATGGGAGAAACTATCTGAGATTGTCGTAGAAGTGGAGAACTTTCTCAAAGAGGTAGATTCACGCACCAGTATTCTACCTGAGCAAGGTCAGCAAAGAAGAAGTCCTACCCAGGATTATGATGTGTTCGTTTGCCACGGATCGGATACAAAGCATAACATGGTAAGCGTTCTCCGCGGCATGCTGCACTTGGAGGGCATCTCGTGTTTCCACGATCACGACATGAATCATGAAACTGAAAGAAAGCCTCTTATTGAGGAGGCCATAAAGAAATCGAAGGTCTATGTTATTTTTCTAAGCCCAGAGTTCGCAACTTGCAAGCTGTGTCTGGAAGAGGTTTATCAAATCATGAACACTCAAAACTCTCCTGGCACATCTAATACAGCTCGTAGTGTGATACCTATATTTTATGATGTTAAGCCGTATGAGGTTCGGTATCAAACCGAAAGATATGACTTAAGCACAGAGTCAGAAACCAAAAGATATGTCTTAAGCACAGAGTCAGAAAGGAAACGATGGTCTCAATCCCTCAACAAGCTGTCGCTTCGCATAGGATTCGAGTATCAGAGCAAAACCATGTAAGTCTTAGACCTATTGAAAACTTATTCGAATGATGATTAACATTCTTTTCTTGCTATGAAGCAGTCATACGACAATTTGTCTTGACTTTTTCTTGCACTCGTTCTTACTATTCGTAAACTCAATCCAGGTTTCAGTGGGAGGAGCTGAAAAAAGTTGTGAAAATAGTACAAACGTCTCTGAAGGAACCCAGACGCGAAAACTTGTATGCGAAACAACTAGATGAAGTTGAGAAGGTGCTGAAATCAAGGATTTGTAAGGATTTCTTTCTCATTGGTATCCATGGTCCAAATAAATCTCAGTTTGTCGAGCTTTTAGTAGAAAGAATTTGGAATGAATTCGATGGATTATCCATACTACATAATGTGATTGAGAAGATAAGAGAAGAGAATGGGCTTTCACGAGTCATGGGAGAACTGTTTTCGGATCTCATCCGAATATCCGATGAAGAACCCCTCAAGAACCATGAATTAATTTATGGAAGTAGGTATAGGCAGATTTTGCGAGCGAAGAAGTGTTTGGTGGTCCTTCCTGATGTCGAAAATGAAATTCATCAGATGAGGCAGCTCGTTGAGCGATTCAAAGATATACTTAACAACGGCAGTCTTGTGGTCGTCAGTAGTGATTTTAAGCACATGCTAATGGAAGTGGACAAGCTCATTGAGCTGTCTCCATTGCAGGATAGCAAGGGAACGCTCATTATCTGTCATAGCAGCAGATTCCATGTACATGAAGCTTATGTTGATCATTTGCACGAAACGTTTTCTTTCTATGGATTGGACGTGCATCTATTGAGCGTAGAGAAAGTACTCAGTGATAGTGACGGTGTTCGAAACGCAAAAGTGATCCTTTGCATCTCTTCGAACACTTCCAGCATTGAGGACTTTGAGAAAATGCTTAGTGATCCAGTCTTTCACAGCACCGAAATCATTTACATTCTGTATGGTCCACAGGGAATGAGTAAGAGCACTTCAAAGTCTTGCTTCAAAATCGAAGTAAACTCCGAAAACTCTGAGTAAGTAAACTTTAAAAGTCAATTCTATCAATATTCCTCTCGTCAAGGAGCAAAAAGCTTTTAATTGAGTATAAAGGTCGCATCCAAGTCGCTTTACTTACTTGTGCGACTGATGTGTGTAAACTTCCAGGTTCAACAAAACAGAGTTTAAGACCATGGTAAATAAAGTGGTGGAGACGTTCAGTAAAGGAGATGAGAAGACGAATCAGGAGGTCATAGAATTTCCTGTGGGACTTGAGCAACGTGTTGATGTGATAAAGTCTCGCATACTCGTTGATATGCAGGAACGTGATACTTCGCCGCAGTGTTTTGGAATATGGGGAATGGGGGGTGCGGGTAAAACAACTATTGCCAGATCAATTTATAATGGAATGCATATGCACTTCGATAAATCGCACTTCTGTTCGAACACAAGAGCAGACTTTGTTAAGAAGGGCGTGGTAGATATGCAGAAAGACATTGTCCGCGGCATGCTGGGAAAGCTAAATAATGAAACAGAAATGGACTGGGAGAAAAAGTGGAAAGCAGCTATAAAGGGCATCAATGCGTTGATAGTTTTGGATGATGTGGATTCTGAACAACATCTAGAGGCCCTCCATCATCCGCTCTGCTCGTCCTTGGGGCCAAAAAGTGTGCTGATAATGACCAGTCGTGACCGCCAAGTACTTCTAGAATGCACACAACCGAAAAACATCTTTCCAATACAAGGTTTCGACAACAGAAAACATTCGGAGAGGTTGTTTTATTGGCATGCTTTTCTGAAAGCAGAGCCACCCGAACACCTCCTACAAGTTTCTAGTAGAATTATCGATGCATGTCAAGGACTTCCGCTGTCCTTGAAAGTTATGGGTGCTCATCTATATGGACATAACGATGAGTCGTATTGGAATGAGAGCTTGCTTTGGCTCCAACAAAATGAGACGGATATCTTTAAACAGTTAAGAATTAGCCTGAATGGCCTAGAACCAAAGCAAATGGAGGCTTTCCTTGACATATGTTGTTTCCTCATTGGAGAAGAAGAGGGGACTGCTTGTTCGGTTCTACAAGGTTGCTATGGACTTGGTCGGACGTACCTGGAAGTGCTGACGAATAGATGCCTTATCAGCATTGCCGAGCATGAGTCTGTTGGCGATTTTCGTCAGCCTACAAGAATAATAGAAGTGCATGATCATATTCGTGATATGGGCACATGCATCGTTCAAGAGGAGAAAAGAGACCGTGCATGGGATGAAGTGACCGCCGAAAACATTCTTAAGGTGAGATGCACGTTATATTAAAATAAGTGCATGTGTTATGTCCGAAATGTGCATGTACAGTGATTCATAACATTGGTGATGGAACGTTGTGAAAGGATGAGAAGGCTCGTTCTACATTGCGTGGCCTTTCAATAAGCAGCGACTTCTCTTTTCCAAAAGAGGCTACCAAGTGCGGATCTCTTCCTAATTTGAAAATTCTTGTGGTGAAACAAGTCTATGGTCGTCAATGGATTCGTGGTGAAGGGTAAGTAGGACAAATAGTTGAGTCTCGTAATTTATTTGTCATTTGAACGATTTATTTTTTCTTGTGGATCAGAATATGGGCCGCAATGTTTCCCACAAAGAACTTCTTGGAGAAAGTGCGTTGTGAAGAGTTGAGGTAATTCTAGAACTTGTAAATTTGTCTCTCCTACTAATTAAGGCAATGACCATTTCACAAATTTAATTCATCTGTTTTGTACGAAGGTGGTTGAAATGGAGGCACGCTCCATTCCAAGATGTACCGGATGGAATCTGCCCCAAAAGTCTTAGAGTGCTCGACCTAGTATTCAGTAAGATAAGGCGCGTGCCGGTAAGACGAGTAGTACTTGTGGTTTAAGAGAGATGGATGCGCTTTCTTGTTAGTTTTGAATTCTATATATTTACATTTCTCTTTGAATATTGCAGATGCAGATAGGCTCCCTAACAAACTTGCAAAGGTTGGATCTAGCCAATTGCTTTGAGCTAAAGCGCTTCGATTCAAGGATTGGAAAGTTGAAAGACTTGAGATATTTGAATTTTGAGCGCTGCCGTCACGTAGAGCTTCTTAAGGAGGAGATAGACGGTACGTAAATTTACCCCTACTAATCAGAGTTGCTTCATTTGAGGAAGGTCTTGTGGAGATTTAAAATGTCTTTTGTGAAAATGGTCGAGCGTTTTTTTTGTAATGCTTCCTATGTATGATAAAATACATATCCCATAATAATCTTCATAATAACTCAGGTTACTAGATCTATTATCATTTAATCACCATTAAGAATATTACATTTGGTCAGCACATCTGGGATCTTCTATTTTTCTTCAACGTTTTTCAGACTTGCAGAAATATCATTTGTCTCCTATAAGAGATTTTGGAATATGCTACGAAGGAACTGAGGGCGATGTATTCCTAGTGACCAAGAGAAAAACAAAGTTGTCTACTAAAAAAACATGTATTGCTTTGCAGTCGAGCCTTGTGCTTCCCACATAGTTGATATTGTTGAAGTAGTCCCGAAAAAATGAATTCCATAAATCCTTATGTCTTTTTGGCCATGATAGTAACACCTTATTCTTCATCACTTGGCTTATAGACTCACATTTAGTTTGAGCATGATTAATCTTGAGCACTCTTTTGATAAAGAAACCCTCTAGTAATTCTGGAAGCTCTAAGTGTTTCAATGTTCGTTCTCGATAATCCTCTTTTTATGTGAGTTGTTGAGTATTATGACAATGTCCCATTTCCCGTCTCTTTTTCCTGGACTTCCCGTCTCTTTGAATTCTCACCTTTTGTTCGTAGATTAGTTCATCGATTATCGTAGTGTCCCAAATCGTGCATGTGAAATCTCTAATTTGGTTTCGTAAACACTCTCCTTGTTAATTTTTTAATATGTTTTTATATTTCTTTTATTTTTTGTAACCATTATCCTTCATGTGTATTTTTCCTCATCCCTTTTTTTTCCTCACATATAAGTCTTCTTGGGAAGATGAATCAGTCTTCTTGGGAAGATGAATCAAGTGAATAAATTCTTCCTTTTGAGCCTCCATGCATCTTGGAGCCCACTTGAAGGGACACATATAAAACCATTCAAAGGTTTAGCTTTTATATGAATTCTTATATCTCATGACAACCTACCATGCTTCTCATCTTTGGCTATCTTCTTGAAGCCTTGACATGGATCATCCACAAAAGCTCCATGTTGGGTGAACCTAACCTGTAAGATTTTCTCAACTATTTGGCCTACACTTATATGGTTTTTGTCATACTCGAACATTGAACACCTTGCTCAATCTGTTTATCTTGGAATTGGAAGCTTTGACATTACCAATCTTCTTAATACTATGATTTGTGTCATCCCCTATTTGGACTTCATCTCTATGCTTTGGAATTTTTAAATCAAATAAGAGAGTTATCTTGGCTGCAACTTGATTCGAACATCCTAAATCTATTTAGAGTCAATGATCATTTTCTTTACCTTCCTTGTGTCCTAGAGTCATTAGAAGCAATGAGTCCTCATGTTGTTGATATTCAAAATAATTATTGTAGTCCTTTTTCTTATGGATTCTATTAAATTTGTGTCCACCACTGCCTCTATTGTTGCCATATTCACCTCTTCCACTTGATTTTCGGATCTTTTCATTGAACCAACAATTGTGAGTGGTGTGGTTGGTCTTATCATCTTTCTTCTTGCCTTTTAGTTTCTTGTTCTTCTTACGTGCATACGGAGCACTAGTAGAATTACCATAATAGGAGTTACTTTCCTATAAACTATGGTTGGATTCTTCATTGAAGAGTTTCCCAAGAAAGATTTTGAAGTCTAGAGTTTGCACATCCATGATGAGATCATAGAATGTGGTGAAAGAATCCATTGGTTCTCACCTCTAATCCCATTAGTATCTACCTCATGATGGCTTCTTCTTTAATCAGCTCTCTAATGGATACCAATTGATCAATGACCTCCCTAACCTTTGTAAAAAACTTTGTGATGGTTTGTTTTGGACTCTTCTTCATCTCCTTGAAATCATTCCATAGATGATTCTTTCCTTCTTTGGAACTAGCAGAAAAGAAAGTCTCTAGCGCATCCCATGTCTCTTGAGATGTCTTGCATTGTCTTATATGCGGCAATAGAAAATCAAAGATAGATTTTACTATGTATGAAATTGCTTGAGCATCCCTTGCACACCATAGTGCAAACGCATATGTTTCCTCGATTAGGTCCTCCTTTGGATCTTACAATAGGCATTACCTCATCACGTGATACATTCCCATATGCATCTGCATAGCAACATAATTGTTTTTATCAAGCTTCTCAATCATTGATGAGGATCCATCTCACATCTTGAAGTTTTTGTGGTACCACTCAAAGAAGTTGGAGATGTTTAGAGACTTAAAAAATTGGGTTGCGAGTTGTGGAAGATGGTCCAACAAAATAGCATAGGACCTATGCTAGCTCTTTGGATATGTAAAATAGATCTTGTAGGCTTGGAGTCCGTGCACTTTACCAGATAGGTAGGTAACTTGCACCTCGTTTAGATAGAAAAAAAAACCTGTAGAAAGAGCACTAGCCTTTTGCATGATGAGTGATTTTGAGGAAGGAGCATTGAATTTGTATGGCACAAAAGAATGATCAAAGAGTATATGTATTGCATTTATTCAATACTCTCATAATTTAAAATTGAATTTGAGTCCTTATATAGACTCTCAAGGATCTTACCACACTTTTTCTTCATGAAGTAAATTTTGAGAATAGGCATGCATTATAGTTTAAGGTGATTGGAATCTTTTCCTACAATCTTGAAAAGCGTTGAAGTTGGATTAATACCAACTTCTTGGTTGATTGATTGATAATTAATCTCAACTACATCTAACTAGTGGGTTTTGTGTCTTTTACTCTTCCCTTTTTCAAAGGTAAATACCTTGAACTTTACAAGATAAATGATCATAAGTGATCAATCAAACAATAAAATAAAAGGTGTATAGATAAGTGCTTAAAACAAATGTATTTATTCCTACATCCATATCATGTTTTTGAAATAGGGTAAAATGACCTCAAGCATCATGAGAGCTTGGTGATCTAACACTATTTACTTTTTTGGTTGTAAAATATGAAGATCCTCTTCTATACTATTGACATAATTGATGACATCATGAATTGTATTACTCTTCCAACTAATGTTATTGCTCAATGAATTAGTTGATGGATTATGTTAGTGTTCCAAATTATGCATGTGAAATCTCTTATTTGGTTTCATAAACATTATCCTTGGTGTTATAATATTAAAATCATCCCTTTTTTATATGTCTTTTAGTTTTCTATAAACATTATCCTTGATTTTTATTTTTCCTCATCTTTTTTCCCCTCACATACAAGCCTTTTTCTGAAGATGAATTAGGTTGATTGATTTTCCCTTTGAGCTACTATGCCTCTTAGAGCCCCCTTCACTAATTGAGAAATCTTTTTGTTTTTATTAGTCACATTCAATCCTTCTACCATGGACACAAACAAAACCATTCTGATCTTTAGATTTCATATGACTACCTATATCCAACGATTCATTCAAATTTGGATAAACTAATATGACCATCACATCAAAAAGCTCAAAAATCCTAAGACTGGCTATTTGAAAGAAGTTGGTGATGTTTGGAGAAGCTTGAAAAATATTAGAATAGGACCTTCCCTAGGTCTCTAGACATGTAAGATAAACCTTGTAGGCTTGGGGTTAGTGCAATAACCCCAATAGACACTTTGGAACATCAACAATAACAATTTGATGCAAAACAAATAACTTGTACCCTGACTACCTTAGAAAAACCTTATAAATTTGGATGGAAGCTATGACTTCAAACACTGAGAGTAACTAGCAACACTATAATTGGAAAAACACATCTTAAGAGAGTTTCATACATAGGATTGGATTGCTATAATGCATGAAAGCCTAATTTACATCAACAAATGAAGGAGAACTAAGCTTAACACACAATTGAATGTCATCCAAATTTTTCAAGGCTATCTAGAAGATGACCCCAAGACCTTCTACTTGCATTTTCCTTGAATTTACTGAATCAAATGCATTGAAAATGTATTCACAACAACTAAAAAGTATTAAGTTCTTAATGAGTGCTCCCTCACTCAATTTTGAGCTCTATAGACAGAGTCGAAGCCTCTACATGATTATTGACTCTAAGGAAGAAGGTACAGAGAACTGATTTGGCATCAAGTAGTGATCAAAGAGTATATGTATTTCATCAAATGAAAACTCATGATGTAAAAATTAATTAGAATCATTACATAGAATCTGAAGGAACTTTCATGCCTTTTTTTCATGAATCTAAATTCAAAAATAGGAGAGATTAGTAGTTTAAGATGCATGGAATCTTTTCCTACAATCTTTGAAAAGTGGAAGTCTGAGTAATAGCAACTTTTTGTTTGATTGATCTAGAATCAATCTCAACTACTTCTAACTCATGATTTTTTTGCCTTTAACACTTCCCTTTTACAAAGGTAAAAACGTTGACCCTTACAAGATAAATGATTATAAGTGATAAAAAAACATTACAATTAAAGTTGTGCACATAAGTGCTTAAAAGAAGTGTATTTATTCTTACATTCATATGATTTTTTTTAAATACTCCAAAATCATGTAAAAAATAATGAAAGATTGGTGATCTAGTAGCTCCCCTTCAAGCTAAAGTATGCTTGAGTCTATATTCTCCGATAGGATGAATACTTGCCATAGATTTGAACTTGCATAACTTTATCCCATCAAGTGGCTTTTTCATAAAGTCTACTATTTGCTTCTCAATAGGAAGAATTAATAAGTAAAGCTCTTTTGCCATAAGTTTCTCTTTGACAAAGTGGTGATGGAATTCTATGTGTTTTTTACTTCCATTGAAAATTGGCTTTGCAACTAGATGCATGGAACTTACATTATCTCCAAGTATGTGAGGCTTGAAACTTACAAGTCCCAAATCTGAGTACAACTCCTTGAGCCATATTTCTTCTTAAGTTACAATATCTAGATCTCTATATTGTGCTTCAATTGAAGATAAAACAACTATTTCGTGCTTTTTGGAACTCCACGAAGCTAAGTTTGAAGTTGCAAATGTGTAGTTATCTAGAGGTGCTTCTTCGATCATTATTTGCTCCTACCCAATCTACATTGGAAGAGATCTTGATATCCAAATATGAAGAATAATAATACATATCCTAACTAAGTATCCCTTTGAGGTAGTTGAGTAGTATCTTTGCATCATCCGTATGTGGTCTTCTAGGTGAGTGCATGAACTGGCTAAGCACTCCCACACTATAGGATATATTTGGTCTTCTGTAAGTACCATATATCAAGCTACCAACTAGGATGTGATACTCTTTAGAATAATCAATATCCTCATCTTCATAAACATTTAGTTTATGATTTAATTTCAAATATGTACATGTAAGCTTTGTGTTTGCCATTTTGAACTTGAGATGTAGGTCATCAATGTATCTTCTCTGAGCTAGAGACATCCCTTCATCTGTATAAATTACCTACTAACCTAGAAAATATGTGAGATAATCCAAGTCATTGGCTTTGAACTGCTCTTGTAGATTTCTTTTGATCATTTGAATGCCATTCAAGTCATGGCCTGCCACAATTATGTCATCTACATATACACACAAATGGATATCCTCATTATGATCCCTTTTGATGAATAGAGAAGGATCTAAGTTGTGAGGATTTAACCAATCTATAATTTCAAGCTTTAAGAGCTTGTTTCAATCCATCCAATGCTTTCTTAAGTCTCCAAACATATGATGTGTGCTTAGGGTTTTCAAAACCTAAAGTTTGTGACATGTATACTCTTCACTTATCCAACCATTTAAAAATGCATTTTTCACATCAAGTTGGAGGAGTGTCCATTCTTGTCATAGCTATACTTATCAATGTTTTGATTGTATTCATCTTTTACAAGTGGTGATAATGTTTCCTCATATTCTTTACCATGTTTTTTTGAACATTCTTTGGCAACTTGTCTCGCCTTGTACCTGTAAATTGTTCCATGTCAGTTCCTTTTAAGTTTATATAACTTCTTGGATCTTGGAGCTATGTACCATGCTTGCTTTCTAATTGATGGAAATAAGAATCAATATCATATGGTAGAGTTACCTTCTACTTTTTTCATCAATCCAAGACTTGTGTTCATCAAATACAACATCCCTACTTGTAGTGAATTTCTTGATTGAAAGATTGTAGAACATGTAACCCATTTGGGTTGAATCATATCCAATAAATACTACGTTCGTTGCCCTTTCACGTAGCTAACCTCTGACTTGTGAATGTAAATGAGCATAAGCTAAACCATCAAAAACCCTCCATTAGATCTAAGTTTCTTGAGTGATCTACATGGTTGGTTCTCCACATGTGCTAGATACTTCTTCAACAATCAAACACTTCATTCTTACTCTTGATAAAGTACAAAATAATCCATCTACTATGGTTATCAATAACAAAGACATAATAGCATGATCTTAATGATCAAGGTTCTTGTCTTGGCCCCCATATATCTTTATGCACTAAGTCCAATTTGTTGTTGTGGATGTAGCCTTTATGTTGAATGTTTGTCTTTGTGCCTTCCTAAAGGACAAGCATCACACTTGTTGATCATATCTTGCTTTGATATTTTTAGCAATCCTAGAACACTTTGATCCCTACATATATCCTTCAAGGTTCTTTCATTCACATGAGCTAGCCTCCTATGCCACACTTCAAGCTTATGTAGGGTTTGAGACCCAAGTTAAATAGAGCCATGTTTTTGGTTTCTCCTACTTTGAAAGTAAAGAGCCTACCATGCTTCTCATCTTTGGCTATCTTCTTGAATCCTTGACGTGGATCATCCATAAAAGCTCCATGTTGGATGAACCTAACTTGTAAGTCTTTCTCAAATATTTGGCCTACACTTATTAGGTTTTTTGTAATAGTGGGAACATTGAGCACCTTGCTAAGAATATTTGTCCTACCATTGGAAGCTTTTAAATTACCAGTCTTCTCCATAATATACTTTGTGCCATCCCCTATTTGGACTTCATGTCTGTGCTTTGGACTTTCCAAAGTAGATAAGAGAGCTATGTTGTTTGCAACATGGTTTGAACATCCTAAATCTAAGTAGAATAAATGATCATCTTCTTTACTTTCCTTGTGGCATAGATCCATCAGAAGCAATGTATCTTCATGTTGTTGATCTTTAGAATAATTGTTGTATTCCTTTCTATTATGGATTCTATTGAGTTTGTGTCTACCACCACCTCTATTGTTGTCTTATCTAGCTCTGCCACTTGCTTCCTGGGTCTTTCCATTGAACCAACAAATCTAACTGGTGTGATTGGTATTAAAAGAGATGACATAGGGTTTAACATTTGGCTTTCATTTTGTCAAGCTTCGGTCCTTTCCGCTTTCCTTTCCACTTGCTCTTGCATGCAAAGTTGGGTTGGGAAGTTTGCTCTTCATTCTCTTTCTTCTTCTTTCCTTTTGCATTTCTTGTCCTTCATATCTACATATAGAGCGCTAATTGAATTACCATGAGGGAGTTACCGTCCTTTATAATATTCTTTGCTTCTTGATTGAAGAATTGTCCAAAAGACTCCAAGACTTTAGATTTTATATGACTTCTTATATCTTATGATTCTTTCAAATTCGGAGAAACTAACATTACCATCACATTCGCAACATTCTAGAATCCTAAAATCGATTATTTGAAAGAAGTTGGAGATGTTTTGATAAGCTTTAAAGTTTGTGTTGTGCGATGGCGAAGATGGTCCAATAAACGAGCATATGACCTACCATAGCTCTTTGGATATATAAAATAGACCTTGTAGGATCTAGTGCCTTTGTGATCATGTGTGATATTTGCTTCTTTGTAGAAATAATGGATAAGTCAATCTCCTTTGCCATAATATTCTCTTCGACAAAGTGGTAATGGACTTCTATGTGCTTTGTCCTTGCATGGGAAATTGGATATGCATCTAGAACTACTTTGTTGCCCTTTCATCTAGCTTACCTCTATTTTTTGAAGGTACAGGAACATAAGCTAAACAACAAAACAACTTGCAATGTTCTAGACCACGTTTTCTTACATGCCATGGTTCATAAGGAGTCTTACCTTGAAGTGATTTGCATGGTAGCCTATTGACAAGGACAGAGGAGTTGACATAGCCTCTACCCTCCCTTTTCTCTTCAAGCATTGTTCAGACTGATCAAACCAATGTCTTACTTCTTCTTTCTACAATTCCAATATTGACTCAATAATAGTATCTAGTAGTCACTTCCTTTGTAATACTTTTACGCTATAAGAACTCATCAAGTACTTTGGAGAACCATCTGCATTTCCTAGGATATCTACCTATATGGATCTCCAATTGTGTTGTATACTTTTTGGTGCAATCAAACACTTTATTCTTAATCTTGATAAAGTATAGAATAGTCCATCTACTATGTTCATAAATAAATAAGACATATTACCTTGATCGTTCCAATGATGGTTATTGGCTTGACCGCCATACATTTTTATGTACTTAGATCAATAAGTTGTTGTAGATGTAGCCTTGGTGGTTGAATGGTTATCCTTGTGCCTTCCCAATCTGGCACATATAACACCTATTGATCATGTGTTGCTTTGATATTTTTGTAAGTCCTAGCACATTTTGATTCATGCACATATCATTCAAGGTTCCTTTATTCACATGAGGTAGCCTCATATGTCACACTTAAAGCTCACAAAGGGTTTGAGACCCAAAGTTGAATAGACATAGGTTTTTGGTTTCTCCTACTTCAAAATTAAGGTGCCTACCATGCTTCTCACCTCTAACTATCTTCTTGAAGCCTTGACATGGATCTTGCGCAAAAGCTCCATGTTGGGTGAACCTTACTTGCAAGACTTTCTCAACTATTTGGCCTACACTTATTAGTTTTTTTTTTGCAATAGTGGGAATAAAGATTACCTTGCTAAGTATGTTTGTCTTTCAATTTGTCTTTCAATTGGAAGCTTTGATATTATCAATCTTTTCCACATTATGCTTTGTGTCATCCCCTATTTGGATTTCAAGTCTATGATTTGGACTTTCCAAATTACATAAGAGAGCTATATTGCCTGCAACATGATTTTAACATCTTGAATCTATGTAGTATAAGTGATCATCTTCTCTACCTTCCTAGTGGTGTAGATCCATCAGACAAAATGAGTCCATGTTTTTTATCTACAAAATAATTATTGTAGTCCTTTTTGTTATGAACTCTATCGAATTTGTGTCCACCACTACCTCTATTGTTGCCATATCCACCTTTTCCACTTGCTTTGAACTAGGTCTTTCCATTAAATCAACAACTTTGAGTGGTGTGGTTGGTCTTATGATAGATGCCACAAGGTTGAACATTCTGGCCTTTGATTTTTTAATGCTTTGGTCCTTCCTTCCTTTCCACTTGGTGTTGCCTACAAATTTGGCTTGTGAAGTATCCTCTTCATTCTTTTCCTTGTTCCTGCCTTTCCATATCTTGTCCTTCTTATCTACGTATAGGGAACTAGTCCAATTTCCGTGATAGGAAATACCTTCTTTTATGCTATTGTTGGCTTCATGATTGAAGAGTTGTCCAAGAAAGATGTTGAAGTCTATAGTTTGCACATCCATGATGAGGTCATAGACTTTGTGAAAGATTGTTGTTGCTTATCAGCTCTAATTGCATTCAATATCAAACTCACGATAGCTTCTTCTTCAATAAGTTCTCTAATGGATACCAATTGATCAACAACCTCCTTGAACTTTGTAACAAACTTTGTGATGTTTTTTTTTTTGGATTCTTTTTCATCTCCTTGAGTTGATTCCATGGATGAATCATTCTTGCTTTGGGCATCCCATGTCTCTTGATTTGTCTTGTGTCCTCTATTATGTGGTAATATAAAATTAGAGATAGATTTTAGTATATATGACCTTACTTGAGCATCCCTTCTAAACCAAAGCGTGAGCTTATCTATTTCCTCTTGAGTACGACCTTCTATCAATCTTACATTAGGCATTGCCTTGCTTCATCACCTGATACAATCCCCTAAAGATTCCTTCCTTGCAAAAAACACTCCATTATGATTTTTCAAGCCACATAACTATGTCTATCAAGTTTTTCAATCATTGATGGAAAGCCATCTGCCAACTTGAAGTTATTGTGATACCACTAAATGAAGTTGGAGATCCACTAGAACATATGAGGGACATACCGAGCCCTATAGGGGCATAAATACATGGGTGTAGTTTTGCCCTTATGTTAGTATGAGGGCAGGTATGCACGTCACTACAATAATGTTAGTATCAGCATCAGTATACACACTGGTATACACATCCGGAATTGCCTAGTAGCATCAGTATCAATGTCGCTATATGCATCGGTATAAGCACTAGTATGTATTTACAATTTGATGGTATAATCGAGGATATGTGTGTTGGTATCAAACTCATCGACATAAACATCAGTATGTCCCTAAGCAAAAGTGTCGATATAGGTGGTGGTATGAACTTGGACATACCAATGCACATACCATCACCTACACCGACGACCATATCTGCAAATTTGTTTTTGGGCAAAGTGTGTTGTCTCTTGCTGTAGAAACATTACAATGCTATTGTGCAACAAAAGACAATACACTCTACCCAAAGAAAAAATGGAATACATATGACATGTACTCTTGTGGTTGTTGATTTAAGGTTTACATGAATAAAAACTAAAACATGATTTGATAAAGCAAAACACACTATCGAACATAAAAGAGATGAGCACATTGAGCCATGGAACATGTACAAAAGAGGTATTCCATAAATGAATCATGTAAGGCCTATTCAGGAAAAATGGGAATTACACAGGATTTTGAGATAGTTCTTTGTGTTTGAATGTTTTAGTGTTTGACTCATTCACACACTACAACATGTTATTATCTTTTGATTGGAGTATATTAAATTGACACTTTTAATATCAAGGATAACTTTATTATAAATGGGGTATCAAGGTTAGGCTCAAACTTAATAAGTTAACATAGTAAGTGATATAAATGGGACTTGAATAATTCCCAAATTTCCTGAATTGGCCTTATGTACAAAAGGGATATCTATTCCATAAATGAACCATGTGCAAAAGTGTGGCAAACTACTACTATATATGATCCAAATTCGAAATGTGGCAAACCACTCCCATATAGGAACCAAATATAAAATTGTGGTGCACCATTGCCATATATGAGATAGATACAAAATTATGGCACACCACTGCCATACACATGCCTAAATAGATCAAGAAATCTATATCTGTAGTTGTGCAATAAAGCACATTCATGAAATGAGACAAATTAACATCATATTCATAAACCACTAAAAAATACCAAATCAAGTTTATAAGGTCAACTCATTATAGACACTTCCATGAAATGATTGCATCACATCCCTCCAAGTCCTCCAATAGTGCAACCAATCCATGATGATATCCATAAGCCTCCTTTGCTCATCTTGGAAGATGACCCACTACAAACTCCTATAACAAATATGCAAAACATTAGATGAATATATATGACATGCTTAATACAAGCAAATTCAGTCATCATAATGATGCTCACGAACTGACGATGTATAGTGTCATACCTGCTGCTACCCAAATGTAATGCTATGATCCTATCTAGATGTGTGGCCACCACATCTCATTGTTGATGATATCGGTTAAGTGTTTGTTGTTCCTCATCATGAATCATATAACATCTCTGAGCATCTAACCATACATGCCTCAGTAAGGCTTCTCTCAAAGCATCAAGAGCCTTTGGTTGTGGATGGGAGATCACCTCATGCACCATGCAGTGAATCCACTATGAGCTAACCATAAGGTGCCCAGGTGCTGGCATGTACTCATAGTAGATCAACTTTGTAATGTAATTTTTTTTATTCATGTCTTGTTCACTTCATTTCATTATGACAAACTGTCCAAATTGTATGGTGTATAACTTTCCTATGCATTGATGCATGACCTTTCTGGCTACATCCATCACTGGAGATCCATCACTTATATGGTACACCTTGGAGTCGTCATGGTCATGAGCATCCCAAAGTATAGATGGTGTACTATGTGCTGTACATATATTAGACTCACTAACTCTAGGAATAGAAGTGGGAGACATAATGTTTGTCCCACTACCTCCACAACATCTATCTCCTCAAGAGCCAACTATAGATCCACCTCTAGAACGTGCTCCTCCAAAGGGTGACCCTAACTGATGGGATACACGAGATGGGTGAGCACCTGTATCACGCTATGGTATTGAACACATACGAAGACTATTGGAGTCACTAGGGGTTGGAAGAGAGTGCGGTGGTAGTGGAGTCGCAAAGCCAAGAGTACCTCCACAGGAAGTATTCTCGTCAAAAGGAGTGTATCTAATGGGAGTAGTCTCACCAAAGGGAGTACCTCTAGAGGGAGTAGTCCTACCAAAGAGAGTGATGCCGATGAGAGTACCTTGGATGGGAGTGAGGCCGTGGGGAGTGCTATCGTAAGTGATAAAGTATTATGCCTCTCTAGCCATATAAGTAGGAGGCACTTGAGATATAAACTCCATCAACTGCTCCTCTATCATAGAATGGAGAGTGACCGATGGACTGTTTCCCATCTTGCTCTACGATATAAAAATTAAGTAATTAGAATAAGATAATAATGATAATATAGAAAAATAATAGTATACAAAAAAACAGCAAAATAAAAAAATAGAAATTAGTATATACAAGTGTTTGCTTCATAAATTCTCTATTCTAGCATCCTCTTGGAGATCTGGTATGCAGAGGATATCCAGCTCTATGTTGATGACTTCTGGATCCCTTGGTATAGCTGCCCCTTCCTGATGATCATCCTCATATAACATATCATTTATTACTTCATCATGTACCTCCTCTTCTTCAAAGACTTGTTTATCTTGGACAATGATCTCTTCCTCCTTGACTACTGAATGCACGTCAAAGTCACTATGATAGAATTTCTTGTATGTCTATGTGCTCACAAATTTGTGTGCTACATAGACTTGTTTATCTTGGACAATGATCTCTTCCTCCTTGACTACTGAATGCACGTCAGAGTCACTATGGATAGAATTTCTTGTACGTCTATGTGCAAACATGATTCAAGAAGTACAAATGTATCTCTTTTATCTGTCCATAACTTTGTGGATTCTACTTAAAGAAAACCACTGTTATCCTACCTCATTGTTGCATTTCCTTTAGAGGTGACTACTTTGAATCATTTCACATCAAACATTAAATAGTTAAATCTCTTGAAAGAGATCTTCAATATATTTTGGATCACCCCACATTACTAGAGATGCCCTTCTTGAGCATTTTTATCTCTTGCACTAGCAAAAATGTTTACTGTCACCCCACTATAAAATGTAGATCTATTTTTGTCGATTTGTACGATCCAAAAGTATGGTCCATGAGAACATAGTCGCTATATTTAGAATACTTCCAATAACATCTGTTTGCAAGTTCCTCTTCTTCTTTAGAGATATCCTCACTCACTATCTTTGCTTGTGAAATGGCTGTATCTAGCCATCTACTCATTGGAATGTTGGAAGAGATTGAACACTTTCTAGAAGAGGCAAAAAGGGAGTAGAACGATTATTTCAAAATTGAGCTCTTTCCTATTTCTTTGTGTCCTTGGCAAGCTCATACCTCTCCAACCACTTCTACATAGGCTTAGATTTAAAGATATAAAACTTCATTGCCTTCTCTCTAAAAGCTGCAACCATTTTTCTTGCATCTCTTACCTTGAAGTTCATCGCCTAAAGACGAACATCTTCATCATCACTCCATAAGGGAGGTATTTTTTGGTTTCGCATGCATAAAAAATTCTATTATGAATACAAGAGACTCTTTTACAAGCCACTCATCTAGCATGCTGCCCTTTAGACATGATCTTTGATGAACAAATCCTTTTAATGTCTTAATGAGCTGCTCTAAGAAGAACATCCATCTACTTTATGAACCAATAAATGAAGCTGAATTATAAGAATACTTCTGGCAAAGTATTTCTCAACCATACACACAACCTCTATTACATTGAGTTTTATACTCTTTGTGCTATCTATCCTTACCTCTTTAGAAGAGGTCCACCGTACCAAGGAACTAACTTTAAAAATGGTTTTCTACACATCCTTTGAAAAGAAATCTTTTAGAGCTATGGGGAGCACAAACTATAGAAATTTTTGCCAATCATGAGAATTGAGCCCTCCAAGATCATCATTTCATGTGAAGGCAGTGTTTAGACACCTCATGCAGTGAGTAGATGTCTAAAACTCTAAAAACACCTTCTTCACTTGTTGCTCTTCCATCTTGCCGAGCACCTAAGAAGCTCTTGGTAGTGACACTATTCCGTTGGGCTTGGTAATTACCCATAGCTCTTGCATATGACCTTGCTCTTTGAAGTCCTACCTTTGTGCTTTGCTTTTCTTATTTTGGATCAATGGCTTTTAGAGAATCTCTCCCACATTCTTGAAAATATGCATCGGTTCTACGAAATTATTGATCAATAACTCACTCTAATAAGGAAGGTCGTGAAAGATCAACAACCATTTCATGCTAGCTAGTGGTGCTTCTACATCCCACAACTCCTTCCAATCGCTTACTTTCATTTGGCATTGCCCTTGTCAACCAATTAGCCCTTCACCTAAAACATGTTCATCAGGCAGATATCTATGATGTCCTTCATAACTAGTTTTCTTGAAGTGCTTTAGAGTAGCATGATTTGAGTCATGGTCCAGATAAGGGATAAGCATCCTAACCCAAAATAAATAAACTTGAAAATTCACCATAATCAGGACAGTCATGCATCATCGACATAAGTATGCCTTGCAATCATACATCTTGTCTTCTTATAGGTTGAGACGTGTCGCATACAGTAATCCCATCCCATAAAGTGCACAGCTCTTCCACAAGCGGTGCAAGGTATACATCCATGTTTCTTACTTTATGCTTACCTAGCATAATGAGAGCTAATATTTAATGTCCCTTTTTGTGGCTAGCCATGGTGGGATGTTATAGTTAACCAAACATGCAAGCCATGTGCTCCATGAGGAGCTACATAAACTAAGTGGATTTACTCCATCCATAGCTAGGTCTAGACATATCTTCAAAGACTCTCTAGAAAACTATGTTCACTTACTATCTATATGTTTCAAAGCATCAGAATGAGTAGGCACTCACATTACACCATGTGTAGACCTGCTCTTTACAAGCCATGATAATAATTGAGCTATGGATTTACATCTGAACATGCTCTTAAAACTTAGAATAAAAGGGAAGTGTAAAAGAACCTTTTTACAGATATCTTTTCCCTAGTAGAGTGATAAATGGGCTAGAGTGATAACTCACAACATCTTCTCTACCATTGTGATCTTCTTCCATCTCATAAAATGTCTTGAGCATTTATTCCATCTATTCATTCTGTGTAATGCTACTAGTACCTTGTACTTCTAGCTCCCTCTTTATTGTCTTCTATCAATGAGAAGTAGAGTGTCCAATGTTGTTTGGGTCCATCTACTCACCAGAGGAACCATGCAAATGGTAGGAAATGTTTTGTAGTCGATTTTTATTAAAGGATCCATATTCTCTACCATATGCAGTACATATCCGTCATTTCCATACTTATACTGAGCGCGAGGACATGCCATTCTCTCCTCTAGATCAAAAGATGCCATCTAATACCATGTGGAGATGTTAGGACATTAATATATGATACATTTCATTTTATATTCTAATTTTATTTCTAAAACCCTTACTTTTTTTATTAAATGTAAAATTCTATTTTTTATGTATTTAAATGTTTATATGGGCACAAATAAAGCATCTGACAAAGTGAAAGAACTACCATTAGCAATAGTCAGAATGATCTTACCAACTCCCATGATGGGATAAGAGGAGTTATTGGCACATCTGACAGTATTCCCTATAGGGCAATGCTCAAGTGAAGAGAAGAAATTGCACTACGAGGTAATATGTTTGGTTGCACCACTATCAAAGTACAAAACATTGTAGTCTACTACAGACATGCACTGCTCATTAGAATATGGGTCAAAACTGCAAACAATAGTAAACACCCATTCTTCATCCAACACAAGGTTAGCAGACTTTGGTTTTGGAGTAGAGGTCTCTACAACAACCATTCTAGCCTCTTTTTTTTTCCTCTTTTGCAGCGAGTTTAGGACAATTCTTTATGATATGATCATTTCCTTTACAATACTTGCAAAACAATTTTTGCTTTTCTGATTACTTCTCATCTTTGTCTTCTTTGAATTTGCAAAATTAGCAAATTCTTGCTTTTTACAAGGATTGAACAACATAGAAATTTGTGTCTTAGGGTTGTTAGAAAACTATTTCTAACTTCAAAAATCTTAAATAGTATGTTGATAATACAAAATGATTCATATTCATACCACACTTTGCATAATAACTCATAGATGATAACACTGTCATGGCACCTATGAGATTAATTTTATGCCATAAAGCTAGTAAAAATCATTAGAAGTCTCTAATCATGGATAAAAAATTTAATATAAAATAAGATATTTTATTGCATTTAAAATAATGAAATTTGTGAGACCATCATTTTAATGAAGAATAGCCTAAAATTAGCATCATAAAATTCATGAATACATCTTAATTTTTAATGTTTTAATGAAAATTATATTTTTCTAGAGATATTCAACAATTATGCTAATATGTTTCATAGATACATTTCTCAATGGCTCCTTCTAGTAATCTTAAAAATTCATCAAATAATTTCTCCTTTTAAAAACACCAAAGTGTTCAAGGACACTAAAGTGTCGAAGTACAACACTAGTGCTATAAGGTACGGCTATTTCATTTGTATAGTCTTCCTAAATCACATGATAGATTATCTTTCTTTACTGGGAATGAACCATGACAAAACGTAATTATTTTCTAGTTTGTAGCTTTGTGGGACTTGTAAATCTCATCCATGGCTCACCTTGTTGTATTGTATTGATTCTGAGTAAACATAAAGCATGTTGCATCGCATGGAGGATCTTGTAAGCGGGACTCCTATATTGTCCTAGCATGCAAGAGACAATTTTCTCTAAACAATTCAATTGTTTTTTCTTTTTTAGTTTTGCATTGTTATAACAATGCTTCCAAACATTCTAAGAAACACGATCTTGAATAGCACCCCGACTCATAGTACAAGAAGAGGTTTAAAAATGAGGTTTAAATCGTTTAAATCGTAGAGATTTATAAGATCAAAAATAAAAATCGGGGTTTATATTTTGAAACATACAACTATGTACCAATGCATATTTAACACCTTTTTGATATACCTGACATGAATAACATATAAAATCACCTGCCATGCATTTTAAATAAAGGAGTCAACATCATACATGAAAGTGAACAGTGGAACAATGGACATAATCAACTGCAATCTACCAATAATTCAATGACTCAAGTAAATGAGTCCTCAATCATGCTATACATAATACAGCTGTCAGCAATGTCAATGATCAGTGATCATACAAAAGAAACACGTAGATACGAAAAAGTAAACAAGCATCAAAATATAATGTCCGTCATCCATGGTAGTGTTGTGTGTAATATCAATGATCACATAACATATCTGCCACTATCCAAGATCCAACTTCAAGAGTAGGTGAATCCTAAAGATTAAGAAGACTCCAAAAAAAAGTGTAAAAAGAAAATCGTAAAAAAAGTGTAAAAAAATCGTAAAAAATTGTAAAAAATCGTAAAAAATGAGTTTGAGATTTTTAAAACGATTTTTATATATAATTCGACGATTTTATTGTAGTATGCCCCGACTATATAAAAGAGAGATTGGTTGTAGATAAATGAAAAGTGAAGAGTCTTTAGTTGATGCAAGATATAGTGTGTATGTAATTTAAGAAGGATTTACTAGGATCCTATCTTATCAATATAGACGTAGTAGATAACTTGAATATACTTCTTGAAAGAAACCCCACTTCTTCAGACTTTGTAGAAAATCCCAAGAAACGGTGAATCATAAGGTATTGAATTTCCCACTTGGAAGAAGAAGGGCTTGAAGAAATTGTATGATCAAGTTGAAAGCAAATAAAATTACTCATAAACACTAAAATTTCCAACAATTTATGAGCTGCCTCTAACGGCATATAGCCTTCCTACAATACACGCTTTGTAATTTTGAATATTGGGAGAGGCTAATGAGAAAGGTTTTAGAGTATCTTGCAAATGCTACATGAAAATATATTTGCAATTATAGAGATGAACCAGCTTTATTTGAACACCTGCCCGATATCTCGAATAACCAAACTTGATGAGGCATTTCAAACCAGCTTATTTTTAAGTGAAAGATATTCAATGGGATTCTAGCAAATCTTCTTTCAAGAATCCAATAGATAGAATGGATACTCAAACCACACCTCACACTCATAAATTAGTAAAACGGATTACTTCTAACAAAGATATCAAATCATATGAGAGAAGGTGGATTCAAGATTGAAACACAAATGGGAAATTATTGTACGCCAAGGTTTTCAATTTGACTCGCGGAAAGATAGTGACGCAGAGGTCAAAGTTATTGAGATGTAAGTTATTTATTTCGTTTTAAGTTTTGAGTTCCTCTCTTGATATTCGTCAAATTTCATTTTTCTGTCTACTATGTCCTCTTGCTAGCCATCTATAGCTTGGAATAGAGGCCCGAAAGGGTTATAAACCTTTGAAAGGTGATTTTAAGCCTTGTAAAGATCCTTTATGCAAATCATACTGATGTCAAGAAACGTAGGGAAAATGGGGCCCTATCATTAGAGACACAGAGAGTATGTGAGTGAGAGAGAGAAAGAGAGGTAGATTATATTTTGTCTTGCACGTCTGTAGTTGAACAGTTCAGTTTAATCGTAGCTTTGGATTCATCTTTTCGTAAAACTCAAGCTTGAGAGTGTAGCAAGTGTCAAACCAACGTTGTGATGTGGTGTACAAAATTATTCTAAAACGGTAACCCTAAATAAAAAAATGATCGCATACACGAATATAGTTATAAGGACCAAAATCACAATTACACGAATAATCATAACCAAGACCATAGCCATAAACTTAGATGCATAACAATAAACACAAACAAAACTTAGATGCATAACTATAGCCACAACACGTAGAAGCATAAATATATCTATAAGTAGATCTTGTTTTGAGCCTTTCGAGGTGTTCATACCCTTGGTCTCAATAACATAAAAGATTCCTCCATATCCAGTATCGTATTTCTCTCTATATTGCACACCTTGGATACTTCATGCTGATCTGACCCCCATGAGTTGTGATGTATTCCAGGTTAAGTTTCTTCTACTTTATCCCAAGTTAAGTGGGTTGGGAATTGTTTTAGGCACTTTTAGGTCTTAGGGTTTGGAGTTTTCCTTTTTTCTTTTGGATTTGTTCATATATCTTAGGTTTTTGAGGTTACATACGTAAATGCTCTGCTTTTTAATTTTGTTCGTGATTCAGAAATAGTAATTTTGTTGTGTACTTCTCATGCTCATGAGTAACCACAGGCCTTCAGTCTTTGGAGCTTCTCAGTCTACACAATTGCAAATCTCTTCGTACTCTTACCTCCCTCGCGACAACTCTCCGGACACTGCATTTGAAGAGATGCGAGAGTCTTGAAAGTTTAAAGGTGCTCAAACTTTGCGTGTTTTTTTTTTTGGTTTCGGACTGACATTCGTTGATGAAATGTTGATGCGCATGCAGGCCTCCCTACCAAACTTACGGGACTTGACGCTGATCGCTTGCGAGAAGTTGAAGGAGGTGGACTGTGAAGGTACCGTACTTCGCTTTGCGATGGAATGCCATAAATATTTCTTTTATGAGCGAATAATCGGTGGAATAATTGAAAGGTTGTAGGAGTGCTTGAAATGAAGGAATTAGATTGTGGAGCTATCGCACTTCACTTTGCATTGAAACGCCTTTAATTCCATTTGTAATCATTTTGCATTCCATTTCACAAACTATTTAAGAGAGAACAGTTGAAATGATGACAATAATATTCGGCCTGCGCAACGATGGCCTATTGAAATGATCAAAATAATCGGCAGTTTCTTTTGAACTTTCATCTTCGAAGCAAGCCACCCGTTCTTTTTGTCCTGTTCATGAAGCAAGACAACTGTTCTTTTTAAACCTTGTAAAGGGAGGGAAGACGTATTCTTGCTATGTTTAGGATCACAACCCCCTATTTACTCAATTGCATAAGGCATTATACCTTTCATTTTTCATTGTATGTTTGAATGCTCCAAATAAAATCGTTA
Organism: Ceratopteris richardii; assembly: GCA_020310875.1. Classification (NCBI taxonomy): domain Eukaryota; kingdom Viridiplantae; phylum Streptophyta; class Polypodiopsida; order Polypodiales; family Pteridaceae; genus Ceratopteris; species Ceratopteris richardii. The sequence goes on from CM035414.1 coordinate 180,142,300, forward strand.
TCATCCTGAATTTTGATAGAACTACTGATTGTATAGTTTGTATTTGATCGCATAAGATGCATTAGGAATATGGTTGAGGCTATCCTTTTACACTTTTGTACCAGAATAATAAGCAGTTTATGTCGTTAAAATAGTCCCTACCTATGATTGAGAATTTGTGGCTTAAATAATTCCTACTTATGGTTGAAAATTTATGAGCATGTAAAATGAGCAACCTCTATGTTGATCGAGGGGGGTGGAGTGTACGTCTTTTGAGAAAAATGTATATTAGTAACTAAAATTAGAGAATAAAATTGAGAACATGGTATTGGATGATTTGGAACATTTGACATATTGAACCTACATCAAAGTATAAATGTGCACATATGCGTTCATTCCAAAATTACTCACTTGATGCAGACTTTTCATTTATACCAATGACCACAGGCTGCCACTCCTTGGAACATCTCGATTTAGTTGTGTGGAATCAACTTGAAACCTTGGAGGTGGTGTCCAATTTTGGTGTCCAACGCTTTTAAGCCACCTGGGGCTTATATTCCTTTCCATCACACATATTCTCTGTGCATAGGAGGTGATGTGTTTGACTTGCCTTGGGAAGATGTTCAATGGCCCTATTATTATTCACAACAGTCCCCTTTTTGTCTTGCTTGTTGAGTGGCCAAGAGTCTCTCTTTGCCACTTAGGAGGTGTAGTGCTCCAAAAGGTGGACTAGTAGGGGGAGTGCTAGGCACCCTATGGGGTGATTGTGGTCTCTTGGGAGCCAAGTCACCCAAGATGTAGTCACCTTTTTTAATTAACTTAGGAGGAGATAGAGCACATGCATAAATTGGAGGATGGTAGAGTAGACACCCGAATGTGGCCAAAAGGTAGAGATGGATGGGTGAGAGTTAGGTTGAGCATGCACCCAGAAGTGTATTGGCCATTGCTTCTACGCAAGCATAGATACCTTTGCCTCATGTTGGTGCAACTAAAACCAAGCCCGCATACTTGGTTAATTAGCTCATGCTTGATCTATTGCCATAACTTGTGCAAGGCTTCGTATGATCAACCTCTTGTAGAAATCCTTCATATTTATCTTTGTAAAAGTGGTTCACATCCATGTGGAGTTAGGAAACTCTAAATTCACGAATCATTTGGTTGTTGAGTGATGAGGGAATCTATCCTATACTTTAGGATTCATCTTTTAGGTAGATGTTTGAGTTTGAATTGAAACTTTGGCTCCAAATATAACTATAAGAAGAGAATTAAAAAGACCTATGTGCATCTCAAGCCCATGAGATCACTTTGGAGGACATTCATTGTGAAGTGAGTGCTTATCTCATAGCTCATTCACCTCTCATGTATTGAGCAATATATGATGGCCAATGACATTGTACTTGTATATGATTTAGTACATATATGATCATTACATTCTCATTTCACTTCTCTGTTATAAATCCATCAAAACAGTGACCTTCTCAGAGCTTTTTCTCAATGCATAGTGGATCATTTGGCATGATTTAAAGCATGGTAGATTCAGCATCTCTCTGTTACATGCCTACAAAGTTTCATTAGCATTGCTTCTAGGAATCGTGAGATATTAACATATCTTTGCTCACTAGTCTATTGACCGTTATAACTCGTAAATAATAGGATGATGCTGTGATTTGCTAGACATCTTATGTAGACCATCATTTTTTATGAAATCACTCATGATTGATAGCTTAATTAGTTAATTAGAGTTACCCAAAAGCAATTAATCCAATTGCTTCTCTGCTCAGAGAACTATTCAAAACATTGAATAGGTGTAGGAAGTAGAATACTAACTTTTTGTAGTTTTGGAAAATATCTTTAGCTCAATAAGAAATGGAGGATTCATTTGAATGCCCAACAGTGGAGGGTCAGATTCAAGATGCTCTAGGCCTTCCCTAAATCTGCCAAACACTCCTGTCTTCTATGCTTGATCCTACATCAAGGCACTTGGATTGGAAGTAGGGCTAAAGATCTCAATATCAATGCTAGCAATTGTGCCTTTTGTGGGAATCTTGATGATATCCAACATTTGTTTATCAACTCTAATGTAGTCAAGAGATATTGGAAATGTATTGATATGTACTAATCCAGTCATGGTCTCCCTCCTCTCTCCTTCAAGAACATCCTCCTAGGAGAGTCTGGTGGTTTGGACATTGGCGTTTGGCAAATTTTCAGGTCTCTTATCCTCTGGTATATTTGGAGGAACAAAAACGAAAAGATCTTCTCAAGTGCTAATAAGGACTTCATGTATAGTTTCTTTAAGATTTAAACTCCTCTGCCACAATTTGTAAAATGAAAATGGAAGATGTCCCTGTTGTTCCCAAAACCCCACATGACATATTTAAAGCCTCTTCATTTCAAAAGTGGAAAAGCATAGTTCTAACCCTTTATTCTGCTAAGAGGCTAAGCCTCATGTTGTTTATTGAGAACATTTTGTAATAGTCCCCTTTCCAGGGTCTCTTTGTCTCTCTCTTCCTTTTAATTTAATCCTTTTACTGATTCATGCACAAATCATTCAAGGTTATTTCATTCACATGATCTAGCCTCATATGTCACACTTCAAGCTCACTTAGGGTTTGAGACCCAAAGTTGAATAGACATATGTTTTTGGTTTCTCCCACTTCAAAATTAAGGTGCCTACCATGCTTCTCACTTGTAACTATCTTCCTAAAGCCTTGACATGGATCTTGCACAAAAGCTCCATGTTGGGTGAACCTTACTTGCAAGCGTTTCTCAACTATTTGGCCTACACTTATTAGTTTTTTTTTTTTTTGCAATAGTGGGAACAAAGATTATCTTGCTAAGTATGTTTGTCTTTCCATTGGAAGCTTTGATATTACTAATCTTTTCCACATTATGCTTTGTGTCATCCCCTATTTGGATTTCATATCTATGATTTAGACTTTTGAAATTATATAAGAGAGCTATATTGCCTGCAACATGATTTTAACATCTTAAATCTATGTAGTATACGTGATCATCTTCTTTACCTTCCTAGTGGTGTAGGTCCATTAGACGCAACGAGTCTTCATGTTGTTGATCTTCAAAATAATTGTTGTAGTCCCTTTTGTTATGAATTCTATTGAATTTGTGTCCATGACTACCTCTATTGTTGCCATATCCACCTCTTCCACTTGCTTTCTAGGTCTTTCCATTAAACCAACAACTTTGAGTGGTGTGGTTGGTCTTATGATAGATGCCACAAGGTTGAACACTGTGGCCTTTGGTTTTGTAATGCTTTGGTCCTTCTTCCCTTTCCACTTGGTCTTGCCTAAAAATTTGGCTTGGGAAGTATCCTCTTCATTCTTTCCTTGTTCTTGCCTTTCAATATCTTGTCCTTCTTATCTACATATAGGGAACTAGTCTAGTTTCCATGATAGAAACTCTTTATGTCTTATCTACATATAGGGAGCTCTTTTCTATTTCTTTATGTCCTTGGCAAGCTCATACCTCTCCAATCACTTCTACTTAGGGCTAGAGTTAATGATGCAAAACTGCATTGCCCACTCTCTAAAAGTTGCAACCATGTTTCTTGCATCTCTTTACCTTGAGTTCATCACCTAAAGACAAAAATCTCCATCATCACTCCATAAGGGAGGCATTTTTACATCTAGCATGCATAAAAACTCTATTATGAATACAAGAGACTCTTGTACAAGCCACTCCTCTACCATTTCGCTTTCTAGAAATGCTCTTTGATGAACAAATCCTTAATGTCTTCATGAGCTGCTCTAAGGAGAACATCCATCTACTATATGAACGAGTAAATGAAGCTCAATGGTGAGAATACTTATGAGAAATTATTTCTCAACCATACAGACAACCTCTATCACATTGAGTTTTGTACTCTCTGTGCTATCTCCGCTTACCTCTTTAGAAGAGGTCCACCATCCCAAAGAATTGACCTTAAATATGGTTTTCTTCACATCCTTCAAAAAGCAATCTTTTAGAGCTATAGGGAGCACAAACTTTAAAAATTTGAGCCAATCATGAGACTTGAGCCGTCCAAGTTCATCATTTCTTTGAAGGCAGTCTTTAGACACCTCATGTAACCAATAGATGTGTGAAACTCTAAAATCACCTTCTTCATTTGTTGCTCTTCCATCTTGTAGAGCACCCAAGAAGCTCTTGGTAGTGACACTATTCCATTAGGCTTGGTAATTGCCCATAAATCTTGCATAGGACCTTGCTCTTTAAAGTCCTCCCTTTGTGCTTTGCTTTTCTTGTTTTGGATCGATGTCCTTCAGAGCATCTTCCACATTCTTGAAAATATGCATCGGGTCTACAAAATTATTGATCAGTAACTCACTCCAATAAGGAAGGTCGTGAAAGACCGACAACCATTTCATGCTAAAGAGTAGTGTTTCTACATCCCTCAGCTCCTTTCAATCGCTTACTTTCATTTGGCATTGCGCGTGTCAACCAATTAGCCTTCACCCAAAACATTTTCATCAGGTAGATATCTATGATGTCCTTCATACACAATTTCGTGAAGTGCTTTGGAGTAGCATGCTTTTAGTCATGGTACACATAGGGGACAAGCATGGTAACCCAAAATCAATAAACTTGGACATTCACCATAATCAGGCTAGTCATGCATCATCCGCATACATATGCCTTGCCATCGTACATCTTGTCTTCTTATAGATTGAGACATGTCATACATAGTAATCCCATCCCATAAATTGTGCAGCTCTTCCACATGCGGTGCAATGTATACATCCATGTTTTTTACTTTATACTTACCTAGCATAATGAGAGCTAATATTTAATGGTCCTTATTTGGCTAGCCATGGTGGGATGTTATAGTTAACTAAAGATACAAGCCATGTGCTCAATGAGGAGCTGCATAAACTTAGTGGATTTACTCCATCCATAGCTAGGTCTAGACATATGTTCAAAGGCTCTCTAGCAAACTCTATTTACTTACTATCTGTATGTTTCCAAGCATTAGAATCAGCATGCACTCAAATTACACCATGTGTAGACCTTCCCTTTACATGCCATGATAATAATGGAGCTATGATTTACATCTGAGCATGCTCTTAAAACTTAGAATAAAATGAAAGTGAAAAAAAAAACATTTTTACAAATATCTTTTCCCTAGTGTACATTGGTAAATGGGCTCCTCTTTGCATGTTTTGGTGTTCTTCATTGCTTCTGATTGTGCAAATTCTACCACATCCATGGAACTCACAATATCTCCACCATCATGATCTTCGTCCATCTCATAAAATGTCTCGAGCATTTATATCTTGTGTTCATTCTCTGTAATGCTACTAGTACCTTGTACTTCTACCTCCCTCTTTATTCTCTTCTATCAATGAGAAGTAGATTGCCCAATGTTGTTTGGGTCGATCTTCTCACCAGGGGAACCATGCGAATGGCAGAAAATGTTTTA
>CM035414.1:180152712-180155212 GCA_020310875.1 Ceratopteris richardii
GTGGAGTTGCAAAGCCAAGAGTACCTCCATAGGGGGTAGTTTTGCCAAAAGGAGTATATCTCGTAGGAGTAGTCTCACCAAAGGGAGTACCTCTGGAGGGAGTAGCCCTACCAAAGAGAGTGGTGCCGGCGAGAGTGCCTCGCATGGGAATGAGGCCGTGGGGAATGGTATCGTAAGTGATGAAGTATAATGCCTCTCTAGCCATATAAGTAGGAGGCACTTGAGATATAAACTCCATAAAATGCTCCTCTATCATGGAATGCAGAGTAACCGATGGAATGTCTCCCATCATGCTCTACGATATAAAAATTAAATAATTAGAATAAGATAAAAATGGTAATATAGAAAAAAAGTAGTGTACAAAAAAAAACAAAATAAATAAACACAAATTAGTACACACAAGTGTTTGCTTCATAAATCCTCTATTCTAGCATCCTCTTGGAGATCTTATAAAGGATATCCACCTCTATGTTGATGACTTCTCGATCTCTTGGTATAGCTACCCATTCTTGATCATCATCCTTATAAAACAAATCATTTGTTACTTCATCGTGCACCTCCTCTTCTTCAAAGACATGTTCATCTAGGACAATGATCTCTTGCTCCTCGACTACTGAATGCATGTGACAGTCACTATGGATGGAATTTCTTCTATGTCTATGTGCTCACAAATTTGTCTCCTACATGGAGAGAATTGTAAGAGAAATAGCAACTCTAGTTCTTTGGAATCTGGCATAAAGACAACCTGCAAACAGGGATTAGGGAGCACAAATGTATCTCTTTCATCTGTCCATAACTTTGTGGATTCTACTTAAAGAAAACCGTTGTTATCCTGCTTCATTGTTGCATTTCTTTTAGAGATGACTACTTTGAACAATTTCACCTCAAACATTAAATAGTCAAACCTCCTAAAGGAGAGCTTCAAGATAACTTGGATCACTCCACATTGCTCGAGATGGCATTCTTGAGCATTTTCATCTCTTGCACTAACTCCACTTTTTGGGAAAATGTTTAGCATTAGCCCACTATCAAAAATAGATTTATTTTTGTTGATTCGTGTGATCCAAAAATATGCTCCATGAGACCATAGGTGCTATATTTAGAATACTCCCAATAACATCTATTTGCGAGTTCCTCCTCTAATTTAGAGATATCGTCACTCGCTATCTTTACTTGTGAAATGGCTGTATTTAGCCATTTACTCATTGGAATATTGGAAGAGGTTGAACACTTTCGAGAAGAGGCAAAAAGGGAGTGGATCAATTCTTTCAAAACTGAGCTCTTTTCTATTTCTTTGTGTCCTTCGAAAGTTCATATTACAACTCAATATGGTTGATTATAGTGCAAAAATAGAGAAGTTGGAGAAAGGCAACTATCAACCATGGAAAAATTAGAGTTGCAACTATCTTATAGTAAATGATTCTAGGGACTACTCAGTGCCATAGATCCGAAGCCTAGTGTAGATGATCCAACACTTGAAGGATACGTTAAGGCACTTAATGAATTGATAGAAAGGGATAGGACATATACATGACTTGGATATGATAGGGCATATACATGACTTGGAAACATCCAAGATGGAAAAAATGGAGAGATTGTATTCATCAGACACAAAAAAAAAGGATTCAGCTCAAGAATGAGATAAATAATATTAGCAAAGAACCAAACACAAACATATATGAATAAATTATGAAGGTTATGCAGCTTGTAGATACCCTAGGCTCAATATGGAGCCCAATCAAAGATGAGGATTGTCTTGTTCACACTCTCAAAAGCTTGATAGAGGATGAAATATGAAAAGAATTGACCACATTAGAATATATGAGGGTCTCCCTACTAGAATTTCATCAATTATTCACATTCATGGTAATCAAGGAGATGAAGAATGGACTTTCAAAATCAAAGGACAATGAAGCTCAAGTTCTTTATGCAAGTAGAGGCAAACACGAAGGAGGTAGAGAAAATCCCAAGGTAGAGGGAGAGGAAGCCCAAACACAAGCTCAAGCAATCATGAGCACCCCAACCAAAGATACAAATCAAGAGGAAGAGGAAGGAGGGGAGAAAGAGGAGGAAGATCACCAAGAAGAGCAGCCTCCAATGAAGAGTACTACAATTGTGGAAAATCAGGCCACTAAGCAAGAGAATTCTTAAACAAAGGAGATCGTAATCAACGATATGAACGGAATCAAGGCAATTATGCTAGAACTTCAACAAATTTAGAAAAGAAGAATTTTCTTATGATGTATGGATAAAGTGAAAGATTCACTTCAGATTTTACATGATATATAGATAGTGATTGCAGCAACCACATGAGTTGCAATATAAAAGTTTTCTTTAATTTATAGTCACAAGACATAAAACATTCTCACAAAGTGCATACACACACACTAGATATATATGTATATATATATATATATATATATATATATATATATATATATATATATATATATATATATATATATATATATATATATATATATATATATATATATGTGTG